>OX344730.1:53598471-54010971 GCA_947034835.1 Ballota nigra | reverse complement strand
TATCGTGTTTAGCAAGATTTTTAATGAATTATTTAGGTTAATTTGTGTATGTGCTTTAATTATAAGTAATATTTGTTAATTTATACATAATATATTCAAAATATTTTAATTAAAAAAATTATATATATATATATATGTGTGTGTGTGTGTGTGTGTGTATGCACAAGGGCGTTAATTTTTTATACTTAAAAAGATTATATACATAAGTGGAAATGTAATTTTGCAAGTGTTAATTTTATTTTATATGTGAGAATAATATAAATTTTATTTTGAAGTTGTTACCATAATTGTAATGATATATAATAATTAATTAAAAGTGTAATCATAATAGAAATTATTAAATTATTAGAATAATTCAAATTTTTAACAAAGAAATCAAAATATGAAAATCATGTAATTTTAAAATGATAATATTAATTTAATTAATTTTGAAGGTGTTATCATAAATAAAATGATTTATAATAATATTAATTAATTAAAGGTATAAACAAAATATGAGTTAAATATTTTAACAAAAAATCAAAATAAGAAATAATACATATACTATTACAATAGAAAATATTTCGAATGACAAACCTTGCCCAAACGGTAAGGAGAAAGGGATAGGTCTCCCACGCTTGAGAGATTGAGCTATTGTAATCATGCGTAAGATTGAATCTCTCTGAACCCGTGGATATAGGAGTTCCTTATCAAATCTCACTGATCCCGTGGATGTAGGAGTTTATCTTCGAACCACGTAAAACTCTGGTATTCTTTATTGATTCTGTTGATTTCAATATTCGTGCTTATTGTGCCATAATCAATTTCTTTATTACAAATTTTGTTGTGAATATCAAATTCTAATTAACAAATATTAAGCAAAGTATTATATGAAAATAGTTCATGATAAGCTTATCATGAAACAATTTTAAAGTATCAATAAACTCCTCGGGAGTATCATTAATTTCACCAGGGGTATCATTAGTCTGAGTTCAAAAAAATTGTTTTAAATTTTCTTGAACTCAGACTAATGATAACCCTGACAGATTTAATGATACTCCTAATGAAATTAATGATACTCTAAAATTATTTTATGTTAAGCTTATTATTAAGCGTTTTCATATAAAACCTACTCCAATTATTAAAGGACAATGTGGGGAGGATCTATTAGAAATTTAGAAAGGAACCCAAATGTGTGTTTTTTGCATCAACCGCTCACAACAGCACGTGTCTCCTCACCTGTTGTTCCTCATGGAATTCGACTTTCTACTTTTCAATTCTGCTATATATATTTTTTTTCTTTTTCTTTTTTCCTTGTCATTTTATCATTATTATTATTTATTTTCTATTTGTTAGCTTTTGAATTTGATGCGCAATACTTTGAAGCTTAAGTTCAAGTTCATTACGTGTTATTTAGAGTTAAGCATATGAATCAAGTTATCTCCATTCATGGCATAAAACACATTCTAACCACAATGAAAATTATTATATTCAACTTTGAAAATGCTCATAATGGTCTTTTTTTGAAGATTTTTGAAAATAATAGTAATTAGGTTAAAAAAATGTATTATTTTTTATATAATTTTAATTTAACTGTTAATTTCGGACGAAATCTTTTGTTATACAACGGTATAACATCTTTAGTTACATTATTAGGTTACTATCATGTGTCATATGTCAAATAAAATTTCCTATTACACAATGATATAACATCTCTTGTCAATTCTTCTAGCTACCAAACAAATCTTATGTTAACTTTGAATTGTTTCTACAAAATTATTTTAATTGAGTTAATTTATATCCACTGTATTAATATATTTACATCACTGTGTAATATGAGATTTTATCCTATTTTTCACCTCTCAGAAAGGTGTGCTGGTTGTATTTTTTCTATTTTGGGCAGATCCGAAACATCAACACATCAGCATAGAATTTTTTTTTTCTTTATATCTAGTGGAAATTCCAATAAGACGAGGCAAAACATTTTTAGCGGTATATCTTGAGGGGTTACAAACACCCACATGAGTTTTGTTGAGCAAAAACTAATGTCATGGTGGTTATTGCAAATTCTGAAGGGAGAAAAAAAACTTGACTAAAACAAAACAATAGGTCAAGAACTTCTTCATCAATGTATTCAGTGGCTTGATTTCAAATCTAGTGTCTCAGAAATGTCCTGCAAAATCAAGGTTAAACTTATGAAGCACCATTTTTATACACGAAATTTGGAAATTAAAAGATGGCTACAATTCACATTAGCTGAATTTCTTAGACAAAGCACCCAGAAGCAATAAAACAAGATTAAAACAGTAACTTTATTAAAATAATTAAAAATTATGAATCACGACAGTACAATATTCTGCAAAATAAACATCATTTCGAGGTATAGAATCCAAAGCTCTTGTCTACTGAATCAAAATTTAGTAGTAAACATAAAAAAATAAAAAGGCAAAAAGAGCCTCCTCAACCTTATCTGACAATGAGATGAACATATAAAGTGCAAAATTCAATGACTTTTTCCTTGTCTATTACAACTAAAATCCTACACTCTCCATCACAATTTTGTTAGTCCGTTTGATTGTACGCTGAGTTTAATGGGAGAGTTGAATTTTATAGTATTTATATTAATAAAGTAGTATTGAGAATGATGAATAAAGTAGTATTTAAATTAATAAAGTAATATTGGGAATGGTGAATAAAATAGTATTTAAATGAATAAAGGTAAATCACTTTATTTCCATTTTAGGGATCGAAAAACAAAATTGGGCAGCGCCTTTTTGACAAATGGGCAAACAAAATTGGAACGGAGGGAGTAATATATTTTAGAAACAAGTGATTTCATGTCAGTTAGGAGATTAAAACAACAACTAAAATACTGCAGTTGACTAGACATGAATTGAATAATGTGCATTAACAAATAACTCTTACCACTTGGATAAGAAAAAGAGGCACATTCTCTTTCTAAAGGTGAAAAATTAAAGAGATATAGGTAATAGCAAGATAATTTTTATACATGGCAAAATAATTTCAAATAACTACTAATGTCAGTCACAAGACCCACAAATTAATGATACAAATTATAGAAGCTTTGTAAACAGTAAAGAAAACATACCGCTCGCTCTTGGGTGCGTTTCTAGTCTTCTTGTATCTTGGGTTTCTCCTGGAAGTCTTGTCCAGATGATGGGGCAGCTTTCGAAACCCCAACAAACAATGAGAATACAGCCTTTACGTACATAATTAAATGATAACAAAAGGTGGCTTACCATTAAAGTTAGAAGATTGTCCATCAACATCCTCGAAACTCCAAGGAAGTTCCGCATTGCCTCTTACTGGCAAGTTCATAAACCATTTTATGACGTCTCTGCTATACGGTCGGTTCTTTCTTCCTTTAGCAGCTGCAACTCTTAAATTTTGAAGATGTTCAGCAGCCTTGTCTGCTTCTTCAGCCCTTTGTTCAACAGATTTTGCTGCTTCTCTTTCCTTTGCTTCAGCAAGATTTTTGGCCAGAGCTGCCTCATAAAGCTTCTGATCCTTCTCATGATATTCTCTCAACATTTGAGCTTCTTCTTCAGTGCGTGCCCTGTCAACTTCAGTTATTGTCTTTCTAGGATACCACCATTCAAACTCCTCTTCAGAATCATCATCTTCACATTCTACAGCCTGCCCGCTTCTGCTCCCTTTCTTCAATAGATTCCGTCTCTTTCATATCTTGTTCATCACTTTCCAGTGGCCTGTCCAACAAGGAAAAGAAAGAATCAATCCAGGATTGAAATAAAAGATCTAAAGTACTCTATACCTTGATTCAGGTTATTTCATAATAAACACAAAAATTTTCATGAATCACATAGGATTGCCCCCAAAATTCTGTACAAATTATAAAAAATGAGTAAATACTTGAGCAATCCAGACAAATATGGAAATGAAAATGATGTGGGCAAAGAGTCCTTTCAATTCGGATTAAGACTCAATAACTATCCATCAAATGATCAATTATCCTTTTACCTACGCTACCAATAATTTTACAGCTGTTTCACCAATTATTCATGTCTTAACTAAAATTTATTTATCTCTAAATGTCTTAATTATGTGGGAGAAAAAAAAACAGTGTAAGAATACAAATTGCAAAATTATGTAAAACCAAGAGAAAGCAAAAAATTATATATTCACGCCTCTTTAAACAAAATACATCATGACACTTCCTTTCCCTCTGAAATATTTCCAGTATGAACATAGACAAGACGAGTGTGAATATGATTAGAAGCTAAAGAGAATGAGAAACAATTCACTCCCAATAGCTATACCATACCACGTTTTCCCTCAAAATTGAACTCCTGAATTATCTTTGTATTGTCATACAGGAAAATTGATGATGGCAACATTATAATTATATTTTGTTGTTTACAGGCATCTCCATTAGGCATTATGGTTGGTACTTTAAAATTGGAAACTCCAATTGACAAAAAATAATTTAACTAGGGACCATAAGTACATTAAGTTGACGGTATATTGCTCATAATAAGGCTAGTACAAGTGTTGCAAACTTATGAGTATTAAACACAAAAAAAAAAAAAAAAACTTGATCAGTAAACTGAATTCTGTCAAGAAAATAACCAACAGAACATTATCATATGAATAAATTCATCATTAAATTAACAATTTGAATATGGAAGTACTTCTACTATTTCTCTTAAGAAATGACAATTAATATGTATGTGAATGCAGCATCTTCGATCTTAATACCAAGATCAAATAATCAAAATCCACACATATCTCTATGTGACTAATTTAAGAGTATTGTGTGACATGACTAAACTGAACCAGGATTGCAGTAGATAAGATTTTACAAGCCAACTATCTTTCTTTATCCAGTCTTTCTATATAATTACTGAATAACATATTAATATACTTGCAAGTTACAACAACTTTTCATTGAGAACTCAATAAAATGAATATGGATCAATTAGCGAAACGAAACCAGTTATGTATTCCAATAAAACAAAAATAAATCATCAGCATAAATATAGGAAAATTACCTGTTGCTAGCAGGGGAACTGCTACTCCCAATCAAATCATCAGCACTACTTGCCTTTTCCTTCTCCAAATTCCCTAACAAATCATCAATATCAGTGGACCCCGACTGCTTTCTCTTTAAATCGCCGAACACAGGCTTATCATCCACAGGCGTAGATGATACTACATCGCTGCTACTGCTGTTTTTGGGATCAGTAGAGTTTAAGCTCTTCGGATTTTCACCAGACACGTCGTTAAACAGTGGATCGGCAACATCCGACGGGGCAGACCCCGTCGTGTTGGTTTAATTCCCCAAAGCAGACTTAATCAGAAAAATGGATCGACAGATCAAAGAAAGGAAATAGCATGGTTGACGAGGGAGAGGGTCGCGGTAGAGAGGGAGGGTCCGATCTGAGAAAAATTGAGGAAGGTGCCTGGTATATATGGTCAGGACTTGCGACGCGTTTGGCAGGGAGTATTAAGGGCATACTTCTCCTCCACTTCATTGCCACCTCACATTTTGCATAAGACTAACCAAATTAGATTAACTCCTACAATGTGAAAAAGTTACAACTCATTTTTCAGGAACCCATCATTTATTTCATATCAAATTATTATATTTTTTACTTATAATTTTAAAATAATTATCTCATATTTCAATATATGAATATATTAACATTATTTTCACTATTATTTAAATTATTAATTTAAAATATTTAGTGTTAATTACTAAGATTGTCCAATGTAAAAAGATTAGAGAACCATAAATAATGTGGGCTGTATTTTTTTAATCTTAATACTATTTTTTAGAATATAAACATGTTTATAATTTTAAAAATTACTTTATTTCAGTTGATTATTTATTTACATTTTATGGAGGCATTTTAATTGAGATAATAATTATAAAATTTAAAATGATAATACTACCATGAAATTATATATATATTATGCATATTGAAAGTTGAAAGTTGAAAGCTATTCTAATAAATAAGTGTTTAATACAAGAGTTATACAAAGTAAAAACATACTTTCACGTATAACTCCAACAATCTCCCACTTATACTTAAAGTCTGCTTTTTAGTACACATCATGCATGTCTAGTGTAGTAGCTCTACGTGACATCTCATGCCAAAATACACTAACCTAATAATTCCTCTCACTTATACTTAAAGCAGATTGACAATAGTCTTGACACCCATTCCATCCACATGTCTCTTGAATGTACTTTGAGGCAGACCCTTTGTGGATGGATGTACTAGATTGTCCTCCGACGTTTATCTTTGCCACCTCTCTATCTCTTCTCTTAATGATTTCTCGTATAAGATGGTATTTTCTTTCTATGTGTTTGCTGGTCTTGTGGGCTCTCGGTTCCCTTGAATTTGCAACTGCTCCGGCATTATCACAATAGACAGTGATTGTGATGGGTAAATTCGGAACAACGTCCAAGTCCACTAAGAAGTACTTGAGTCAAACCGCTTCTTTCGCTGCTTCACAAGCAGCTACTTATTCGGCTTATATGGTCGAATCTGCAATGCATTTCTGCATATCGCTTCCCCATGTCATGGCTCATTCTCCCATGAAAAACATATTACCCGAGGTAGATATTTTGGAGTCTATATCTGATTGGAAATTTGAGTTCATGTATCCCATGGAAATTAGACCATCTGACGGTAAATCAGCATTCTATCGCGAGTTCTTTTATAAAACTTACAGAATGCATTTAACTGTAGTCCAATGAGCTTTCCCGGGGATACTTTGATATCTTGTCATCATGCCCACGACAAAGCAGATATCCGATCTCGTACACAACATTGCATACATTAGGTTTCCTATGCTCGAAGCGTACTGAACACCTTTCATGTCATCTATCTCCCAGGCGTCTTATGACACATTTCTTTGGATAGATGGATTCCGTGCCAAAAAGGTACAAAACCTTTCTTGGAATCTTACATGTTGAACTTCTTCAAAACAGTGTCTTTGTATGAAGCTTGCGATAAGCCCAACATCTTTTTCTTGCGATCTCGAGTGATCTTGATCCCAAGGATGTGACCGGCTTTCCCTAAGTTCTTCATATCAAGCTGATTTGACAATCATACCCTTACGTCTGACAATACATTTACATTGTTTCCAATGAGCAGAATATCGTCTACGTGTAGTACTATGAATACCACCGCAGTTCCGTCACACTTTTATACGCACAACTTTCGAACTCGTTTTGATCAAACGCATAAGACTTAATAACTTGATCAAAATACTGGTTCCAAGTACGTGATGCTTTCTTAAGTCCATAGATGGATCGTTTGAGCTTGCATATCAGATGCTCTTGACCTTTCGCAATAAAACCTTCGGGTTTTCGCATATAGATATTTAAACCGTCAAGACTTCCGTTAAGGAAAGCCGTCTTGACATCCATTTGCCAGATCTCGTAATCTAGATGCCAGCGATCGACAAGAGAATAAGGATGGACTTAAGCATAGCTACAGGCGAAAAGGTTTCCACATAATTGATCCCTTCTTTTTAGTATATCCTTTTGTCACTAGCCTAGCCTTGAAGGTTTCTACCCTTCCATCCGGTCCTCTTTTCCTCTTGTATACCCACTTGCATCTAATGGGTTCTACCCCATTGGGTGGTTCGACCAACTCCCACACTTGATTATGATCCATTTAACCCATCTCGGCTTCCATTGCCATTTGCCATGACTCTGTGTCTTTGTCTTGGATTGCCTCGTCGTATGTCCATGGGTCTAATTCATCTCTGGGAATCAAACCCGAAGATTCTCCTATTCCCATAAATCTCTCGGGTTGTCTAACAAACCTCCCACTACGACGGGGTTCCGGTAGGTATGACGATTGGTATATCATCTTGTACAATTGGTATAGGAGTTTGCCCTCTTAATTTGCCTAAGGTAATCCCACTTCTGGGTTTTCTATTATTCCTATAGTCTTCTTCCAAGAATTTAAAGTGTTACAAAATACGGTCTTTTGATCCTTGGGACTATGGAACATACACCCCTTTGTTCCCATGGGATATCCTATAAACAACCTTAATTCTAAACGTGGATTCAATTTACCGGCTTCCTTGTCTAGCACAAATGCCCGACACCCCTAGATTCTCATGTTTCTCAAACTAGGCCTACGCCCGGTCCACAATTCTACCGGGGTTTTAGGAACCGATTTGGATGACACCAAGTTTAGAATGTAAGTCGTTATTTTCAAGGCATTACCCCAAAATGACTTGGGTAAATCTGAATAACTCATTATGGACCTAACTATTTCTAAAAGAGTCTTGTTTCTTCATTCTGCCACACTGTTCTGTTGAGGGGTTCCCGGTGCGGTCAACTGGGATACAATCTCTTCGTCAAATAGGTAGTTCAAGAATTCATCGCTGAGGCATTCGCCTCCACGATCAGATCGTAGAAACTTGATACTTATTTCCCTATGCATCATAAGGTAGATGTATCCATATCTCGAGTAATCGTCGAAAATGACAAATTACTCATACCCCTTCTTGCTATGATTGTTATTGGACCACACATATCGGTATGAACGAGTTCTAACACTTTGGTGTCTCTATTCCCCTTGGCTCCAAATGCCCTCTAGGTCATTTTACCCTCTAAACAAGATTCACAAGTTGGAAATGACTCAACTTGAAGTGACTCCAAGGATTCATTTTTCACCAATCTTTGAATCTGCATTAGATTAATATGACCTAATCTAAGATGTCATAGAAGTATTTCGTTCATGTCCGAAGAATGCTTCCTTTTATTACTCGAAATAATCGATGTGTTATTAGATTCAATTTGTAAGTGATATGCCCAAATAATGGTATAAAGATCATCCATTAAAGTTCCAGAGCGGATAAACTCATCGTTTCAAGAAACAATAACATCATTATTAAAAGAAACTGAGTATCTATTCAAAACAGTTCAGAAACTGAAGGTTGAGTTCTTTCTAAACTTGGAACATAAAGAACGTCTCTCAAAACCATAACTCTATCTTCAAAAGATAGGCGCACTTCTCCCACTGCTTCAACTGCCACTCACGTAGCATTGCCCGGTGAGATGGGGATCTCACTTTCGCTAAGTCATCGGGTTAGCTTGAACCCATGCAAATGAAACAAATGTGATCAGTAGTTCTCGTATCCACTATCCACGAATAGACAACATACGCCACTTCACATGTTTCGACGACTAGGGTGTGTGAATTACCTAACTTTCCTAGCCTCTTAGGCTTGGAACAGGCAAATCTCCATTGTCCTTTCTTACCGCAACTAAAACACTTCACCTTCGATGCTTGTTTTGGCATTTGCCTTTCGCAACAGTTGGATTTTCTTGGATCCGTCTATTGGTTCTCTTCCCATTCTTCCCTCCCTTGGGACCAGAACAGATAGACGGACCATTAACCACCATAGCAGTGGACTGGTGCTCCATTATCGCCCCCACTAAAGCTTGCAAGAGCTCGAGCAAACGACTTGACCGTTCATTCATCTGATAGTTCAGTTGAAACTGCTCAAAGTTTTTCGGTAGAGAATGAAGTATGAAATCGACCTGAGTAGGGATATAAAAATCCGCACCAAGTACTTCCAACTTGTTAAGGTATGCCATTATCTCGAGAACGTGCTCCCTCACGGGCGTTCCCTCCACATTTTCAACTTGACCGAGTCATGTTTGGTGAACTGATTAGTAATGGGGTTCTGGTGTGAAAACATCTCTTCAAGATTTACAACGGATACAATGTCTTCATGAATGCGCCTCAAATCCTCAGACAGAGATGTCAAGATGATGTGTTTCATGTGTTCATTGTCAAGACTGAGATCCGGCGTATGTCGGTCCACGGCAGTGGGCCGTGCACCTCTCGGCGCCCCTACACGGGCGAGCAGCACCCCACGGGTAGCCGCACCTCTCGACGCGACCCGGGCTGCTCGGCGCCCCGTCGCGCACGACTTTATATGTTTCATGCACACCGTGCGTCGGGTTTCGCTGTTCATCCTTGTTTTCCACCCCATGCACGATCCACGTCCATGCACGTGCCATTCATGCATGCATCATCCGGGTACGTCGTCTTCAACTCTTTGTTTCTGTCTTCGTCTCGATCCGGTTACAATTTATTTAAAAATAAATAAATAAACCTAGATCTAAGCTAGTCTATTACATTGATCAAATCAAATAAAAACAAATAATCTACTCGTAGATCTTCTCACGAGAAAAATAAATTCGAACGAATCGAATTGAAAACAATTAATTCACACGCATGAATAAAATT
Organism: Ballota nigra; assembly: GCA_947034835.1. Taxonomy (NCBI): domain Eukaryota; kingdom Viridiplantae; phylum Streptophyta; class Magnoliopsida; order Lamiales; family Lamiaceae; genus Ballota; species Ballota nigra. The sequence goes on along the minus strand of OX344730.1, from coordinate 54,000,724 downwards.
TAAAAACAAACATTAAAACCATGACAATTGGATACATGCAAAAAAATCTAGCAATTCTACTATCCAATTTCAATTTAATATTTTAACAATTTAAATTCCAATTTAAAGATCAGATCCCGAAATCGTGGCTTTGATAATAGTTGTTGGGAAAATAGGGGTGCCCGGATCTATTCGGGATGAAATTTAAATAAGAATTTAAATATAATTATTACTAGCATGAATTAATCCTAATTAATTCAAATAATAATTCCAACAACGATTTTATCATCATGCATGTAGAATTAATTCACATGAAAACCTAAAGCGGAATATCAGTTCAATTAGTACCAGCAGTGCTTTTGATCTCATACACATGGACATATGGGGACCATATAGTCTATTAGGATAAATGTTATTAGTTTTGATGAGTTAGAAAATAAACCAGAAGTTTTAATAGGATCATTTGGACTTGTTAGCTAGATGAGGAACTTGATTAGGACTTAGTCTATGGGGAACTGTCAGATCAGAAGACTTCACCAGAAGAGTCACCAGAAGACTTCACCAGAGGACTCCACGAGAAGACTTCATCAGAGAAGATCAGATCAAAGGCAGAAGACCTTCCCCAGGACCAGACGAGTCAGGTAAAATAAAAGTACCTTAGAATTATCTCCTGAATCTAAGGGAAGAACTGTTTCAGAATCGACTCTAGACCAGAGGACCTCTGGGTCATCTGGTATCTGGTCCACCTACTCTGGAAGAAACAGAGTTGTCCAAGGAAGATTATGACCGTTGGTACATTTAACGTTAGTATTAGTTCCTAGAGACAATCCTTTGTGAGGACATGATACTAAGATGATATTCAGTTTATGGTTTAATATTTTTGTTTGGTTTAATGTTAAATGTATGGCTTTACACTTATCTGAATAATATGTTTGATTGTATGCATTATTCATATCTGTGCTCCCTTTAATCGATATTGTCATTGAGAGAGTGAGAACTCAGATGACCGAAGTACAATTCTCAAACAGCCCCGATCAAGGATCATCAAGAATGGGATATTGATGATTCTATGGAGATTGGTGTGCGGTCTGCATTATACTCTATGGTGAGAGTGTAGTAAGATCTCACTTACTACGAGATACTAGGTATCTCATAATGGATGCACAAATACCTTAGAGGGTATTGATATATCCATTCGTTTGATGTAATTCCACATAATGTGTCTACGGGTGTCTCGATTAGTGGGAGCAATGTGATACTCCTCAGACTTGAGGTCAATACGCACGACATGTGCGGAGTGATGAACTTTGACCATGACCGACGCTTTCACCCTCCAAGGGTATATATGGCATGGATTGGGTTCATTACGAAGTTCATGTGTGTGGTAGTTGAGCCAAGAATAGGATTCATTCCTCAACGTGGATTTAAGAGAGAATACTCGTCTTCTCATCATAATTGGATCTAAGACATCGGCCGATGCAAGTCGACTTGGACTTTGTGGCCAAATGCGACGCGAGCGATCAATTAGTGATTTGAGATAATATGATTAAGTTATTTGAATAGACACTTCATCATGTTCAAGACTTAATCGAGTATTCACGAATGAAAGAAAGATATCACAATAGCCTACAGTATTACAGGTGGTTGCAGATTTCCTCGCAACGTACCTCCTATATTGAGAATGTCTGATTTATTGTCTAGGGTTCAATTAAGACCATTGGTTTAACTAATCGCTCGATATACGAGGGCCTATGGGTCACACAACAAGCAATGTCAATTCACTGATTATAGTTGGTTGAGTAAAGTATTATATTAGATATAATATTTAATTTATGGAGAATATAATAATAATTATATTTAGAATTAATTATTATTATCTAATTAAATTAGATTTAATTAGATATGAAATCCCAATAATAATATTTGAAATATTATTATATAAGAATAATAGATATGGTAAATATATTATTCTTAGGAACATATCTAGGGAAATATAATCCGTAGAGATTATATTACGGGCTAGGCCCGATATCTTGCTTAAGAATTAAACTAAGTTAATCCCTATAAATATGTGTCTTATGGGAATTCCTAAACACACAAGAAATATAATTTCTCTATAAAATTTCTTGTTCGAGTTTTCCTAGCAAGTTCATCTAGAGATTCAAAGCTGGCACCTCGATGCAAATCGGTGAATAGTTGTTGCGTGGATACCATAGTAGAGGATTCCACGTACAAAGCGCTGTAAAATTTCTTGTTTAAGATATCTCTTACTTAATTATGCAATTAAATTGTTTGTTGTTGGAGAAAGTTTATTTCCGTTGCGCATGTTTACGTGCCTCAAAATTCCAACAGTGGTATCAGAGTTCAGGCTCTTAATTTATTGCATAATTTGTTTATCGTGGGTAAATAATTATGTGTGATTTTTTTTTGCCTTCTATTACCCATACGTTATTCAATTTAATTTGCAAATTTGATTTGGCTTTTGTTAAATTGAAAAACTGTTATTTTTTTTCGATCGGTTTTTCTGGAAAATTTGATTTCTCTGTCTTTTCGGGAAAAAAAATTTGCACGGAAATCGCATCTGGTACTCATGATCGTACTACGGTCGCGATGGGTAAGCATGACTGCCGCGTCTGGGCAGCATGATTTGCCATGCGAATCGCGTCGGGCAAGCGCGACTGATGCGTCTGGCCAGTGGATCGCTTCTGGGAAGCGTGATTAGCCTGTTGAGCGCGTCTGGGAGGTGCAACTAGCCGCGTTGGGCCGCAAATCCGTGATTGGGCTGCGTTTTTGGGCCAGATTTAATTAAAATATGTCAAGTTTAATTTAAGTATTGAGCCTGTTTTTCTAAATACCAATTAATTAAATTGGTGAGCCTGAAATAAAATTAACTCTTGGAATTTTAATTTAAATTAATTTTGGTTGGGCCAAAATAATTCAAATTAATTAGATTAATTTGAATTTTAATATTTAAAATTATTAATTGAAAATCAAATTTGGATTTTAATTTGTGTTTAATAATTTGGTAATTATTTCCTTCCCACTTGGTTAACTTATTTTTAAATTTGTTAACACATTTTATGGTCCGTATTATAATTGTTTGGGTAGGCGGCGCCCAATAATTGTCGGGCCGTTATATATGTTTTGGGTAGACGACGCCCAAATAAATGTTAGTCCGCATAAAATCATGTTTGGGTAGGCGGCGCCCTATAATTGCTCAAATGTGATATAGATTAACATGTGAATCTCGATTAAGCAATTAATACCCCGCCTTTAAAATATTCCTCGCTAAAATATGGTTTTTTATTAAATTGAAAGATGTCTTCCATTAAAATTAAAAGTAAATCGGAGATTTCGTTTCAATGAGTATTTAAGACCCTAGTCTTTTGCTCGGATCTACATCTAACGGGACTTTTATAGGGACATGTTTGTCGCCGCTTAATGGTTGTAAACCAACTTAATTCTGTTTCACCAGCCCTAGCAGGGAAATGAGAAGGTGACATCCGATTGAACTAGGTTCAATCAACTAGGAATTGCATGAGACAATTGGTTTAGAGACCTACCAGTTCTGCTGTTGCAATGTTCAGCCCTAGCAGTCATCGTAATAGTAGGAATGTGGATCCCAGTCTATTACAATTTATATTGGATATAAATTCATACTCTTCCGATTAGGTCGTCGAGTATGTGAAAATAATGGAGACAAAATAAAAAAAAAGGCCATGTTTATTTTGATTGCTGAATATTGATCATAGGAATTATGTGTTTTAATTCGCGCTTAGATTTTATTTCCTAGGATTGTTGAAATGAATAACTTGTCGTTGAGAAGTGTTTTGGAAACAAACAAATTGGCTGGGCCAAATTTTCTGGACTGGCACCAAAACGTGTGTTTGGTGCTTAGGCAAGAAAAGATTGAGTACGTGTTGGACACGCCAATCGCTGTTACCCATGAGGCTGATTCTGAGGAAGCCGAAGCGTTTGACGACGAAGCTCAAAAGAAGCATCAAGATGATGCTTCCCAGGCTCAGTGTGTTATGTTGCTCGGAATGACTCCCGAGTTGCAAAGGCAACACGAGAGGATGCTTCCCTATGAGATTCTTAGAAATCTGAAGGATCTCTTTGATTCTGAGTCTCGTTCCGAGATTTATGAGGTGATGAGAGATCTGTTTAGATGTCGGCTATCTGAAGGAGGGAAAGTCTCCCCTCATGTTTTGAAGATGATAGGGCTAATCGAGAAACTTGGTCGTTTGGGCATTGAGCTATAGACCAATGTTTCTATTTATGACATTCTTCAGTAGCTACCCGATTCATATTCGAGTTTCGTAGTAAACTTCAATATGAATAAGACGGTTTCGACCATGCCTGAGCTTCATAACATGCTCAAGACTTTTGAGTCTTCTACTGCTAAGGAAAAGCCCGTGCTCATGGTTGGTGCTTCTAGTTCCTCTGCCTCTAAAGGGAAGAAGAAGCATAGAAGCAAGACTAAGAAAGGCTCTAAGCCTGATTTCATCAAGCTGAAAGGTGGAATTCAAAAGAAGGAGCGGGTAAATAAGGATGTATGCCTCCATTGCAAGCAGAAGGGGCATTGGATGAAGGACTGCAAGGTTCTAGCAGCTGAAAAGAAGGCACAAGGTGCTTCAGCCACTAGAACAAGTATGTTTATTATTGAGATAAACATGTCCACAAATGATTCTAACTGCTGGGTATTGGATACTGGTTGTGGCTCACACATTTGTACAAATGTGCAGGGGCTCAAGGACAGCAGAGCGGTTAGACCGGGTGAAGTCGCCCTTCACGTGGGGAATGGAGCAAGAGTTGCTGCTGAACGTGTTGGAACTTATGTTTTAGACTTACCTTCTGGTTTTAGACTTGAATTAAATAATTGTTATTTTGTTCCGTCTATTACTCGTAACATTATTTTCATTCCTATATTAGACATTGAGGGATTTTCCTTCTGTTTTGCAAATAATACTTGTTATTTTTCGCTTAATGGTGATGTTTATGGAAATGCTCCTCTTGTTAATGGCTTATACTTGTTACATTGTGGATATAACGTTCTTAATATACAAAATAAAAGACTCAAGCTTAGTAATCATGAAAACCCGACTTACTTGTGGCATTGTAGACTTGGTCATGCAAACGAGAAAAGAATCGCACGGTTAAGAAAGTTGGACTACTTAACCTCATTTGACTTAGAGTCTTATGGAAGTTGCAAATCTTGTCTCATGGGCAAGATGACCAATAAACCTTTTTCGGGGGAAGGGGTGCATGCCAAAGAAGTTCTAGAGTTGATCTATAACGATGTTTGTGGACCATTACCCACTCTAGCTAGGGTTCAATTCGGCTACTTCATCACCTTTACTGACGTTTACTCAAGATTCGGATACATGTATCTCATGAAACACAAATCCGAATCGTTTGAGAAATTTAAGGAGTACAAGGCCGAAGTAGAGAATCGTCTTGGTAATAGTATCAAGACTCTTCGATCAGATCGAGGAGGTGAGTCCCTTAGCCACGAATTCATGGATTACTTGAAGCTTCATGGGATCCAATCACAATGGACTCCTCCCGGAAACCCTCAGATGAACGGTGTGTCCGAAAGGAGAAATCGAACCCTGTTGGACATGGTCCAGTCCATGATGAGTTTTGCCTCCCTTCCAACATTCTTATGGGGACACGCAACATCAATCTACATTCTGAATAGGATTCCATCTAAATCAGTTGAGCAAACTCCATACGAGTTGTGGTATGGCAAGAAGCCATCTTTTCTACACATTAGAACGTGGGGTTGCGCAAACTGATAAGTTGGAATCCAAAGGTGAAAAAGGTTATTTTTTGGGATATCCTAAGGAGACTAGAGGATATTATTTCTATCTACCGGAGAAACAAACGGTAATTGTTTCTAGGCAGGCAAGGTTCCTAGAAGACGAGTATGTATTCAAGGAACAAAGGCGTAAGAAGATAGAACTTGAAGAAATTCAAGAACCACAAATTAACATAGAGACTGATGATTTGTCAAAGCAACATGACAAAGAATCAGTGGGAGCATTCAGCGACTCTCATGGTGGAAGTTTATAACTAGGTGATCCTCTTTCAGCCAGTGGGAGCGTAATTGGAGTCGCGTGGCCTTCGCAACAACCTCCAAATAGGCTGAATGAGAATAACATAGTTCAAACTCCCGCCCAAGAGGCATCTAAATGTGTCACTCTTGAGGACTCTCTGGTCAACGATGAAGTTGTTGCACCACAAAACTTTCACGATTAAAATGTACAGCCTGCACAACCACAACTCCGTAAGTCAACTAGGAGGCACAACTAGCCGCGTTGGGCCGCAAATCCGTAATTGGGCTGTATTTTTGGGCCATATTTAATTAAAATATGCCAAGTTTAATTTAAGTATTGGGCCTGTTTTTTTAAATACCAATTCGTTAAATTGGTGAGTTTGAAATTAAATTAAATCTTGGAATTTTAATTTAAATTAATTTTGGTTGGACCAAAATAATTCAAACTAATTGGACTAATTTGAATTTTAATAATTAAAATTATTAATTGAAAATCAAAATTGGAATTTAATTTATGTTTAATAATTTAGTAATTATTTTCTTCCCACTTGGTTAACTTATTTTTAAATTTGTTAACGCACTTTATGGTCCGCATTATAATTGTTTGGGTAGGCGGGGCTCAATAATTGTCGGACCGCTATATATGTTTTGGGTAGACGGCGCCCAAATAAATGTTAGTCCGCATAAAATCATGTTTGGGTAGGCGGCGCCCTATAATTGCTCAAATGTGGTATAGACTAACATGTGGATCTAGATTAAGCAATTAATACCCCGCCTTTAAAATGTTCCTCGCTAAAATATGGTTTTTCATTAAATTGAAAGATGTCTTCCATTAAAATTAAAAGTAAACCGGAGATTTCGTTCCAATGAGTATTTAAGACCCTAGTCTTTTGCTCGGATCTATATTTAATGGGACTTTTATAGGGACATGTTTGTCACCGCTTAATGGTTGTAAACCAACTTAATTCTGTTTCACCAGCCCTAGCAGGGAAATGAGAATTAGGTGACATCCGATTGAACTAGGTTCAATCAACTAGAAATTGTGTGACGCAATTGGTTTAGAGACCTACCAGTTCTGCTGTTGCAATGTTCAGCCCTAGCAGTCATTGTAATAGTAGGAATGTGGATCCTAGTCCATTACAATTTATATTGGATATAAATTCGTACTCTTCCGATGAGATCTTCGAGTATGTGAAAATAATGGAGACAAAATAAATAAAAAGGTCATGTTTATTTTGATTGTTGAATAATGATCATAGGAATTATATGTTTTAATTCCCACTTAAATTTTATTTTCTAGGATTGTTGAAGTGAATAACTTGTCGTTGAGAAGTGTTTTGGAAACAAACAAATTGGCTGGGCCAAATTTTCTGGACTGGCTGCGAAACGTGCATATGGTGCTTAGGCAAGAAAAGATTGAGTATGTATTGCACACGCCAATCTGTGTTACCCCTGAGGCTGGTTCAGAGGAGGTCGAAGCGTTTGACGCCGAAGCTCAAAAGAAGCATCAAGATGATGCTTCCCATGTTCAGTGTGTTATGTTGCTCGGCATGACTCTCGAGTTGCAAAGGCAACACGAGAGGATGCTTCCCTCTGAGATGCTTAGACATTTGAAGGATCTCTTTGATTCTGAGTCTCGTTCCGAGATTTATGAGGTGATGAGAGATCTGTTTAGATGTCGGCTATCTGAAGGAGGGAAAGTCTTCTCATATTTTGAAGATGATAGGGCTAATCGAGAAACTTGGTCGTTTGGGCATTGAGCTGCAGACCAATGTTGCTATTTATGCCATTCTTCAGTCGCTACCCGATTCATATTCGAGTTTCATAGTAAACTTCAATATGAATAAGACGGTTTCGACCATGCCTGAGCTTCATAACATGCTCAAGATTTTGAGTCTTCCACTGCTAAGGAAAAGCCCGTGCTCATGGTGGGTGCTTTTAGTTCCCCTGCCTCTAAAGGGAAGAAGAAGCATAGAATCAAGGCTAAGTAAGGCTCTAAGCCTGATTTCCTCAAGCCGAAAGGTGGAATTCAAAAGAAGGAGCGGGTAGATAAGGATGTATGCCTCCACTGCAAGTAGAAGGGGCATTGGAAGAAGGACTGCAAGGTTCTAGCAGCTGAAAAGAAGGCACAAGGTGCTTCAGCAATGGAACAGGTATGTTTGTTATTAAGATAAACATGTCCACAAATAATTCTAACTGCTGGGTATTGGATACTGGTTGTGGCTCACACATTTGTACAAATGTGCAGGGGCTCAAGGACAGCAGGGCGGTTAGACCGGGTAAAGTCGCCCTTCACGTGGGGAATGGAGCAAGAGTTGCTGCTGAACGTGTTGGGACTTATGTTTTAGACTTACCTTCTGGTTTTAGACTTGAATTAAATAATTGTTATTTTGTTCCGTCTATTACTCGTAACATTATTTCCGTTCCTATGTTAGACATTGAGGGATTTTCCTTCCGTTTTGCAAATAATACTTGTTATTTTTCGCGTAACAGTGAAGTTTATGGAAATGCTCCTCTTGTGAACGGTTTATACCTGTTACATTGTGGATATAATGTTCTTAATAAATAAAATAAAATAATCAATCTTAGTTGTTGGTCCCGAAACGAGTAAACAGGTGTATGGGGGGGGGGGGGGGGAATACACCTGTGATTACAAATTTAAACTTCTTGAAACTTATCAGGTTACTTAAGACAATAACTTGTCAGTGGACTTGAAGGTCTGCTGGGAGTTACTTAGTGAAAGCTTACAGAGATAATACCTCCACTGAAAGCTCAAGACTTCCAGTTGAACTACTATCTAATTAGCTTTCAGATGCGGATTAGTGAGCCCTTAAGAAAACTCGTTTTACTTGATAAACTTTGAGTGAGGAATACACACTTATGAAATAGCAAAATATAAGTACACAAGATGTAAAGTGGTTCAGAGATCAATCTCCTACGTCCACTGTCCTGATCAAACAGGAGAATTCCTTTCACTTGGAATTCCTTGTGTAATAGTGCCAAGGTGCACTGATCAACTAATCCTCTCTTAGGATGATTGATCACTAGGATAATTCCAGGTCCTAGTTCCCAAAACAAACCAGCTTTCAGACTGATACAGCAATCAGCTTACTAACACCACTTAACACTAGCTCTCAACCTAACAACTCAGTAGGGTTTTGAGTAGGGTTTTGGTTCCAACTGTTGTGAGATAATCCTTACAGTTTAGCTCAAGGCTTAGGATGAATTATCTCTTTCTAAGGTTTGGATATAGCTTTAAGTACGTTTACAGAAGGCTTGTTATGCTCTCTACAAATGTGAAACACTTGGGAAACAAAAGTAATTTCTAGTGCTTCTAGTTAGTTATGAATGTAGAGATAACTTTGATCTTGTGAGTTTCCCGTGCTTGGAAATGTGCACGCCCTTCTGTATTTATAGAGTTTGAATCTTCTCAAGTAAGTCTTCTTATATCTGATTGGTTCAAACGGCTCTATTTGAAGCTTTAAGTCTTGTCAAGAAATGGCTAAAAGACCATGCTCTCTCTGAGGAAAGCTAGGGAAAGACTTTTGGTACTTGTCAGACTGGGACAGGTCGGCTGTCAGTAAAGTGCACTGACTTGTCATCTTCTCATTGGACCTTTAGTCTGCTTGCCCAGATTCTTGTCTAGGTTTAAGGTGGAACTCCTCTGAGAGAACCTTCTTATTCCTTCATTTATTGCAAGCTTCTCTAAATTGCGTTTTGCCTTTGTTCCAACTAAAATAACTAACAACTTTTAATGTGTTTAGCATTGAATGTGCTTTGTTAGCTCTCATCAGTAGACCTTGGTCCTCTCCTGATGGTTTTAGTCTTAGAGTGAATGCACTTAAAAAACATTCAAGACTTTAGACTATTTCTCAGATTACATGTCTTCAGCGGACTTCGACTTCAGTGGACTTCGATCCTCAGTGGACTTCGATCTTCAATACACTCATGAAAATACTAACTACACTCCAGTTCCTAACACTTTAAACTGTTTAACTAAACTCTAACTCTACTGAACATTTTACTTACAAACAACTTAGGAGGAACCTTTTGGCATCTTAATCAAAACTTAAGTCTTATACAATTTTCCAACAATTTCCCCCTTTTTGATTATGCCGGAACCTATCTTATTACATATTCTTTTTCAGATAAGGTTGCTCAGATGACATAAATTAACTATGACTTTTTTAAGTAAAAACATTCAAGTGCAAAAGCCAAAATGATAATGAGATATTATCTTGGGCAAAAACGGCAGTGGAGTTTCATTCCATTAAAGATATGTTGAGTACAGTTACAAAACATCCACTGAAAAGATAAAAACAAGATCAGCTGGGACTTATAAACAGATGCCCAGAGAAACACCTAACTCCTTATATGGACTCAAACAAAGGTTCGAGCCCATATTGTTTGAAGACACGAACCTTCAAGTCGTTCTTCCTTTCCATGATTTCTTTAGAATGCCCTTTGAGACCAAGATGCTCACACATGGACAACCACTCTTCAGTGATCCTTTCTCTGCCCACAACTCCAGTCGCATCTTGAGGAGGTCAGTAGACGATTGGCTCAGGAGCCTTCAAAGCATGGTCTGGGAAACTATCATTCCAGGCATCACTGATCTCAGGATAAAGTTTTGGGTAGGCTTCAAACAGCCATGAATTGAATACTTCTTGTACATTATCTCTTCCCAATTCCCCATTGACATGATAAGAGTACACAAATTCCCTCTTGGCAACTTCCCAAGCATCATTCACCTTCTTGGGGACCCAAGTATCAATATGGGGGAATTTGGCTTTTGAGAATGCCAACTTATCCTTTTTCAGCTTAGCAGCCCACCTTTGATATCCACTCCTGAACTTTTTGGAAGTGGTCTTGTCAAAGGTAGTCAGCCTCTCCTTCCTTTTCCTCTCAGCCAACTCAGCAATGGTCTCCATCTTCCCAACCACCTTATTTCTCATTTCCTGCTGTTGAGCAGTTAGCTTTTGAGCCCTCTCATTCATACCTCCAGCCTCTTTGATTAGCTCATTGAGCTCTGTAACTCTGGTGGGGACATATTTGGGGATCTCAGAGGAGATAGGTTCAGGGTTTAAAACAGGAAGTACCTCAACTGAGGGAACCGCTTTACCCTTCTTGGCATCAGCTAACTTCTGGGCTTTAGCATCTACTTTCTTCAGGGTGCTCTTGAGTTGTTGGCCTCTCTCAAATTCTGGGGTTTCGAGGATCAGTTGCATCTTGTTTTTAGGGTCCGCCTTCATGTCCTTAGCTCTTACCCTCTTTTCCCCCTTTCCGGTACTAATCATAAACTCAGCAACATATATGTTAAGTTTTACCTGATCATGAGCTATGGCCTTCAATTCAGTGGAGCAGTGGTCAACTTCGTCCTCCAACCTTTCCAGTGTTGCTCCAGTTGTCTGCCCAAATTTCACAAACTGAGCTAGTTTCTTATCGATTAGCACATTTGTCTTTTCTTGTGTTGGGAAGTCCTTTGCCCCCTTCTTCCGGACCTCTCCCAGCTTAGCTCCTAGCTCCTCGTGTTTGGCCTCAAATTCTGTCATCTTCTGGTTCCATAATCCTTCAACCTTCCCAATAAGGTCAGCTGAGAAAACCTCTACAGAGGAATTTAGGTTAACAGAGACGTTTTCCATAGAATCCTTTAGAAATTGAGTCCTGGCCTCTTTCTCCTTTTGTTCCAGCTTCTTCATGGCCTCTATCACCAGTACACTTTGGCCTTCCACAACATCTAACACCATCTGCTGTGAATCTTCTATCTTGAGAGTTAGATTTTTGAGTGATGTGGTGGTAGATTCTATGAGTTCATCAACATGGTCTGAGAGGATGACCATCTCATCCACTTCTTCTTGGACCACTTCTTGAACATCTCTCAACTGAGCTTGAAGAGCAGGAAGCTTTTCATTTTGAATAGAATGAACAACATCTTTCAGTGGAGATAGGTTGACCTGGACTGGGGGAATTTCATCAGTTTATACACCTGCATGGCAAACAATGTTAGTTCTTTTCCCCTCTTTCTCACATCCAAGGTCACCTGACACATCTACCTCCATAGCAACTCCCTCCTCCTCTCTCTTCTCACTTTCTTTCTCACTCTCTTTTTATTTTTCAACTATTTTCTTTTTAGCCAATTCATCCTTTACAGGAACGATTGCTCTTATTTCTCCACTCACAACTCCAGTGATTTCTACCTCAGTTTCTTTTTCTTTTTCATTTTCGACTCCATCTTTACCAGACACCTCAACTGACTCCTTAGTCACCACTGAGGGCTGTTGTGGGAGAACTTCAGTAGACACCTCTACTGAGCTCTCCTGTGGCAAGTTTTGTGCCTCAGTATCCCTTGCCAAAGATACATCCTTGGCTACTTCACCACCACCTTGCTGTGGTGAAGTTCCTACTCCATTTCCACTCTCCTTTGCCTTCGCCTCTTCACCTCCTTCTCTTCCTTCACCTCCTCCTTCAGCAACAACTTCCTCGGATTCCTTTCCAGCTGTCTTCTCCTTCTCAGAGCCCTTCTTGGCCTCAGCCAGTTTGTCCATAACCAGACTCTCAAATATCTTCTCATCACAGAGAAGTCTGGTTTTGATCATCCCAGCAAACTCTAGCACCTCTCTCTCTTCCTTCTTCCAGTCATCAGCATTGCTGCCTCCAACAGCCAGTAGAATCTCACCCAATCTCCTGTCCTTGAGCTGGACAAGAAGTCTGACTCTCAAGAACATTGCTTTCAGGGTGGGAAACCCATCAAGCTCAGGATACTTGGACTCCAGAGAGTAAGCCACTTCATCCTTGAGAGTATCCAAGAAGGAATACTCTTCTTCATCATCAGATGGTAAGGAAGGGGTAGGGTATCTGATATCTGTGGGCTCTTCTGGGATAGACTCCAGACGAGTGAATGGGTTTCAGATGGGTTGGGTTCAGATGAGGGTTGGGCTTGAGTTTCAGGAGGGGTTGGGATTTGTTCAGTGGGGGTTGAAGGGATGGGTTCAGAGGGGGTTGAGGATGCCTCAGCAGATGCCTCAGAGGGGGTGGTAGTTTGGGATTCACTTTCAGGCTGTTGAGAGCCTTCAGTGGGGGGTTTTTGACATTGTGGATATTTTCTTGGTTTTGGCAGGGGTTCTGGGCTTGGTTTTGGTTTTGATGGGGGTAGGGGCATGAACATCTGAGTCAGACTCAGTAGATATAACATTTGGAGATGAGTCAGGGTTACCTGAAGATGACTCATCAATGGAGTTCGTAGTTCTGACTTTCTTTGAGGCGCTCTCCTTCACAACCTCAGAGGACCTCCTCCTCTCCTTCTTTGAGGCCTTCTCTGCCTCATCCTCTTTATGTAAGGCCATCTTATCACTTAATTTAATAAGTCTTCTTTTTAGCTTCGTTCTCTTCCCTTCAGTAGGGCCAGCTTCTTTCTCCTCTGCTACTGCCTCAGGGCTCTCTTCAGCAGGCTTTATCTTCTTTCCTTCAAGTGCCTTTCCAGACTTGAACAAGGCCTTCAGATTACTCCATTTTCTGTCTTGTATCCAGTCCACTCCCACATCCACATTCTCTATCAAGTAGGAGATTTTAGTTGCATAGTTCAACTTACTTGATAGTTGGGGAGTCTTTTCCGGTTGGAATTTAGAGTGCTCTTTGTTCAGAGCCCTTAAGAAAAACTGTTGCTAGTTGAAAGACTTCTCCTTGCTCTCCACAATTGCCTTCATTAACCTCAGCTTTGGTTTGCTTACTTGCTCCGTGCTCCCTTGATTTTCCAATATACATTTACCAACAATCTCACAAAGGACATTGTAAACTGGTAAAAGTACACTTCTGTTCATCGTTGGGCTGTACTTTATCTTCTTCTACATAATGGTGTACACCCACTCCTCCTTCTTGTCAGCAATGTAGGTATCTGGGTTTGGACCTTCAGAGGGGAGTTCAAATAACTCCTTCAAATCCTCACTACTAAGACGAATCTCCTTCTTGATCCTCTAGTGCTCAACAACCTCCATATCGTCTCTTACCACCTTTTTCTTCCTTTGTAAGAATAGACATGACTTGATTCTTGAGTCAGAATTAGATACATTGTAGAAGAACTCAAGAACCTGTCTATCGAAGCAGTTCTCAGGATGAACTGATAAGAACTTCTCCAATCCAGCAGTTTTGACCATCTTCAGGGCCTCCTTAATGTGTGCAAACTCTGGTCTCATTTCCACCACTGGATTATTGAAGATAACAATTGGCTCATACCAGAAGTTGTCCTTGTGGGTAAGGAACCCTAGATTAATTTTGGCCATATGATTTGAAAGGTTTTTGAGAATTTTGCAGAGAGTGTTTTGGGGAAGATAGTGAAGTGTTTGCTTGAAGAGTGTTCAAAAATGTTCTTAGACTGGTTTTTGGGGTTTTTATAAGGGCAATGAGTGGTGAGATTTAATCCCGCAATCAACGTCTGAGATTAATTTGAAAAAGATCGTGGATAGTTGAAAGGGTTAGTGGGGAGTTTTTGAGAGATCTTGATGGTTAGAAAAGAACCGCCTAAGATGGAAGGTGTGGATTGAAAAAGTTGGTAGCCGGAAGGTCACATCATCCGGTTTTTAGGACGCGTGAGATAGGTAACTGAAAAAGTAAGTCTGACTTGTACAACGCGCATTAAATGCTCACCTTACCGAAATCTCTTTGAAATAGAGGAAAAAGATTTAATTTTCCAGAAAGCACTCATTAGTAATATTTTTGAACCCAAATATATATATTTAAAAAACTAAGAGGCTTCAGATTTGAAAAATAACATAAGTATAAAACATTTGACCTCTTCTGAGGTTAGACCTCGTCTGATATTTAAGACTCTTCTGAGATGAGGAGACTCCACTGAGAAAGATCCTCCTCTGAATATGAACCTCCACTGAGTTGCAAATAACTCTTATGAGATTGAATCCTTTCTTTATTCTCCTGGATCTAGGAGTCCAAGCTCTACTGACAACTCTTGAAACCTTGCCTCAGCCAAGGGTTTAGTGAAGATATCTGCCCTCTGCTTGTCAGTATGGATTTTGAGCATTTTGATGTCCTTCTTCTCCACATGATCTCTTATGAAGTGATGCCTTATGTCCACATGTTTGCATCTTGTGTGGAGAACTGGATTTTCTGAAATAACAATTGCACTATTGTTGTCACAGAAAATAGGGACTTCATTGGCAAAGATGTTGTAATCTCTCAGTTGTTATCTTAGCCATAGAATTTGAGCACAACAACTTCCAGCTGCCATATATTCAGCCTCAGTAGTGCTTGTGGCTACTGAATTTTGTTTCTTGGAAAACCAAGAAATCAGCTTACTTCCCAAGAATTGACAAGTGCCTGAGGTGGATTTCCTATCAATTCTGCAGCCTCCATAGTCTGCATCAGAGTATCCTGTGAGCTCCAAATTGTCATCTGAGGGATACCACAATCCCATATTCACAGTACCCTTTAAATATTTGAGAATCCTCTTGGCAGCTTCCAGATAACTCTTCTTGGGATTTGCTTGATATCTAGCACAAATGCCAACTGCAAATGTGATATCAGGCCTGCTTGCTGTGAGATACAGTAGAGACCCAATAATGGCTCTGTAGCGAGTCTGGTCTACTGATTCACCATCTTCATCAGGTTCCATCTTGGTGTTGGTGTTGAGTGGAACTCTTGCAACCTTGCTGGTCTGGCATCCAAACTTGTTGATCAGCTCCCTTGTATATTTGGCTTGGTTGATGAAGATTCCTTCAATGGACTGTTTGACTTGAAGTCATAGGAAGAAATTCATTTCTCCCATCATTGACATCTCAAACTTTCCTTTCATCAGCTGAGAGAACTTTTCACAGAGGACTTGGTTTGGACAACCAAATATGATATCATCCACATAGATTTGAACAAGCAGTGTGTCCTCTCCTTTTGTGATTCTAAAAAGTGTTCTATCAACTCTTCCCTTGATGAATCCATGATCCAATAGGAATTGTGACAAAGTATCATACCAAGCTCTTGGAGCCTGTTTCAGTCCATATAGAGCTTTTCTCAGCCTATATACTTTGTGGCTTTCTTCAAAACCTAGGGGTTGTTCCACATATACTTCTTCATTAAGTACTCCATTCAAGAACACACTCTTGAATTTCTTGTGAGCAGCATAAGCAAGAAATAATTTGACTGCCTCCAATCTGGCCACTGGGGCAAAGGTCTCATCATAGTCAAAACCTTCAACTTGAGAATAGCCCTTTGCAACTAGCCTGGCTTTGTTTCTGACTATGATGTCATTCTCATCTTTCTTGTTCTTGAATACCCACTTGGTTCCTATCACATTGCAATGATATGGTCTGTCCAACAGCTCTCATACTTGATTCCTTGTGAATTGATTGAGCTCATCTTGCATGCCAATGATCCAGTTGGAATCTTGAAGTGCTTCCACTATGGAACTTGGTTCCTTGTTTGATAAGAAACAACAAAACAAAGCACTTTCACCATGAAAACTTCTAGTTTTGACTCCCGAGGTTGGATCACCTAGGATCTGCTCAACAGGGTGATCTGAGAGCCAGGTCCTTCTAGGTTGATGCCCTTCAGTAGAGTTTAACTCTTCTGAAGTTGAGTCACTAGATACAGGAATAAATTCAAATTCAGGAAATAAGACAGAGGGTAGAAGTCCTGAGTCATCATTCAAGGTATTTTCATTCTCAATGGTAGTGTCATTGGTTCCTCCTTGAATGATGGGCTCAGTAGATGTCTCAGTTGTGACCACATCTTCATCGACATTAGTTACCTCTTGAACTGGGATAGTGTTCATCAGTTCAGTTTCATCTTCAGGAGAGCTCTCAGGTGAGCTGTGAGGAGTGGTTTGACTTTGAGTGTCCTCTTTGAATTGTTGATCATTGAGGTTATCCCAGGTTGGGATGTATGCATCAACACAATTTTCAGGATATCCTTTTGATTTGATACTCAGTCTAGTTAGTCTTTTGCTTATCACTTCTTCATTCTCCTTACTTCTGGACTCAAAAGTAGATTCATCAAATACCACATGAGGTGTTTCTTCCACAACAAGAGTTCTACAATTGTAAACTCTGAAGGCTCTACTGATTTGGGAATATCCTAAGAAAATTCCTTCATCATCTTTGCTATCAAAAGCTTTCAGTTGAGTCTTCCCATTGTTGTGAATGAAACACTTACAACCAAAGATATGAAAGTAGGATACCTGTGGCTTTCTGCAATTCCATAGCTCATATGGAGTTTTTCCTTGATGTTTGGTTACCATGGATCTATTTTGTGTATGGCAGGCAGTATTAATAGCTTTAGCCCAAAAATTTTAGGAACTTGAGCTTCAGCTAACATTGTCCTTGCTGCCTCCTTTAGAGTCCCATTTCTTCTCTCAGCTACTCCATTTTGTTGAGGAGTTCTTGCAGCTGATGTTTAATGAGCAATACCTAACTCTTTGTAAAAATCAGATATAATAGAGTTAATAAATTCAGTGCCCTTATCTGATCTTATCTTTACAATGTTCAGGCTCTTTTCATTGATAACTCTTTTCAGGAGCTCTGGTAGCTTCAGTTGAGTTACTTTTTTGCTTGCCAGAAATACCACCCATGTGTACCTGGAGAAATCATCGACAACAACAAGAGTATATTTTCTCCCATTGATACTTACAGGGATTACTGGACCAAAGAGATCCATATGTAACAATTGAAGTACTCTGTCAGTAGAGGTAGTCACTTTGCTTTTGAAGGATGCTTTTACTTGCTTCCCCTCCTGACAGGCTTTGCAAATATGTTCTTTGTTGTATACTTCATTTGACATTCCTTCCACCAGTCCATGTCTTGCTATCCTGTTCATCATCTTGAAGTTCAGATGACTTAGTCTCTTATGCCATAGCCAATTAGTATCAGTTGAGCTCTTTGCAATAAGACATGCATTTGGTGTGCAAGACTTCCAATCTGCAAGATAGATATTTCCCTTCCTTGACCCAGTTAGTAGTACCTGTTGTGAAGATATATTCTTGACAAAACACAGGTTACATGAAAATTCAACATTGTATCCTTTATCACAAAACTGACTTATGGACAAAAGATTGTGCTTAAGTCCACTGACATAGGATACATTGCTTACTCTTACTGAGCCAAATATTAGAGTACCATAACCTTTAGTGGCTCCTTGTGAATTGTCACCAAAAGTGACTTGAGGACCTTCCTTCTCAACAAATTCTGACAGGAGATCTTTATTGCCAGTCATGTGTCTTGAACATCCACTGTCCAGGTACCAGGCTGAAGATTTTAGTGCTTCTCCTTTGTTGAGGTCCACTGAGCCCTGCATTCAAAATCAAGCTTTAGGTACCCATTTTGTGTTGGGTCCTACCAGGTTAGCTGTACCTTTCAGAATCCAAATTTGCCTCACTGTTCTAATCACTTTAGAATGCCTAATTTGTCTTCCATAAATATCTACATAGATAGTTACCTCCTTGGGTGCCTTAGGAGTAAACTTTCTATGGGTGTCAGCCCTTGAAGGAACATGAACCTTCTTAACATACTTCCTTTTAGGCTTGGGTGCACCAGGTCTTGGTCTTTGTTTATAAAGGTATGGAGGACCTTTTCCTTTAGGCACAAAAGGAATAGGTCTTCTATATGAGTCATTCCTTGAGGACTGCTCATGCCTGGGTGCTCTCAGCTGAGGTTGCTTCATTTGTGAAGACCTCGGCTGATAGTACCTCTACTGAGGTCTGGTCTGATTAGTCAACTGAGCCTTTCCATTTGGTTTTGGCTGTGATTGACTTTTCTTTGTTTGACCTCAGCTGGTCTTTTTCCTTTATCCACAATCTACGGTTGAAATGTCACAGACTTAACAAAAACTCTCTTTGTGCCACTTGAAGAAGCAACACTCAGAGGACCTTCTGAAGGTTTTGGAATATAGCCTATTCCACACTTGTTATTAGGATTGATTTGAAAATTTTGAATATCCTCTATGGCAAGAGAGGGTTTGTTAAGAGCATCAATCCTTTTTAACAAGGTCTCTTCAGATTTTTGTAAGACATCAATTTTCAGGAGAGAATCCTTTATTTGGCTTACCAATTTTAAATTCTATTCAGTTAACTTAGTCTTAGATTCAGATAGATCTTTTATCAGTTGATCTCTACCACTTCCTTGACTCCTGAGGTTTTCCACCTCTTTTGTCAGTTCAATGGTAGATTTGGCTGAGGTCAGATCTGCCTGATTCCCAGATTCGATTAACTTAGAGTTTTCACTCAAGAGTTGTTTGTTTTCATCTTGAAGACAGAAACTTGCTTCTTGCAACCTTGAGAAATCAATCATCAATTGTTTCAAAGCGGACTGATGATTGAGTTCCTCAGTTGACTCTGAGCTCAGCTCAGGTGTGTGTTCTAGAGAGATGGATAGTTTAGATTGTACCTCTGGTTCTTCTATTGCCATGAGGCACATGTCATCATCACTGCTGTCAGAGAACAGTCCATCAGATGACTCCAGATCTTCATCAACATCCTCAGCCACCATGACTTTCCTTTTTCCATATCTCCTGTCTCTTTTGGCTTGCCTTTCCTTTCTTTCTTTGGTGCTCAGTTGGGGACAATCATACTGAAAGTGCCCAACTTTCTTGCACTGAAAGCATCTGTTGGCATTATCATTCTTTTCTTCAGTAGACTCTCTGGTCTTTGATGATGATCCTTCAGCCTTTGTGTAATTCTTGTATTCCTTCTTCTTTTCCAGCTCAGATGAGCTTTTCTCTTCTTCTCTGGTGGTCTTTTGTGGATAACTTCTCCCTTCCCTGTTATCCCTGTAAAATCCTTTATACTTGCCAAAACGGCTGTTAAGTTTTTCAAACCTTCTAGCCATTAGGCTTAGTTCCTCTTGCATCTCAGCCTTGCTTTGAGATTTGCTTGCCTTTGTACTCTTCTGAGGCTTTGGGGACTTGGACTCAGTCTCCTTAGCTTTAAAGGCCACTCCCTTCTCAGCTGAGGTCTCATCAGGAGACCTTTTCCTGTTTAAATCAAACTCATAAGCCTTTAGTTCAGAGAATACCTGTTGCATAGACATGCTGGATAAATCCTTGGTATTCTGCATCATTACTGAGTACACATCCCATCTTGAGGTTAGACCTCTCAGGATCTTCAAGGCAACTTCTCTCTTAGTGTAGACCTTGCCCAGAGAGTTTATCTCATTCATGATGTCTGTGAATTTCCCATCAAGTTGATCAATGGTCTCAGTGGACTCCATGGTGAATTGCTCATATTTTTGAACGGCTACTGAAAGCTTGTTCTCTTTTATCTTGTCAGTTCATTCACACATGAGAGCAAGAGTATCCCAAAGTTCCTTTGCAGTCTTGTAATGGATCACTCTTCCCATTACAGAATTTGGAATGGTGGTGTAGAGAATATTCATGGCTATGAAGTTGAGGTTGTGTCTCCTCCTTTCATCTGCTAGAAGTTGTCTTCATCCTTGGGTCATTCTTCTCTGGGATCTGCAATAGTGTCAGATGTTGTTCTGGGGTTAGGGGTCATAAAAATAAATGGACCTTTAGTAATCACCCTTAACATTTCATCATGCACACAGGCAAGATGAGCTCTCATTCCGATCTTCCAAAAGTCATAGTTCTCCACTGAAAATCGTGGAAGCTTGTGATGGGACATATGGTTCAAAGGATTGACTCCCATGTTGTTCTCTGCTGGTGGTGCTACCCTAGCTGCATTGTCAGCCATAATATCTAAACATGTTTATCAAAAGATCAATTCAGTTGACCAATATAAAATACCTTTGTGCACAAGGTATACTTAGAACAATGGTCTTTTGAACCACTGCTCTGATACCAATTGTTGGTCCCAAAATGAGTAAACATGTGTATGGGGGGGGGGGGGGAATACACATGTGATTACAAATTAAAACTTCTTGAAACTTATCAGGTTACTTAAGATAATAACTCGTCAGTGGACTTGAAGGTCTGCTGAGAGGTACTTAGTGAAAGCTTACATAGATAATACCTCCACTGAAAGCTCAAGACTTTCAGTTGAACTACTATCTAATTAGCTTTCAGATGCGGATTAGTGAGCCCTTAAGAAAACTCGTTTTACTTGATAAACTTTGAGTGAGGAACACACACTTATGAAATAGCAGAATGTAAGTACACAAGATGTAAAGTGGTCCAGAGATCAATCTCCTACGTCCACTGTTCTGATCAAACAGGAGAATTCCTTTCACTTGGAATTCCTTGTGTTATAGTACCAAGGTGTACTGATCAACTAATCCTCTCTTAGGATGATTGATCACTAGGATAATTCCAGGTCCTAGTTCCCAAAACAAACCAGCTTTCAGACTGATACAACAATCAGCTTACTAACACCACTTAACACTAGCTCTCAACCTAACAACTCAGTAGGGTTTTGAGTGGGGTTTTGGTTCCAACTGTTGTGAGATAATCCTTACAGTTTAGCTCATGGCTTAGGATGGATTATCTCTTTCTAAGGTTTGGATATAGCTTTAAGTACGTTTACAGAAGGCTTGTTATGCTCTCTACAAATGTGAAACACTTGGGAAACAAAAGTAATTTTGAGTGTTTCTAGTTAGTTATGAATGTATAGATAGCTTTGATCTTGTGAGTTTCTCGTGCTTGGAAATGTGCACATCCTTCTGTATTTATAGGCTTCCTTGAAAATCTTCCCGTTGGAGTTTGAATCTTCTCAAGTAAGTCTTCTTGTATCTGATTGGTTCAAACGACTCTATTTGAAGCTTTAAGTCTTGTCAAGAAATGGCTAAAAGACCATGCTTAAACACCAACTCTCTGAGGAAAGCTAGGGAAAGACTTTTGGTACTTGTCAGACTGGGACAGGTCGACTGTCAGTAAAGTACACTGACGTGTCATCTTCTCATTGGACCTTTAGTCTGCTTGCCCAGATTCTTGTCTAGGTTTAAGGTGGAACTCCTCTGAGAGAACCTTCTTATTCCTTCATTTATTGCAAGCTTCTCTGAATTGCGTTTTGCCTTTGTTCCAACCAAAATAACTAACAGTTTTTAATGTGTTTAGCATTGAATGTGCTTTGTTAGCTCTCATCAGTGGACCTTGGTCCTCTCCTGATGGTTTTAGTCTTAGAGTGAATGCACTTAGAAAACATTCAAGACTTTAGACTATTTCTCAGATTACATGTCTTCAGCGGACTTCGACTTCAGTGGACTTCGATCCTCAGTGGACTTCGATCTTCAATACACTCATGAAAATACTAACTACACTCCAGTTCCTAACACTTTGAACTGTTTAACTAAACTCTAACTCTACTGAACATTTTACTTACAAACAACTTAGGAGGAACCTTTTGGCATCTTAATCAAAATTTAAGTCTTATACAATTTCCCAACATTAGTAATCATGAAAACCCGACTTACGTGTGGCATTGTAGACTTGGTCATGCAAACGAGAAAAGAATTGCACGGTTAAGAAAGTTGGACTACTTAACCTCATTTGACTTAGAGTCTTATGGAAGTTGCAAATCTTGTCTCATGGTCAATATGACCAATAAACCCTTTTCGGGGAAAGGGATGCGTGCCAAAGAAGTTCTAGAGTTGATCCACAATGATGTTTGTGAACCATTGCCCACTCTAGCTAGGTGTCAATTCGGCTACTTCATCACCTTTACTGACGATTACTCAAGATTCGGATACATGTGTCTCATGAAACACAAATCCGAATGGTTTGAGAAATTTAAGGAGTACAAGGCCGAAGTAGAGAATCGTCTTGGTAAAAGTATAAAGACTCTTTGATCAGATCGAGGAGGTGAGTACCTTAGCCATGAATATATGGATTACTTGAAGCTTCATGGGATCCAATCACAATGGACTCCTCCCGGAACCCCTCAGATGAACGGTGTGTCCGAAAGGAGAAATCGAACCCTGTTGGACATGGTCCGGTCCATGATGAGTTTTGCCTCCCTTCCAACATTCTTATAGGGACACGCATTGCAAACATCAATCTACATTCTGAATAGGATTCCGTCTAAATCAGTTGAGCAAACTCCATACGAGTTTTGGTATGGCAAGAAGCCATCTTTTCTACACATAAGAACGTGGGGTTGCCCTGCAATTGTGAAGAAAATGCAAACTGATATGTTGGAATACAAAGGTGAAAAAGGTTATTTTGTGGGATATCCTAAGGAGACTAGAGGATATTATTTCTATCTATCGGAGAAACAAACAGTGATTGTTTCTAGGCAGGCAAGGTTCCTAGAAGACGAGTATGTCTTCAAGGAACAAAGCCGTAAGAAGATAGAACTTGAAAAAAATTCAAGAACCATGAATTAACATAGAGACTGATGATTTGTCAAAGCAACATGACAAAGAATCAGTGGGAGCATTCAGCGACTCTCATGGTGGAAGTTTATCACTAGGTGGTCCTCTTTCAGCCAGTAGGAGCGTAATTGGAGTCGTGTTGCCTTCGCAACAACCTCCAAGTAGGCTGAATGAGAATAACATAGTTCAAACTCCCTCCCAAGAGGCATCTGAAAGTGCTGCTCTTGAGGACTCTCCGGTCAACGATGAAGTCGTTGCAGCACAAAATTTTCACGATCAGAATGTACAGCCTGCACAACCACAACTCCGTAAGTCAACTAGGATTCGTAATCCAATCAATAAGTATTATGGTTTCCTCGTGGAGGAACATGATGACATGGATATACCGGATAAGGACGAACCTAAGACTTACACTGAGGCAACATTAGATGTTGACTCAGAGAAGTGGCGTGAAGCCATAAAATCCGAGATGGACTCGATGTACATCAATCAAGTTTGGGACTTGGTTAAATTGCCGAGAGTGGTAAAACCCATAGGTTGCAAGTGGGTCTTTAAGAAGAAGACCGATGCAAATGGCAAGGTACAAACCTACAAGGCTAGGTTGATGGCGAAAGGGTATAGTCAACGTGAAGGCATTGATTATGATGAGACCTTTTCATCGGTTGCAAAGATCAAGTCCATTAGTATTTTACTTGCGATAGCCGCACACTATGATTATGAGATTTGACAGATGGATGTCAAGATAGCCTTTCTCAATGGAAGCATTGATAAGGACGTGTTTATGACTCAACCAGAGGGTTTCATATCTAAGTCAAAGTCTAATCTCGTGTGCAAGCTTAAACGATCTATCTATGGATTGAAGCAAGCTTCTAGGAGTTGGAATATCCGACTTGATGAAGCTGTTAAGTCTTTTGGCTTCATTAGAAATTCGGAAGATCTATGCGCTTATTATAAATACAGCATGAAGAGTATTGTCTTTATAGTCGTATATGTCATTGACATATTGATTATAGGAGATAGCATCCGCTCATGCAGTCCATGAAAGATTAGTTATCAAAGACCTTCATGATGAAGGATCTTGGTGAAGCATGCTACATCTTAGGGATCAAGATCCATAGGGATAGATCCAAGAAGATTTTAGGGCTGTCACAATCCACCTACGTAGATAAGGTGTTGAAGCGTTTTGTGATGGAGAACTCTAAGAGTGGATATCTTCCAGCAAATCATGGGATAAAGCTGTCGAAGAAGGATGGTCCTTCTAGCGAAGCTGATATCAAGCACATGAAGGATGTTCCATATGCATCTGCAATTGGATCCATCATGTACGTCATGACTTGCACTAGGCCAGACGTGGCCTACACTGTCAGCATCACGGGTAGATACCAACAGAATCTAGGTGAGCCTCACTGGATTGCTGTTAAGAATATTCTTAAGTACCTTAGGCGTACTAAAGAACATTTTCTTATCTACGGTGGGCAATCAGAGTTAGTCATCACCGGCTACGCTGATGCATGTTTCCAATCCGACTGTGATGATTACAAATCACAGTCAGGATACGTCTTCACTCTTAATGGAGGTGAGGTGTGTTGGAATAGTTCCAAGCAAGAGACAACCACAGATTTGACAACTGAGGCTGAGTACATAGCTGCGGCAGAGGCTGCCAAGGAAGCTGTTTGGATGAGAAAGATCTTAACTGAACTAGGGGTAGTTCTAAGTGCTAGTAGTCCAATAAAGTTGTATTGTGACAACACTGGTGTAGTTTCGCAAGCAAAGGAACCGAGATCCAATAATAGAAACAAGCATGTACCAAGGTGTATTTGTGTAATGATTCTTGCACTGTATTTTCCTCTATTTATGATGATATTTTGCTTATTGGCTTGAGAAAATGTAACATTTATCTTGCAGATATCAACAGTTGTCCAAGAAACACTTGCATAGTAGCAAAAGGATCTGCAGAGAACAGCTGGCTTTGTCACAAGAGATTGAGTGACCTGAATTTCAAAGTACTCAACAAGATTTCCAGAAAGAATCTAGTTCAAGGTCTTCCTAATGAAGTGTTTAAGAAGAATCAGACTTGTGGTTCCTGTCAGAAGTGTAAGCAGCCCAAAGCTTCTTTCAAAGATGTCCAGAGCATAACCACAACCAGAGTTCTTCAACTACTTCACATGGACCTGTATCACCTCTTAGCTCTAGTGGGAGGAAGTACACCTTTGTGATAGTAGATGACTTTTCAGGATACACTTGGGTAGTGTTCTTGTTTAAGAGAAATGAAACTATCACTAAGCTGCCAGAGTTTTTCAAGCAGATTCAGAATGAGCAGAACCAGAGCATAGTGAGGATTAGGAGTGACAAAGGGACAAAATTTCTGAATTCACACATTGCAGAGGATTGTAAGGACAAAGGTATTTTTCATGAAACCTCTTCTGCCATAACACCCCAATAGAATAGAGTAGCAGAAAGGAGGAACATAACACCCAAAGAAGCTGTCAGAACTCTTCTACCCGAGTACAATACACCTCAAAGGTTTTGGGCAGAAGCCATCTGTAACACCCCTAAAAATATCAAGTTTTCTTTTATTTTGAAAATACTTTGAAATTTTCATTTTTGAATAGAGAGGTTGTGTTCATGTGATATATATGTAGATGTTGTTGTTAATATTATTATTATTATATTATATATCTTTTTGCTATTATTTTCAAAAGTAAAAGATTTTAAATATGTATATATATGCATATGTATCCTTGTATATGTGTATATAAATATATTAGTATATATATATATATATGTTTTTAAAAGGTCACACATGTATTTATTATTTGGTTAATTAATATTAATTATTAAATTAAAAGTTATCTTCTATTTAGCCTCATTTCTCTCGAAAATTAGTTAATATAATTTATGAATAACGTTATTAATATGTAGTCAAAAGTCTCTCGTAATTATTGGAAGAATTATCACGATTTCTTCATGGTTTTCTTTTGATCATATTTCACACATGTTAAAAACCGTCTTTAATTTTGACACTAATTTTAATTCTCATTATTGATATTAATTTTTATTTAATTCTCATAATTATTATTAATATTCTTATAATTGTCATTAATATTTTCATTTAATTATCATTATTGATATTAATTTTTATTTAATTCTCATAATTATTATTAATATTCTTATAATTGTCATTAATACTTTCATTTAATTTTCATTATTGATATTAATTTTTATTTAATTCTCATAATTATTATTAATATTCTTATAATTGTCATTAATATTTTCATTTAATTCTCATAATTCCTATTAAAAATTTCAATGTATTTAAGGTCTTATATGGTTGAAAAAAAAATCATTTCCTTTACCACCCTCGTTTCATTTCTCTCTATTGAATCCCGAGTACAACATAAATTTATTATTCTTCACCCATTTGAGAGATTACTGTAACAAAGACCCATTATATTTTCTCTTTTCGAAGAAGACCGAATTCATATTCGAGATAATCCTCATATTTCTTTTAAGCAAGCTTATATTATTAGGTGACGGGAATAAAAGTATTTCATTGTATTCACATTCATCCACAACATTAAATTCAGGTGGGGATTTATTTGCTATAAACTCTATAGTGGTATCGTAGAATATGCATGTTTATTCAATTTTAAATGCTATGTATAAATTGCAAGAAGTACTTGTTTAAATTTTAATATTCCATGCTATTTCTAATAGCCTGGGGCCCTGATGAGGTCCGGGACCGACGGGTCTTCGGGTGTATCCCGCCGTGCTCGGCAAAGTCTAATAGCCAGGGGCCCTTGCGTGGTCCGGGACCGACGGGTCTTCGGGTTTGACCCGCCGTGCTCAATATCCATGTGGCAAAGTTGGCAAAGTTACTATTGGCAAAGTTATTATTAGCAAAGTTGGCAAAGTACTATTGACAAAGTTATTATGACAAAGTTTCATGTGAATTACAATTTGGCATGAATTTTCTTGTTATTTATCATTGCATTTATTTTTGAATAATTTATTCCCACTGAGTGTGCTTGCGTACTGACCCCATTCATTTTAATATTTTTTAGAGTGCGCAGTGGAAGCGTGGACAGGTGATGGATGATGGTCCCTCAAGTTAATTTATAGATATTTTATGAAAAAAATATATTAGTTCATTTATTAATTAAGTTTTTCCAAGTTAAACTCTAAAGAGATAGTTATATTTTACTTATGAAATACAAATCTTAAATTAATATTCAAGTCTTCTGTTGTTTGGCAAGTATTTTTATTTGGAGATAAATTTCATGTCTTATTTTAATTAAATTTTTAGTTCACGCATTTTTATTTGAAAGTATTCTTGTGATTCGGTAAAATTTACTATTGCAAAAATTGGGGAGTGACAGTATGGTACAGAGTAGGTCTACGTTTCTGTAGACTTGTTAAAATAAATTGTTATTTAAGAGTCAAAAATATTTATAGTGTACTCTGTTATTGAGAAAAAAAAAATATAAGTAAAAGTCGTCCATCACCGCCTCCCGCTTCATCTCTCAAAGGTACATGCATTACATTTCAAATTTCATATTTTCATTCAAAGTTATATTATGTCATGATCATGCCACAGAGCATATTTTTACATTAAATTTTTACATTGCATGCATGCATACATCATCAATATATTTCTTAAATTTTGAGGACAAAATTTTTTCTAAGAGGGGTAGGATTTAACACCCATAATTTTCTAGTAAAGTAATTCGAGATACATGCATCATGTAATATTGCAAGTTTAATTCAAAGTTATTTTATGTTGTAAAATTATACCATCAAATTATTACAAAGTTATGATATGTTATGACCTCGATTAATTTTTTTTTTAAGGTATGACCACTATTAGATTGACATGACTATTTCAAAGTTCAACGCATACATCACTTTAGTACTGATTTTCGAGGACGAAAATATTTTTAAGAAGGGTAGAATGTAACAGCCCTAAAAATATCAAGTTTTCTTTTATTTTGAAAATACTTTGAAATTTTCATTTTTGAATAGAGAGGTTGTGTTCATGTGATATATATGCAGATGTTGTTGTTAATATTATTATTATTATATTATATATCTTTTTGCTATTATTTTCAAAAGTAAAAGATTTTAAATATGTATATATATGCATATGTATCCTTGTATATGTGTATATAAATATATTAGTATATATGTATGTTTTTAAAAGGTCACACATGTATTTATTATTTGATTAATTAATATTAATTATTAAATTAAAAGTTGTCTTCTATTTAGCCTAATTTCTCTCCAAAATTAGTTAATATAATTTATGAATAACGTTATTAATATGTAGTCAAAAGTCTCTCTTAATTATTGGAAGAATTATCACGATTTCTTCATGGTTTTCTTTTGATCATATTTCACACATGTTTAAAACCGTCTTTAATTTTGACACTAATTTTAATTCTCATTATTGATATTAATTTTTATTTAATTCTCATAATTATTATTAATATTCTTATAATTGTCATTAATATTTTTATTTAATTATCATTATTGATATTAATTTTTATTTAATTCTCATAATTATTATTAATATTCTTATAATTGTCATTAATACTTTCATTTAATTCTCATTATTGATATTAATTTTTATTTAATTCTCATAATTATTATTAATATTCTTATAATTGTCATTAATATTTTCATTTAATTCTCATAATTCCTATTAAAAATTTCAATGTATTTAAGGTCTTATATGGTTGAAAAAAAAATCATTTCCATTACCACCCTCGTTTCATTTCTCTCTATTGAATCCCGCGTACAACATAAATATATTTTTCTTCACCCATTTGAGAGATTACTGTAACAAAGACCCATTATATTTTCTCTTTTCGAAGAAGACCGAATTCATATTCGAGATACTCCTCATATTTCTTTTAAGCAAGCTTATATTATTAGGTGACGGGAATAAAAGTATTTCATTGTATTCACATTCATCCACAACATTAAATTCAGGTGGGGATTTATTTGCTATAAACTCTATAGTGGTATCGTAGAGTATGCATGTTTATTCAATTTTAAATACTATGTATAAATTGCTAGAAGTACTTGTTTAAATTTTAATATTCCATGCTATTTCTAATAGCCTGGGGCCCTGATGAGGTCCGGGACCGACGGGTCTTCGGGTGTATCCCGTCGTGCTCGGCAAAGTCTAATAGCCAGGGGCCCTTATGTGGTCCGGGACCGATGAGTCTTCAGGTTTGACCCGCCGTGCTCAATATCCATGTGGCAAAGTTGGCAAAGTTACTATTGGCAAAGTTATTATTGGTAAAGTTAGCAAAGTACTATTGACAAAGTTATTATGACAAAGTTTCATGTGAATTACAATTTGGCATGTATTTTCTTGTTATTTATCATTGCATTTATTTTTGAATAATTTATTCCCACTGAGTGTGCTTGCGTACTCACCCCATTCATTTTAACATTTTTTAGAGTGCGCAGTGGAAGCGTGGAGAGGCGATGGATGATGGTCCCTCAAGTTAATTTATAGATATTTTATGAAAAAAAAATATTAGTTCATTTATTAATTAAGTTTTTCCAAGTTAAACTCTAAAGAGATAGTTATATTTTACTTATGAAATACAAATCTTAAATTAATATTCAAGTCTTCCGTTGTTTGGCAAGTATTTTTATTTGGAGATAAATTTCATGTCTTATTTTAATTAAATATTTAGTTCACACCTTTTTATTTGAAAGTATTCTTGTGATTCGGTAAAATTTACTATTGCAAAAATTGGGGCGTGACAGTATGGTATCAGAACAGGTCAACGTTTCTGTAGACTTGTTAAAATAAATTGTTATTTAAGAGTCAAAATTATTTATAGTGTACTCTGTTATTGAGAAAAAAAAATATAAGTAAAAGTCGTCCATCACCGCCTCCCGCTTCATCTCTCAAAGGTACATGCATTACATTTCAAATTTCATATTTTCATTCAAAGTTATATTATGTCATGATCATTGCCACGGAGCATATTTTTACATGAAATTTTTTAATTGCATGCATGCATACATCATCAATATATTTCTTAAAATTTGAGGACAAAATTTTTTCTAAGAGGGGTAGGATTTAACACCCTTAATTTTCTAGTAAAGTAATTCGAGATACATGCATCATGCAATATTGCAAATTTAATTCAAAGTTATTTTATGTTGTAAAATTATACCATCAAATTATTACAAAGTTATGATATGTTATGACCTCGATTAATTTTTTTTAAGGTATGACCACTATTAGATTGACATGACTATATCAAAGTTCAACGCATGCATACATCACTTTAGTACTGATTTTCGAGGACGAAAATATTTTTAAGAAGGGTAGAATGTAACAGCCCTAAAAATATCAAGTTTTCTTTTATTTTGAAAATACTTTGAAATTTTCATTTTTGAATAGAGAGGTTATGTTCATGTGATATATATGCAGATGTTGTTGTTAATATTATTATTATTATTATCATTATTATATTATATATTATTATTATTATATATCTTTTACTTATTTTCATAAGTAAAAGATTTTAAATATGTATATATATGCATATGTATCCTTGTATATGTGTATATAAATATATTAGTATATATGTGTGTTTTTAAAAGGTCACACATGTATTTATTATTTGGTTAATTAATATTAATTATTAAATTAAAAGTTATCTTCTATTTAGCCTAACTTCTCTCGAAAATTAGTTAATATAATTTATGAATAACGTTATTAATATGTAGTCAAAAGTCTCTCTTAATTATTGGAAGAATTATCACGATTTCTTCATGGTTTTCTTTTGATCATATTTCACACATGTTAAAAACCGTCTTTAATTTTGACACTAATTTTAATTCTCATTATTGATATTAATTTTTATTTAATTCTCATAATTATTATTAATATTCTTATAATTGTCATTAATATTTTCATTTAATTATCATTATTGATATTAATTTTTATTTAATTCTCATAATTATTATTAATATTCTTATAATTGTCATTAATACTTTCATTTAATTCTCATTATTGATATTAATTTTTATTTAATTCTCATAATTATTATTAATATTCTTATAATTGTCATTAATATTTTCATTTAATTCTCATAATTCCTATTAAAAATTTCAATGGATTTAAGGTCTTATATGGTTGAAAAAAAATCATTTCCATTACCTCCCTCGTTTCATTTCTCTCTATTGAATCCCGCGTACAACATTAATTTATTATTCTTCACCCATTTGAGAGATTACTGTAACAATGACCCATTATATTTCCTCTTTTCGAAGAAGACCGAATTCATATTCGAGATACTCCTCATATTTCTTTTAAGCAAGCTTATATTATTAGGTGACGGGAATAAAAGTATTTCATTGTATTCACATTCATCCACAACATTAAATTCAGGTGAGGATTTATTTGCTATAAACTCTATAGTGGTATCGTAGACTATGCATGTTTATTCAATTTTAAATGCTATTATAAATTGCTAGAAGTACTTGTTTAAATTTTAATATTCCATGTTATTTCTAATAGCTTGGGGCCCTGATGAGGTCCGGGACCGACGCGTCTTCGGGTGTATCCCGCCGTGCTTGGCAAAGTCTAATAGCCAGGGGCCCTTATGTGGTCCGGGACCGACGGGTCTTCGGGTTTGACCCGCCGTGCTCAATATCCATGTGGCATAGTTGGCAAAGTTACTATTGGCAAAGTTATTATTGAAAAAGTTGGCAAAGTACTATTGACAAAGTTATTATGACAAAGTTTCATGTGAATTACAATTTGGCATGTATTTTCTTGTTATTTATCATTGCATTTATTTTTGAATAATTTATTCCCACTGAGTGTGCTTGCGTACTCACCCCATTCATTTTAACATTTTTAGAGTGCGCAGTGGAAGCGTGGAGAGGCGATGGATGATGGTCCCTCAAGTTAATTTATAGATATTTTATGAAAAAAAAATTAGTTCATTTATTAATTAAGTTTTTCCAAGTTAAACTCTAAAGAGATAGTTATATTTTACTTATGAAATACAAATCATAAATTAATATTCAAGTCTTCCGTTGTTTGGCAAGTATTTTTATTTGGAGATAAATTTCATGTCTTATTTTAATTAAATTTTTAGTTCACGCCTTTTTATTTGAAAGTATTCTTGTGATTCGGTAAAATTAACTATTGCAAAAATTGGGGCGTGACAGTATGGTATCAGAACAGGACTACGTTTCTGTAGACTTGTTAAAATAAATTGTTATTTAAGAGTCAAAATTATTTATAGTGTACTCTGTTATTGAGAAAAAAAATATAAGTAAAAGTCGTCCATCACCGCCTCCCGCTTCAGCTCTCAAAGGTACATGCATTACATTTCAAATTTCATATTTTCATTCAAAGTTATATTATGTCATGATCATTGCCACGGAGCATATTTTTACATGAAATTTTTTCATTGCATGCCTGCATACATCATCAATATATTTCTTAAATTTTGAGGACAAAATTTTTTCTAAGAGGGGTAGGATTTAACACCCTTAATTTTCTAGTAAAGTAATTCGAGATACATGCATCATGCAATATTGCAAGTTTAATTCAAAGTTATTTTATGTTGTAAAATTATACCATCAAATTATTACAAAGTTATGATATGTTATGACCTCGATTAATTTTTTTTTAAGGTATGACCACTATTAGATTGACATGACTATTTCAAAGTTCAACGCATGCATAAATCACTTTAATACTGATTTTCGAGGACGAAAATATTTTTAAGAGGGGTAGAATGTAACACCCCTAAAAATATCAAGTTTTCTTTTATTTTGAAAATACTTTGAAATTTTCATTTTTGAATAGAGAGGTTGTGTTCATGTGATATATATGCAGAAGTTGTTGTTAATATTATTATTATTATATTATATATCTTTTTGCTATTATTTTCAAAAGTAAAAGATTTTAAATATGTATATATATGCATATGTATCCTTGTATATGTGTATATAAATATAT
Organism: Ballota nigra; assembly: GCA_947034835.1. Lineage (NCBI taxonomy): Eukaryota > Viridiplantae > Streptophyta > Magnoliopsida > Lamiales > Lamiaceae > Ballota > Ballota nigra. The sequence goes on along the minus strand of OX344730.1, from coordinate 53,967,420 downwards.
TAGTATATATATATGTTTTTAAAAGGTCACACATGTATTTATTATTTGGTTAATTAATATTAATTATTAAATTAAAAGTTATCTTCTATTTAGCCTCATTTCTCTCGAAAATTAATTAATATAATTTATGAATAACGTTATTAATATGTAGTCAAAAGTCTCTCTTAATTATTGGAAGAATTATCACGATTTCTTCATGGTTTTCTTTTGATCATATTTCACACATGTTAAAAACCGTCTTTAATTTTGACACTAATTTTAATTCTCATTATTGATATTAATTTTTATTTAATTCTCATAATTATTATTAATATTCTTATAATTGTCATTAATATTTTCATTTAATTATCATTATTGATATTAATTTTTATTTAATTCTCATAATTATTATTAATATTCTTATAATTGTCATTAATACTTTCATTTAATTCTCATTATTGATATTAATTTTTATTTAATTCTCATAATTATTATTAATATTCTTATAATTTTCATTAATATTTTCATTTAATTCTCATAATTCCTATTAAAAATTTCAATGTATTTAAGGTCTTATATGGTTGAAAAAAATATCATTTCCATTACCACCCTCGTTTCATTTCTCTCTATTGAATCCCGTGTACAACATAAATTTATTATTCTTCACCCATTTGAGAGATTACTGTAACAAAGACCCATTATATTTCCTCTTTTCGAAGAAGACCGAATTCATATTCGAGATACTCCTCATATTTCTTTTAAGCAAGCTTATATTATTAGATGACGGGAATAAAAGTATTTCATTGTATTCACATTCATCCACAACATTAAATTCAGGTGGGGATTTATTTGCTATAAACTCTATAGTGGTATCGTAGAGTATGCATGTTTATTCAATTTTAAATGCTACGTATAAATTGCTAGAAGTACTTGTTTAAATTTTAATATTCCATGCTATTTCTAATAGCCTGGGGCCCTGATGAGGTCCGGGACCGACGGGTCTTCGGGTGTATCCAGCCGTGCTCGGCAAAGTCTAATAGCCAGGGGCCCTTATGTGGTCCGGGACCGACGGATCTTCGGGTTTGACCCGCCGTGCTCAATATCCATGTGGCAAAGTTGGCAAAGTTACTATTGGCAAAGTTATTATTGGCAAAGTTGGCAAAGTACTATTGACAAAGTTATTATGACAAAGTTTCATGTGAATTACAATTTGGCATGTATTTTCTTGTTATTTATCATTGCATTTATTTTTGAATAATTTATTCCCACTAAGTGTGCTTGCGTACTGACCCCATTCATTTTAACATTTTTTAGAGTGCGCAGTGGAAGCGTGGAGAGGCGATGGATGATGGTCCCTCAAGTTAATTTATAGATATTTTATGAAAAAAAATATTAGTTCATTTATTAATTGAGTTTTTCCAAGTTAAACTCTAAAGAGATAGTTATATTTTACTTATGAAATACAAATCTTAAATTAATATTCAAGTCTTCCGTTGTTTGGCAAGTATTTTTATTTGGAGATAAATTTCATGTCTTATTTTAATTAAATTTTTAGTTCACACCTTTTTATTTGAAAGTATTCTTGTGATTCGGTAAAATTTACTATTGAAAAAATTGGGGCGTGACACCATCAACACAACTTGTTTCACCCAGAACATATGTCTCAATGCCCAGAGACATGGTAAGACACCATATGAGGTATGGAAAGGTAAAACCCCATATGTTTCAATCTTTCATGTTTTTGGATGTAAGTGTTTCATCCATGACAATGGGAAGTCTAAATTAAAGACTTTTGATGCTAAAGTGGCAGATGTAATATTTTTAGGATATTCCAGCACCAGTATAGCATACAGAGCTTTAATAGGAATTCACTTTGTGTTGAAGAAACACCTCATGTTGTTTTTTATGAATCTACTCTTGAGTGCAAGGTGAACTTAAGGAAGCTGTCTTCAGAAGAGACACAGAACCAAACTACTTCCAAGACTATCAAAGTCAAGCCACATGTTATTGATTCAGAGTCAGATTCAGATTTTGATGGTGACCCATGTTTTGGTTCTCTGGAGCAGAAGCCTCCACAAGGAGCAGAACCAGAAGAGGTTGGAACTCCTGTAGGGGGAAGCTCTCTTGCAGTTGGTGATAATCACCAAGGTACTGCAGAAGATGGTCAATCAGGCAAGTCCAAGGGAAGGAAGACCCCCAAAGAGTTGATTATAGGAGATCCAACTAGTGGTGTCCAGACTAGAAGAACTCTTAACTTAGCTGCCTTGTTCAGTTGCTATGTGTCCTTGATTGAGCCCAAGAACATCAAGGAAGCACTGAAAGATTCAAATTAGATTGTTGCAATGCAGGAGGAGTTGAATCAATTCACCAGACAGGATATTTGGGAGCTGGTAGATAGACCAAGACATCAAAAGGTGATAGGCACTAAGTGGGGTTTCAAGAACAAGAAAGATGAGAATTATGTCATTACTAGAAGCAAGGCAAAGCTAGTGGCTCAGGGCTATTCTCAGTCTGAAGGAATAGACTATGATGAGACATTTGCTCATGTTGCCAGACTAGAAGCCATTAGATTGTTTTAAGCATATGCAGCTCACATGAAGTTCAAAGTATACCAGATGGATGTGAAATATGCCTTTCTTAATGAGATTCTCATTGAGGATGTGTATGTGGAACAACCTCCTGGTTTTGAACAAGGTGACAAGGTGTATAAGCTTAAGAAGGCTCTTTATGGGCTTAAGCAGACACCTAGAGCATGGTATGACACAATTTCTCAATTTCTTCTGGACAATGGTTTTGCAAAGGGTAAAGTTGATAGGACCTTGTTTAGGAAAGAGGAAGGAAATGACATCTTTCTGGTCCAAATATATGTGGATGACATTATATTTGGATCCCCTAACAAGAAGATATGTGAGAAATTTGGAAATCTCATGCAGAGCCAGTTTGAGATGTCCATGATGGGTGAGATGAACTATTTCTTAGGTTTGCAGGTTAAGCAGACAGAGAATAAAATCTTCATTAATCAGGCAAAGTATACCAGAAACATGTTAGAGAAATTTGGAGTAGGATCTAACAAGGTTGCCAAGATTCCTATGATGACAAATTTCAACATGGACCCAGATGAGTCTGGAGAGAGTGTGGACCAGACTCTGTACAGAGCTCTTATTAGTCCTCTTCTGTACCTGACTGCAAGCAGACCAGATATCACTTTTGACGTAGGTGTTTGTACCAGATTTCAAGCTAATCCTAAGAGGAGTCATCTGGAAGCAGCTAGGAAGATATTGAAGTATCTTAAGGGAACAATTAATTGGGATTATGGTACCCTGTAGATGAAAACTTTGAGTTAAGTGGATACTCAGATTCAGATTATGGTGGCTGCAGAATAGATATGAAGTCTACTTGTGGTACATGCCAATTTATTGGGAATAAGTTGGTATCTTGGTTTTCTAAGAAGTAGACTTCAGTTGCTACATCAACTACAGAAGTAGAATACATGGCAGCAGGGAGCTGTTGTTCTCAACTACTCTGGATTAGTCAGCAGCTTAGGGACTACCAGATTAGAAGTAAGAATATTCTAATATTTTATGATAGCAACAATGCAATTGCCATTACCCAGAATCCAGTTCTTCACACCAGATGCAAGCATGTTGATATAAGGTATCATTTCATCAGAGACCATGTTGAGAAATGGGATATAAGGATGGAAAAGGTTGCAACAGAGAAGCAGAGAGCAAATATTCTTACTAAGCCATTGGCAGAGACCAGATTCGGAGAGTTAGCCTTTGAGTTAGGATTATTGGATCCAGAGACAGATTTGATTTAGGGGGAACATCATAAGAGTATCATTTGATTTCTATAATACTTTATTTATTATTTTGATTTTACTAACTTGTCTGCAGATTAGATATAACAGAGACGTTACATCTCCAGATGAGTTATAAGCCAGATGACTTGTAGTATGATTTGGATATATTCTAGACAACAGGTAAGTTACACTTGAAAAGAAGTTTCTCCAGATGAGATGTTGTAATATCCTAGATTTTCATGACCTTATCTGCTTTGCTAAGTGCTTTATAATTCTTCATGAATCAATGTGAAGCATTTACATCCAAATTTATGCCAAGGCACGTTTATGTATTTTATTTACTCGATACTAACAATTAAAATATTATTTGCTCAATACATGCTTATTCTTGAGACTTTATAATTTTTATATTCTCTTTATTTTATGTCTTAAAGTATTTGATATAGAAATTAGTGCAGTCCTTAAGAATAGTAGTTTATTTCATAAGTTATAAGTTGAAAAATGAACGTTTCTTCAAGAAACGAATTACGTATCGATTACTCGATATATTTTTATGATTAGTATATAGACTTTGTAATTTATTTAGAGCCTTAGAAGAGTTTTAATTTTATTTCATAAGATAGTATAAGTAAATTTTATTAGAATTCTCCTATAATCACAATTTCTACTTATTAAATTCATAGTATATATGTGTTATTTCTACAAAATACAAGACTACTCTTATACTTCTTGTAATTTTCGAAATTTTAGGATAAAATTAGGAGAATTAGAGGAGCTTCAAGACTAATATTAAGATAAGATAAGATAAGATAAAATAATTAGGAAGAAAAGTCAAAATTAACTACTAACCTAAAAGTGCCATGTGTTTAACTTACTTAACCTCCAAGATTATCCAAATTTCTCCACAAGCTTCCTAAAGTGGAGGTCAAGAGGAGGAATTGAGTAGCCCCAAGCACATCTTTCCCCTATAAATACATAAGCTTGCATGCAAAAATAAACATAAGAAATATTTAAAGAAAATTTCACAAATACTACTACTCTTATACTTAGAAGTTGAGAAAGGAGAAGAAGAGATTTCTTGTAGCTACCAATCTCTAAGTAAGCTTCTCTTCTTGTTTGAGTAATTATTTAAGTGGTAGTATGAAATTTATGCATGATATGTGAATTAAATGATAGGAAAATGAGTTTTGATGAGTAATTTGCATGTTATACATGTTTTACTTCATGTTTGAATGTTTAATTCAATTTCTTCATAAGTTATGATCAAAATCATGTTTATTATTTGATTATATATGCTTTAGATGTAGAAATCATGAGATTATATGGTTTAAAGTGAGTTTAAGATGTTATGTTCTTCATATATGCATGAAAACCGAAAATCTGGACAACTTGTGAAGGAATTTCTTTTTTGATCCAATTTGTCGGTGGAAAATTCTGAAATTTTTATATGTGAAAATAGACTTGTGAATGAACTTAGTTTCCAATTTCATAAGTTTTGGACTGGTATTAAATTCGTGGTGATTTTTCGAAGTAGAGCTAGGGTTTTGGACGTAATTACAGGAACAGTAGAAGTTTGCTATGATCTGAGAATAATAGGTTAGGTTTTTATAGAAAACAAAAGTATGATGAGAAATTAAATGAAGTTGGAAGTTCATGGTTAAAATTTCATGAGTATTGGACTTGTGGTTGATTTATGGTGAATTTTTAAAGTTAAGTGACCAGAATCTGTTACTGTGTGTTTATTACGAAATATTTGATGTTTGGCAAAGAGTTTGAGAAATCTGAAAATATGGTGATAAACTTTATTGAGTTGGGAATCTACTGTTAAAATTTAATAATTTTTGGATGTATGGATAATTTAATATGAATTTTAAAAGTTTGGTGTGTAATCTGCCAAAATCAAAATTTTGTATGAAAGGTTCGAAATGGTCCGGTTACATTTTTACAGTCGATATTTATTTATAACTTGTTATTTGATGATTTTATACACTTAATTGATATTTGTGTGTTAGTATACAATATTTGAATATGTATTGAAATTGAATTCAAGTCTTACAATTTACAAAAGTGAAGGGATAAGTAACAATGTTTCTATTTTAAATTTTTTTACTTGTAGGTACAAACCTGCAAGGTGGGGAATCACTTCGCTCTTCACCGAGTGTTCTATTATTATTTAATTGCACTTATTAAACATTGAATGTTAAATTTTGAGTCTGGCCCGCTATCGACTGGCCCCACATATAAGTCCAACTTTATGTTGGCAAGCATATAGTCCGGTCGTTCCGGCACCACGGGTTGGTCACGCCACCCAAGCATATACCCGGTGAAACTCCGGGGGCTCCATGTTATATGCATTTTATGTTTTGTTTGTGCAATTAACAAGAGATTTCCCACTAAGTGTTTACAAACGCTTATCCCTTCCACTTTTAAATTTTTACAGATGTTGTTGATCCGGACGTGGGCGAATGAACTCGGCGGGCTGTGAAGATTTCTTAAAAACTTTATATTTCCAAGAATAATATTTTAAATTTTGGATTGTAAACTAAGTTACGAGCATACTTATTTACTACTTCCGTTGTGTAAATGTGTGGCGTGTGTATATTTTAATACAAAGTACTATTTTAGTGTCGTTCCTACTTAAACCACATCATATTTTCCGTACTATATTAAGTGGGGACGTCACAGATGTAACAACCAGAACACTTGTGGTATCATCTGGTTACTATACCAGATGACAGGTAAGTTTTTACTCTTCTTTGCCTGGTCATTGGGATGCACCATTTAAATTACTAAATACACCCAATACGTTTCATATTCAGAGTGTATTTAAAAGTTGAGTCGTGGGCCTAGGCAATCATTTCTCTTTTCTCTTGACTACCACAAAACTCCCTCGAACCCAGTCCCAATGATTGTGCCACACACACAATTAAATCCGTATCTTGGCCGTCGGATTTAATTAAAGTGCAATATATCAATCAATTGACAAATTGATCTTGTCCCCTCAATTAATTTCAAAATCCACGCGTGTTCTTCTCTTATAAACTAGTTTTTATTCATTTTGTCTCTTCACATTTTCAAATCTCTCAAACCCTAACTCTCTACAAAATCGTTTCTCTCTCTCTCTCTCTCTCTCTCTCTCTCTCTCTCTCTCTCTCTCTCTCTTTTCAGAAATGGCGTCCAAGTGCAATTTATATCATGATTATGTTTGCTCGAAATTGAAGATGGAGATAGCGGTTGACTTCTACTCCACTCGCAACTCATCCGCTCTGGAGATTCTGGATCTTCTTCGCAATTCTGGCGTTGAAGATCTCATCTCTGCTATTCCCAAGGGATCTCGTACCCTTGACCACTATGCTAGTCAATTCCTGGTTCGCATGAAGATCTTTGAGAATGAGGTGGTTTTGAAAATTGACAAAGAAAGGGTTGTTCTCAAGAAGATGGATTTCAGCAAGCTTTTTGGTAATTTGTCCATGACCGATGTGGATCCGTTGAAGTATAAGGAGAATGAAGCCATTAAATCCTTTAAGATATTTGTAAGGGCTTCGTGCAAGAACTGGACAAGCATTTGCGCCAAAAATACAAGGTGTTATTTGATATTGTGGTAAAGGTGTTGATGTGTGAAAATTATAGCACAGATGCTATATTCACAGGGAGGCTCTGCGAGATGAGAGTGATTTATGATGGAGTTGAGTGTGATTGGACTGAATTTTTTTGGAACGTGTTGAGGAAAAACAAGGTTAAAGTCCAGAAGGAGGCGTGCCTAGATGAGCCTGGGGAGATGCAGTTTTACTTTAATGTCAATGTATCATTGGGGACTAAGTTGACCCTTATTCTGGATCATCTCCTTCCAGATAAGGTGTGTAAAGCCAGCAGATGCAAGAAATTCTTGAAGACCAAGATCGTTTTCAATAAGGATGGTCCTCTCCACGACCACCCTGATTCTGATGGTGATGGTGCCATCCCTGCCCAGCCTATTCAGGCTATTCCTTCCCCTCCCAAGGGCAGGAAGTCAGAAAAGAAGAAATCTGGAGCCTCTACTCCTTTGAATGTTGTTATATCTGGTTCTTCAGAGGACGACCAGATGCCTCTTACATCTGCTTTGAAGAAGTAGAAAGGTAGTGAAGAAGGGAACGTTTCTTCACCAAAGGCCAAGAAGGGTGGTCTTAAGAAGAAGAGGACCAGACCAGAAGCAGGAGACACTGGGAAGCCTTCTGCCAAGAGATCAAAGAAGCAGAAGAAAGCTGAGAAGAAATCTCTTCTCCTTGATGAACCCACATACGAAGAGGAGGCTGAAGCAGAAGAAGTGGTTCCTCTCAAGAAGAAGCCAAGAGCCAAGAGAGCCATTCTTCAAGATCCAGAATCCGGCTCGTCTCTGGACACCTCACTTGATCTAGCTCTTGAGGAGGCAGCTCATTCGGAGATGGAAGTGGATGTGACCTCTCCTGCAGCTACTGCACCAAATACAGAGGCCATTGTATCTGCCCCTGCCTCGGTTCCGACTGATGTTAAATCAGCCGAGGTAAACCCCTCTTCCCCTTCTCCCATTAATCTTATTTCCCCTTCTCTTTCCCCTCCAGAGACACAAAACCAAGCCTCTGATCTGGGTGCACAACAATCCGCATCTGCACCATATCGGACTCCACTTCACAAAAAACTCTCCCCCTCCCACTCAAACAAACATACCCTCTAATCCATCACCCTCACAAATAGCCTCTGTACCAGAGATGCCTAATCCCTCTTCTGGTACAGAACAGCCTTCCACCTCTTCCCAAACCAAACCCTCTACCTCTCAACCGTTACAAAAATAGACACCTCCCCCTACCTCCACTCAAACAGATCCCAAACCCTCTTCTTGCATGGCCCTGGGATTTTTGGCCCCTCCTGGCTCCCCTGCAAGCCAAAATGGAGATGATAGTGAAGATGAGGATGTTTCACTGGAGCCTTCTGGTCCATCTACATCCTCCTTTACTAGGGGTCCCACTCCTTTCGCTTTCAATGATACATATATAGGCCCTATTCGGCAAAGCATGGGTAAAGGTGCTCAACTCTGGTTGAGAGAACATTTTCCTGTTCTGCTAGAGCATCTTCCATTATTGGCAGATCTCACTGATGGAAAAGTGTGGAGCACGGCCAGAGAAGAAGACGTCGAAGATTTCATGCATCTGATTGATGAGATGGGTGCTTCCAACTTCTCCAGTTGAGAGATTGTATTGAAGAAGAAGCTGAACTTGCAGTACCCATCAGAGTTGGTAGAAGTTAACTCTGCCAGAGTCGTGATCAGAACTCTTCTGATCCAGAGAGGAGTGATGATTTCTCCAGATGGTCCTTCATACACCTTCGACCCTCACTTCTCCTTCCCTCCAGAACTTTATTCAGAGGAGGAAGATTTTGATGTCACCCCGGCTATAATGAAGAAAATGAAGCTTTTTTTCAATGAGCAGATCCAGCAGGTTGGCCGCTTCTGCAAAGTAATGCAACACTTCGGCCTAGACATGATCGAGCACCAGATCAAGGAGGAAAGAAAGAAGTTACTTAAGCAGATTAAGTCTACTTTCCCTTCTGCCAAAGCTGCTTTCAAGGCGAATGGTCTCTTCTTAAAGATGGACATAATCAAGAGCCAGAATGAGCTTCAGGAGTATGTGATGGAGCATATGTGTTTTGTCTCTGTTATGAACACTACTCTGGCTACCCAGATGATAGACATGGCCAGAATGAAGGATGATGTACGCCAGATGTAGGATAGGCAAGAAGCTCTAGTTGCTGAAGCGAAGGCTTATGTGGAAGAAGCCAGAAAGTTTAAGGAGATGCAGTCTACCAGAGTGGAGCTGCCTATTCTGGTCAAACAAATTATGGAGCCCCTCCTTGATGAAGTTAAAAAGGAGGAAGAAATGGCCAAAACTGACATGGCAAAGAGCACCAATGAGACACTCTTCAACCACTCTGATCGCTTGGATCTTCTGGAGAGTACTTTAGCTCAAGCAGAGTTGAACAAGAAGAAGAAGGATGAGCTCAGATCCATTGTTGTGGCCAAGAAACTCACTGCAGAGGAGGAATCTCTAGAGTCTGATCTAGATCCAGTGTCCGTCCCTGGCCCTGCTAAGAGGAAGATAAGGAAGGTGAAGAAGACATTCCTGGAAGAAGTTGTGGAAGAGACCAAGATGAGATACAAGAAAGAAACAAGAGAAGAGAAGCGAGCAAGAATAAAGAAAAATATTGATGAAGAGCAGAGAAGAAGGTATGTGAGAAGAAAGAACAAGAAGGCTAAGGAAGTTGGTATTGCTCCCAGTGGAAGTGGAAAGAAGAAGAAGGTGCAGACCGAAGTGATGGATATCTTGCCTCTCAGGACAGAAGGATCTTTTGATTCTACTGTGCCTGTGCCTCTGATAGAGAAATGGAAGGATGAGAAGACATTGTGGTTCATTCAGCACTACATCCAGAGGCCACCTCCAGAGGACGAATATCACATTAACAGGACGTTCCACACTTGGATGAAGGCCTATGGCAAGGATCTCTACAAGCAGCTAATGGACTCTACCATCCAATTCAATCTGGAAGTGACTGCTCCAGAGTTTCACAATCTTAACACTCCCATGTATGGTGACCATATTGATTGGGTAGATCTCAAGAAGCTGTTCAAGACTAAGGTTGTGATGGACTTCACCCGTTCCAATTCTACAGAGCTTAGAGCCATTCAAGATCGCTTCCTAGACTGGTTCCTTGTTCCTAAGGAAGTAAGAAGATATGCATAGAATATGATCTTGCCTTATACCTTGTAATCTTCTCTACTTTGATCATTAATGAAATTTCATCTCTGTTCTGTTTGAAAGACAACTCCTTGTTGTCTAATTGTTTGCCAGATGAGATCTATTCTAAGATCTTGTCCTTATTTGTTTTTCTTGCTTATTTGTTTTTCAGTTCTGGTGTTGTTTTAAATTCATCAAAAAAGGGGAAATTGGTAGAATAAATGTTGTTAGTTTTGATGAGTTAGAAAACAAACCAGAAGTTGTAATAGGACCATCTGGACCTATTAGCCAGATGAGGAACTAGATTAGGACTTAGTCTAGGGAGAATTGCCAGATCAGAAGACTTCACCAGAGGACTCCGCCAGAAGACTTCACCAGAGGACTCCACCAGAAGACTTCATCAGAGAAGAACAGACCAGAGGCAGAAGACCTTCCCCAGGACAAGACGAGTCCAGGAGACTAGACGAGTATGGTAAAATAAAAGTATCTTAGAATCATCTCCTGAATCTAAAGGAAGAACTGTTTCACAATCGACTCTGGACCAGAGGACCTCTGGGTCATCTGGTATCTGGTCCACCTACTCTGGAAGGAACAAAGTTGTCTAAGGAAGCTTATGACCGTTGGTACATTTAATGCAGTCAACTTGATTGGATTGGAAGGTCAATTGAAGAATAAATCCATAAGATCTCACCAACCCAATCAATTAATTAGGGAATTGATTGATTGAAGTTTCCAAACATAGAGATCTGATTAAATTAGCTCTCCAACAGCTAAAACCTAATCATCTCTATAAATACAAGATACTGGAAAAGAAAAAGGTTACACACACACACACACATACTCGCGCAAGAATACCTTTAAGCCATTTCATTCAAGCAATCCAGTTCTCTCTCGTTCTCATTCATATATACTCACTAAGGAGTTATTGTAGTTGGAAAGTTATATACTCAACTTGTTTATCTTGAAAGATAAGGTTGTAGTATTGAGTAGCTTTAGATCGAGTAGATCTAAAGGTTGTAACAAGGAGTTGGTACTTGTGAAATTCCAACAGTTCGTAAGTGGTTGGTTGATAGTAAGGCCCCTTTGATAAGGGAGAGTAGACGTAGGATTTTAACATCCGAACCACTATATATCGTGTGTTATTTACTGCTTTCTTACTATCTGCATCTTTTATTTCAACTCTTATAAAAAGGTTTTTGCATTGTTTAGCTTTCGCATGCTTTAATCTGACTAGTGGGACCAACATAGTTAATCATTTATCACCAATACACCTTACTTCATCACAATTGTTGATGATTTTACAAGGTCAACATGGACTTTCCTTCTCAAGCATAAATCTGATACACTACAAACTATTAAAGATTTTGCTAAGCTTGTAGAAACTCAATTCAGAACCCTTATCAAAGTTGTTAGATCAGACAATGGGTCTGAATTCATGAGCCATGACACACAATCTTTCTTCAGAAGCAATGACATTATACACCAAACAAGTTGTGCATACACACCCCAACAGAATGGGGTGGTTGAGAGAAAGCACAGACACCTACTCAATGTGGCAAGAGCCTTGATGATTCATTCAAACATTCCTTTAAAATTGTGGCCCTATTCCATCCTCACAACTACTTACTTGATAAATAAACTTCCCAGTGCTATTCTTTCTTGGAAAACACCCTTTGAACTGCTATACCACAAAGTACCTGATTATTCCTTCCTAAAAACATTTGGATGCTTATGTTTCTCTACAAACATCACACCACATATACCCAAGTTTACTCCCAGAGCCACAGAATGTGTAATGATTGGCTATATGAGTTCTCAAAAGGCCTACAGGTTATATGATTTGCAATCTCATTCAGTTTTCACTTCCAGCGATGTTAAGTTCTATGAACATGTTTTCCCCTTTCAATCATCACCTACTGAGTCACCATATACACCACTAATCTTACTATTTCTTGATGATGATATGCCCACTACTATCACCTCTACAGATTCACAGTTACATACCATCGATACACCTTCATCTGACAATCCAATACATTCTCCTTCTATTTCACATCATATCCCAGTCCAAAGACCCTCCATAAATGTGTCTAAGCCCAGCTGGTTAAAGGACTTCGTGCTCACTGGAGTTATCTCATCACTGTTCACTCATGATCTTCACTCAGATCCCTCTTGCTGCACCATTCCTGGTAAACCTATTTTCCTATTTGACCATGACTATACTGCATTTACTAATAATGTGTCTAGTTCAAAGGAACCTTCTTCTTATCATCAAGCAGTGGGTATTCCTCAGTGGGAGGATACTATGCATAAAGAATTACAGGCTTTGGAATTTAATGAGATATGGGATTTGGTCCCTTTACCTGACAATAAGTCACCCATTGGTTGTAAGTATGTGTTTAAGCTAAAACTCCATCCAGATTGTACTGTGGATAGATATAAGGCCAGGTTGGTTGCTAAAGGTTAGGATTGATTATGATGAATGTTTTTCTCCTGTTGCAAAGCCAGTTACTGTTAGACTCCTCATTGCACTAGCTACTGCTCAACACTGGCCCCTTTGTCAACTTGACATCAACAATGCATTTCTTCAGGATTCTTGCATGATGAGGTCTATATGGAGCCTCCTCCAGGTTATAAATCTGCTCCAGGCTTAGTTTGTGAACTGAAGAAAAGCCTCTATGGTCTTAAACAGGCATCTAGAGAATGGAATTCAGAATTTTGCTCTACTATTCTCAAGTATGGTTTCACACAATCATCAGCTGATCACTGCCTTTTCACCAAGGGTTCTTCTTCCCATTTTATGGCCCTATTAGTTTATGTCGATGATGTTCTCATTACTGGAGCCAACTTATAGGATATCATTGCCTTAAAGAAACATCTTCATGCAGTTTTTACCATTGAGGATCTTGGCTTTGCCAAGTATTTTTTGGGAGTTGAAATTGGTCGGGGTGAGACTGGAAGTACCCTAACACAAAGGAAATATATACTTGATCTACTTAAGGATTCGAAATTAGAGGATTGTAAAGCTGCCCCACTCCTCTTCCTCAAGGTATTAAGTTCTCTTGTTCAAATGGATCTCTCCTTGATCAACCAGACCAGTATAGGAGGATTGATAGACGGTTGCTATATCTTGGATTTACTAGACCTGATATCACATACTCGGTTGAACAATTAAGTCAATTTATTAACTCTTCAAGGTCCAAAAATTGGGATTCTATGCTTCATCTTCTTAGATATCTAAAAAGAACTTCATCACATGGATTATTCTATCCTTCTTCTTCACCTCTTAGCTTATCTGGATTTTGTGATGCTGATTGGGGAAGCTATCTTGACACAAGAAAATCAGTCACGGGTTACTGTATCTTTTTAGGGAACTCATTAATATCATGGAAATCCAAGAAACAATCTACTGTGTCTAGGTCTTCGGCTGAGGCAGAATATAGAGCTATTGCTTCGACGATTATGGAACTTCAGTGGATAAGCTACATAGCATCGGACTTGAACCTTCAGTTGACCCTACCTATCTCCCTTGCATGTGATAACATGGTTGCAATTCACATCACTGAGAACCCCATTTTTCATGAACGTATCAAACATATCGAGATCGATTGTCATCTTGTTCGCAACCTATATAAGAGTGGCTTTCTCCATCTTCACCATGTGCGTACCATAGACCAGCTTGCAGATTTGTTTAAGAAAACTTTATCAAAATCTTTGCTTCTTAAGTTTCACAACAAGTTGAACATTCTTTCAATCATTACACGTTCAACTTGAGGGGGGCATGTGAAAATATATATATGCACATGCATGCACTCACCATGTGTTGGGACAATGTCAGTTTTGATTAGATACCAAAGCCCCTGAAAAGATGTTATGTATTTGTAGTCAGGCTAGTCTTGGTTAGTTTTGTACTTAGGTATTTTACATTTCATAGGAACTTAGTAAGAGGAGTACTTACTGATGACATTCAAGATTGGAGCCTGAAGATGCAGAGCACCATCTTGAACTTATGACAGTTCTCTAAGCTTGCTGAGTAAGTGTCAGTGATGAAGAGTATGATCCTCAGGTCATTACTAACTCAGTCCTGTAGGGAACAAGATGATACTGAGTAAATAGGAAAAACTTGGAGTAGAGCCAAGCAATGCAAAAGAAATGTCAGCGTCAGGATAAGACCGTTGTGCTCGAGATAAAAAGAACTTAACAAGACAAGCCTGAAGCCTAGGAATAAGTTCTGACATTCTCACCAACCTGATGACGTGGACCAATCCAGGAAGGACACGCACGTACGGACCCTGACATGAAGACTGACTTCAGACTGCACTTTGCCCGTGCAAGCCTTAAACGGTGCATTAAATGTCATTACCTAATTCATGCAAGGAGGGCTGCTGCATGGGGATATGTCCGTTTGAACCTCTCTACATAGATGACTAGAAGGTTATCTCTTCCAACGGATAGTTTTCAAATCACCTATAAATACAGAAGGCCTTGAACCCATTCAAGGTTACGGGAAATTTCCAAGCTAGAAATTACTCAAACTCTCAAGCTTTCAAAAGCATTCAGCGTTCAAAAGAAGCACTCAAAACCAGTTAAATTTCCCAAGTATTTCTTGGACTAGTGAGAGTTATTCTGTATTCCCTTGAGCTTTAAAGTATTACATAAGCTTAGAGTGATTATCCATCCTTAGCTGAGCTTAGTCTTGTAAGGATAATCACACCTTAGTTGGAATCATACTGAAACCAAAACCCTTAGTCAGGTTTGTTGGTGGAAGTTATGTTAGTGAGTTAGTAAGGAGTATGTATAGGTCAGTGAGGTTAGCTGATCTTGGTGCACCTTGGCACGTAAAAAGCAAGAATCCCCATAGTGGATTTCCTGTTAAATCAGGCCGTGGACGTAGGAGCTTGAGTCTCTGAACC
The DNA here is from genome assembly GCA_947034835.1 of Ballota nigra. Classification (NCBI taxonomy): domain Eukaryota; kingdom Viridiplantae; phylum Streptophyta; class Magnoliopsida; order Lamiales; family Lamiaceae; genus Ballota; species Ballota nigra. Next base: position 53,951,983 of record OX344730.1, on the reverse strand, counting down.
ATGTTAAACTCCCTTTGTTCATACTGCTTTGATATTGCTCTTATTTGTCTATTTACTTAAGTCATTCATAGCATTGGGTTTTATCATGCTTGAATCAATCAACTTGATCTATAAACTGAGCACTGCCCTACTAACCACTATTTCAGAACTGAGTAAACAAGTTTTCAGAAAGCAAACATAAAACAAGACTATAAACTTTCAGGGCTCACGCATTTCCGCACTGAACTTAAGTTGATAGTTTGCCAACTGACCCGCACTCAGTGTAGTCAGTAGGTGTGTTATTAACCCTGAGTTCTTTAACACTCTGAGTAAAGGGGACTCATTACGTTTGAAAGTAAAAAAAAATGGTATACGTGTATCCCCTGTTGATGATGGTTCCTAATCTTGATGATAAGTGGCTGTTTTTGCTGGTTAATTGATCATCAAACAATTACGTGTGATTGATCACTAATCATAATTCGTGAATTCGAAATTTTAGGTTTAGGTTTGGTTTGAGACGTTTATAAGCTTACGTGATAAATTTGGTCGTAAGATAAACGAGTTGCTTCTGGTTCATAGACGAAGTTTGGACGTGTATAATAATTTGTGCTTATTCTATTAGCTGAAAAAATCTAAGTATTTATAGACATTTGCCTAGCAGGAGGTGTAGTGACTTTTGGCCTACCAGGCCTGCATGCACGACACCTGGACTTTGACTAAGTTGACCTTATCTAAACTAAATTCTATCCTTATCTGTTGGACTTGCTCGCAGTCTAGAGCTGCTCGTCATGTTGGACTTATCCTTGAGGAGTCTTTAGTCTGATTTTGATGGTCTTTTGTCTTGCTTAATTGTTATTTTGGCACTGTGGTTGGATCTGGTCGGCGGGATGCCGATTGAGTTGTCATACAGCTTTTGATTTGGTTCTATTTGCCCATCCGCCTCTGTTGGTCCCGGTACAAGACTGAGGAAAACGTGTATGGGGGGGGGGGGGGGGGAATACACGTATACCAATTTTTCAAACTTAAAAACTGACTGAGTCCCCTTTACTCAGAGTGGTAAAGAACTAGGAGCTGATAACATACCTACTGACTACACTTGGTGTGGGTCAGTTGGCTAACTATCAGTTCAAGTTCAGTGCGTAAATGTTTGAGCCCTGATAGTTTAAAGTCTTGTTTAGTTTGCTTTCTGAAAACTTGTTTTACTCAATTCTGAAAGGTGTTTAGTAAGGGCAGTGCACTTTTTAGAGGATCAGGCAGATTGATTCTGACCTGATAAACAAAATGCTTATGAATGAATATGTTATATGGCAGGTATGCACAATATCAAAGTAATAAGAACACAGCAAGTTTAACGTGGTTCAGAGACTCAAGCTCCTACGTCCACGGCCTGATTTAACAGGAAATCCACTCAAGGGATTCTTGTTTTTAACGTGCCAAGGTGCACCAAGACCAGCTAACCTCACTGATCTATACAAACTTCCTTACTAACACACTAACTGACTTACTCCCAACAAACCTAACTTAGGGTTTTGGTTTCAGTTTGGATTCCAACTTGGTTGAGATTATCCTTACAAGGCAAGGCTATGCTAAGGATTGGATAATCTCTCTAAGCTTAAGATAATGCTAGTTCGCTCTTGGAATACAGAATAACTCTCAGTAACTAAGAAACACTTGGGAAATTTAGATGGTTTTGAGTGCTTCTTCTAAGGCTGAATGCTTTGAGTGCTTGAGAGCTTGAGTAATTTCTGGCTTGGAAATTTCCCGTAACCTTGAATGGGTTCAAGGTCTTCTGTATTTATAGATGATTTGAAAAACTATCCGTTGGAGAGATAGCCTTTCTTGTCAACTATGTAGAGTGGCTTCAAACGGACATATCTTCATGCAGCAGCCGTCCTTGCATGAATTTGGTAGTTGCATTAAATGCACATTAAATGCTTGCCCGTTGAACATGCAATCTGAATTCAGTCTTCTTGTCAGGTTCCAAACGTGCGTGTCCTTCTCGGAATGGTCCACGTCATCAGGTTGGTGAGAATATCAGAACTTATTCCTGAGCTTCAGGCTTGTCTTATTAAGTTCATTTTGTCTTGAGCTCACCGGTCTTGTCCCGACGCTGACATTCCTTTTGCATTGCTTGGCTCTACTCCAAGTCTTCCCAATAACTCAGTTTCATCCTGTTCCCTTCAGGACTGAGTAGTACTGACCTCAGGGTCATACTCATCATCACTGAGACTTACTCAGCCAGCTTAGAAGACTGCCATAAGTTCAGGATGGTAAATTGTCTTCAGGCTCTGAGTCTTGATTGTCATCAGTAAGTGCTCCTCTTACTGAGTACCTGTGAAGTGTAAAATGACTAAGTACAAAACCTAACCAAGACTAGCCTGACAAAATAAATGTAAACATCTTTTCAGGGGCTTTGGGATCTTAATCAAAACTGACAATGTCCCAACAATTTCCCCCTTTTTGATGATGCCAAAACACTGAAAAGATCCTCAAAACACTTAGAGGAAATATACAGACCTATCTATAAGATAAGACAGTGTTAGAGCAATTCTTGATAAAGTACAGAATTTAAACAACAGCCAAAAAGACAATGAGTTTTTGTCTATGGGCAAAAGTAATAGATTTCATTGATTGATATGAAAGTGGTTACAATGAATCTAATCTATTACAAAGAGGTAATGAACTTCCTAGACTAATCTCATTTCAGGTTCAAGTCCATAGCCAGCATAGACTCCTGCCTTTAACTCGTCAACTCTGCTAGGTTGGTTCACATACCCTTCAGCTTTGGCAATCTTCAAGACTTCCATCATAATGGCCTTCGTGTTGTGCTTCTGAGTTCCAGGAACTAAGGGAGGGGCTCGAATGGTGAACTCAGGAGCCTTCACTTGGACTTGAGCTGCATCAGCCTCCTCCAAGATCTTTTGGAACAACTCAGGATGATTGTCCATCATGTAGTCAGTGAAGTGGGCATTGATATCGTCAGTGTCGCCCCACTTCTTCACAACATACCACAATTTCACAAACTCATCCTTTGCATCAGTCCAAAACTCCTTCAGTGCCTCTGAGACGAACTCATCGACATAAGCTTCCCTTGCTCCTGATTCTGGCCTACTGACTTGAAGAATTGATGACTTCCTAACTGTTAGCCTCTTTCTGTACTTGCTAGGCTCAGGCTTCGCCTTCTTCCTCCTTAGCAAACTGATCACTGCATCATCCAGTTCTCGTTGTTGAAGCTCAGTGATGTCAGTCAGCTTTTCAACCTTCTTTTCCAAGATGCGCATCTTCTCCTTTTGAGCAATTTCAGCTCTGCGCACAGCCTCAGATTTCTCAGAAGGATCTCCCCATGCTTCAGCGCATAACTCCGCCACCAACTCCCCAGAGTAAGTGATGGGGTTCTTCCTTGAGCTCATGGGAGAAGATCTCTGAACTGGCTCAGGTTGCTAGGAAGGTTCATCAGCCTTTGCCTTTGTTGCCTCCGCCCTCAGCCTGGCAACAATTTCCTCTCCTTCTTTCTCCACTGCCGCCAACCTTGCTGACTTCGTCACCCTTAGTACATTCCCTTCAGGATCAGCTTCAGGATTGGCTTGAATGGTTTCGCATTGGTTGACCGCCTCCGATGCCTCAGGGCGGGATCTTTTCTTCTTCTTTTCCCCCTTTTTGGCATCATCATTGGCCTCGGATGGGAATGCGTCAGATCCGCTGTTGATTATGAAGGAGGCTAGGGAATGGACATCATTAATTCCCTCCTTCAATAACTCAACTCCCATCGAGATACCAGTTCCTGCAAAAGAGATAGAACTGATTGCAGCTTTTACCTTCTTCTCAAAGATCTCCATAGAGAGTTGGAGTCTTTGTTCAGCCTTCTCAATCTTCTCCTCCACCAGAGCAGATCGCACATCTGCTTGAGTCAGCCTCTCAGCAATATCCTTTGAAGTCTGAGCAAAGCATTCTGACTCCAGCTCCAACTTTGAGGCTGAGCCAGAAATGGCCTGAGTGAATAGTGCTCCAGCCTGAGCCGCAAGCTTCTCCACAGCCTGATTGAGATCCTCCTTCCTTTGCTCATCCTTCTCAGCTAACTGCTTCAAGGTCTGCCTTAGCATCTTCTTTGTCCTCCTCCGCTCATTCCTCACTGACTTGGCCGTGTCAGTCATCGTTCTCTTTAGCAAAATCAGCTCCCTGTTTACAAGGGTGTTGAAGGCTGACTTTGTCCACTTGATGTATTTCGCCAGGGCCCTGGAGTCTTCTTCTTTCTCAGCTCGTAGCCTCATTACTTCCTCCTGAAGTTCAGCTAGATTTTCAGAGGTTTTCTCTTGCTTGACCTCCACAATGCTTGAAAACTCAGCACGGCCGACCCCGGTTATCATCATATCGCCATCTTCATCAACGGCCTCATCACTGAGTGGCTGTTTTCCCTTGTCAGCCCTTGCATCCTCAGTCCCCTCTTCAGGGTGCACTGAAGGCAGTTGTTGAGTGGTCAAGGCCGCCTGCTCAGGCTCAGCCATGCCATCTCGAACCTTAGGAACTTGTCCTTCGGAACTGGGAGTCTCCTTAGACGCCTCAACATCTTTCTCCCTTGTCTCAGGGCAGGGAATCCCTTCATCGACAGATGTTTCATCGGCTGCTGAGATGTTCAAAACATCCTCAGCCACTGGTCCACCCTTGGCACCAGTGTCTTGATCACCTTCCCCCTGAGCCTGAGGCTCAGAGTCCATACCGTCCACCTTCCTTGCTGTCTCCTCCACAGCCTTCTCCATTGCCCCGTCCTAAGCATCTTCATCATCCTCCCTGTCCTCCTCATCCTCAGATAGGATGTCAGCCTTGCTCTTGGACATCAGGCTATTGACTAGCTCCTTTAGATTTTTGAAGTTGAGCAATTGAAGCAAACTAGTCAGGCCAAAATAGGAGCACAGCCTGGCCTCCTCTGTCTCCCAGTGCTCCCAGCCACGAGCATCCACCAACAAATGTTGCTCCAGCATGTTTGATTGTTTGAATTCAACCAAACTACTACATTTGCCAGTAGCTCTTTGTATCTGTTCAGTCCGAGCCAGCATTTAGATGCCCATTCAGTGGCATTCCCTCTGAGGGTATTCTCCAGTACTCCCCCCATCATGTGTTCATCCAACTCCTCCTCCTCCTGAATGACAAGGAAATCATCTTCTTCTGTTGGGAAGGATTTGGGGCAATCCTTGGGGTTGGGGTAAGATGGAAAATCTGCGGGCTCGGGAAGGTTTGGCTCAGATGACTGGTCAGGCTCATTTGTGGGTGAGTTTGATGGCACTGACTTAGTTGGGATGTTTGGCTCTTGGGGTGTTTGGGTGGGTTGAGGAGTGGGGTCAGGGTTGGAAGGTGTTTGGGTTTCAGGGTGTGTGGGTGATTTTTGGGGTACTGTCTCATGCTGCAACAACTCAGCCGTCTCGACAGATTTTCTCACCTCCTCTAAGTCAGAGGCTCCAGGAGAGCTTGACTTCTCCCTCTCACTCAAGACAGGCAACTTCTTAGCAGGGGACCTTCGAACCCCCTTCCCAAGTCTCTTCAAAGGCCTCTGACCCTGATCGTCTTCCTTCCTAACTTCATCGTCAGTCCCCTCAGCCTCAGCATCGGCTCTCTTGGGAACAGACTCAATCCCAGAACTAGTGCTCTTCCCTAACAGCACTATTCGCACCTTCTTCTTCTTCTTCTTCTCAGCCCCCTCTACCGCAGGCTGATCCACCTCCTTCTCAGCTGCCACATCCTCTTCCTCCTCCTTACTCCTCTCAAGGAGGTCATCCACCCTTTCAATGAGGCTGGTAGCCACCTTCTTGGCCTTACCAGCTGTCTTTTTTACCTGACCCTTTGCCTGAGCATTGGGATCAATCAGCCCTAGCACTGAGTAGGTATCACTCCGTGAGGCAAACATCACCTTCTTCGATGAGAGGCTATCCTCATAGTCGAAGGTGTACCCATGGCAAGCATGAGCAATCAGGACTGAGAGCCTGGTCCCGAAAGGCAGAATAGCACCAACAGAGATGTGCTTCTTCTCCTCATCCCTCCTGAGCTTGTCCAGACCAGCCTGATGAAGTTGGTCCAGAAAGAACTTCTCCCAATTGGCTTCAACTCCATCAACAATGGCTCCCATCAGCCTCAGCTTGGGCAGGCTCAGCTGCTCATGAGATCCCGTAGATCCCATCACCATCTTGGATACGAGGTCCACAAGCGCTCTGTATTCAGGCTTCAGTGTGTTCTTATTCTGACGAGCCCTGAACACAGATGACCCCTCCTTGGTCCATTCACCCAGGAGTTCTCCTTCAGAGTTCTCCTTGTAGGCCCTTGGGTTGATGCTAGAGTATGGCAGTCCAAAAACTTCCCTAATCGCCCTCCGAATGTCGATGGTGACCACCTCTGAGTTGTAAAGAGGTTCGCCGTTGCCGTCCTTCTTCCCCGTCGGCTTGAGCGCAGTCACCTTCATGAACAGTTCATCCCTCCGCAAGAACATATTGAGATATGCTTCCACAACCGTTCTTGGAAGCACGGAGATAGGACGAGTAGTGAAATATGTCTCCAACCCAGCGTTGGAAATCCATTTGAAAACGGGTTTGATTTCCTCTACTGTAAGACAGGTGCCATCCATGGAGATGACTTGTCCAGTTGGAATCAAGAAGAGCCATTTGATTTTTTTTTTGAAAATACTGAGATTGCTTGAGCAAGAGAAAACTCAGTGTGTAGATGTGCTTTGTGTTTGCGTAAAAACCTCGAATGGCATTCTTGATTGATATGATTAAATCAGTTACTCAGACGTGTGGTTGAGATTAATCCCTGAATTCGAAATGTTTTGAAATGAAGGGCCAGGATTAATCTCAGTTTCGATCAATTACCCACGTCCGTCATATTCCTTATAAAACGGACACGCATATGAAAAAGTAACTGAGGCATTAAATGCTCCATCGCGCGTGGTTTTAAATATGAAAAGGCGCGCTTTTAATGAAAACAAAATGCATTTAATAAAGATTTTCAGGACGAAGGACTCAGGGAGACGCTTGGAATTCACAAGAGTCAGGATAGAACTCATACCTGTCAGGGAGACATTGTAGCACCCTGATACCTCGCTGAGTCGAGTCTGGCCTGAGTTCCCCCTAGAACCCTACACTGAATGCTCTCCCGGATCTAAGAGTCCTAACTCCACTGACAATTCCATAAACCTTGCTTCAGCCAGAGGTTTAATCAAGATGTCAGCTCTTTGCCTGTCAGTGTGAATCTTCTCCATCCTAATATCTTTCTTCTCCACATGATCTCGAATGAAGTGATGCCTAATATCCACATGCTTGCACCTTGTGTGAAGCACTGGGTTCTGAGTAATTGCTATTGCACTATTGTTGTCACAATAGATTGGAACCTCATTAGCAAATACTTGGTAGTCCCTCAACTGTTACCTCAACCATAAAATCTGAGCACAACAACTACCTGCAGCCATATACTCAGCCTCAGTTGTGGATGTCGCTACTGAGTTCTGCTTCTTACTAAACCACGAGATCAACTTACTCCCCAAAAACTGACATGTCCCTGAGGTTGATTTCCTATCAATCCTACAACCTCCATAATCTGCATCTGAATAACCTATCAGTTCTAAGTTGTCATCTGAAGGATACCATAGTCCCATATTGACTGTCCTTTTCAAATACTTAAGTATCCTCTTAGCAGCCTCCAAATGACTCCTTTTGGGATCAGACTGATACCTAGCACACACACCAACTGCAAACGTAATGTCAGGCCTACTTACAGTCAGGTACAACAAAGAACCTATCAGCCCTCGATACTCAGTCTGATTTACTGAAGTCCCTTCAGTGTTAGGATCCATCTTCCAATTTGTGTTCATAGGGATCCTGGCTGGGTTGCTGTTCTGAACACCAAACTTTTGAATCAAGTCTCTTGTATACTTGGCCTGATTTATGAAGACACCTTGATCAGTCTACTTGACCTGCAATCCTAAGAAGAAGTTCATCTCTCCCATCATTGACATCTCAAATTTACCAGTCATCAACTTAGAGAATTTCTCACATAGCTGATGATTTGGTGATCCAAATATTATGTCATCCACATAAATCTGGACCAAGAGAATGTCATCACCTTCAGTGATCCTGAACAATGTCCTATCCACAGTTCCCTTCTTGAAACCATGGTCTGTCAGGAATTGAGAGAGGGTATAATACCAAGCTCTTGGTGCTTGCTTGAGTCCATAGAGTGCTTTCTTCAAATGGTATACTCTATCTCCAACCTCAAACCCGGGAGGTTGTTCAACATATACCTCTTCATTGAGTACACCATTCAGGAAGGCACTCTTGACATCCATTTGATACACCTTGAAGTTCTTATATGTTGCATATGCAAGGAACAACCTGATAGCTTCCAACCTAGCCACTGGAGCAAAAGTCTCATCATAGTCTATTCCCTCAGATTGACAATACCCTTTTGCAACCAGTCTAGCCTTGTTCCTTACCACAACACCATTCTCATCCTTCTTGTTCTTGAAGACCCACTTGGTACCAATTACACCTTGATGCCTAGGTCTATCCACCAGTTCCCAAACCTGATTCCTTGTGAACTGATTCAACTCCTCTTGCATGGCAATGATCCAGTTCGAGTCAGTGAGAGCTTCCTCAATGTTCTGAGGCTCTTGCTCAGAGAGAAAGCAGCAGAACAATGCACTCTCACCATGGAACCGTCTGGTCCTGACTCCCTCAGTTGGATCACCAATGATTTGATCAATGGGATGATCCTCTAGCCATGTTCTTTTGCCAGGAGTTGTTCTTGAAGTACCTGCAATGTTAGTGTCTACATGCTCATAAAATTCAGGAAATTGAACAGAAGGGGATGATCCTGAGTCTATACCAAAGGGATTAACAAGCTCAATGTCAGGGACATTGATTCCTCCTTGATGAGGTGACTCAGGAACCGTCTCAGCTGCATCAGCATCTTCATAGACGGTACTTACCTCAGGTTGAGCTTGTTCCTCAGTCTGAGGCTCAACAATCCCTGAAGTGCTGGGTTTAGGAGTGGCACTTGATTCATCATCCTGATCGTCATCATCATCCCATCTTGGAATTGGCACAATTTTGACCTTGGGATCAGGTTGATTCTTCAAGCTCAGCCTTGTCACTCTCCTTGTGACCTCCTCAGTTTCAGGATTCAACACTTTTACCCTAGACTCATTAGCAAATTCATAAAAAACAACATGAGGTGATTCTTCCACAACAAGGGTCCTACAATTGTAAACTCTGAAGGCTTTGCTAACTTCAGAATATCCTAAGAATATTCCTTCATCAGATTTGCTATCAAAAGCTTTCAATTGGGTCTTCCCATTGTTGAGGATGAAGCATTTACAACCAAATACATGAAAATAAGAAATACGAGGTTTCCTTTTGTTCCATGTCTCATATGGGGTCTGTGCATGTTGTTTGTTCAGCATGGATCTGTTCTGAGTGTAGCATGCAATGTTGATTGCCTCAGCCCAGAATTTCTTGGGCAATCCTGACTCAGCCAGTATGGTCTTTGCAGCTTCCTTCAGTGTCCTGTTCCTTCTTTCAGCAACACCATTCTGTTGTGGGGTTCTAGCTGCAGAAGTCTTATGAGCTATACCAAGTTCATTACAAAAGTCAGAAATATATGAATTTATAAATTCAATTCCCTTGTCAGATCTGATCTTAGTAATGGACTGATTCTTCTCATTGCTGAGTCTCCTGAGCAACTCTGGAAGCTTCACCTGTGTTTCCTTCTTATTCAACAAGAAAATAACCCAAGTATATCTAGAATAATCATCAATAACCACAAGGGTATATTTTCTACCATTCATACTCACAGGTGTTATGGGACCAAATAAATCAATGTGCAAGAGCTGAAGTATCCTATCACTGGAATGAGAAGCTTTCTCTTTGAATGACGCTCTGACCTGCTTCCCTTCCTGACACGCTTTGCACACATGATCTTTGCTAAAAACTTCATTCGGTAGACCTTCAACAAGTGACTGTCTAGAAATTTTGTTAAGAATCTTGAAGTTCAGGTGGCTTAATCTTTTATGCCATAACCAACTGAGCTCTAGAGAGCTTTTAGCAACAAAACAGGCATTAGGAATAGTGCTGCTCCAGTCAGCGAGATAAACGTTACCTTTCCTGATACCTGATAGAAGCACTTGTGTTGATTTGTCCTTGACTGAACATATATTCGATGAGAACTCAACACTGAAACCTTTGTTACAGAATTGGCTTACTGACAACAGGTTATGCTTCAGTCCTTCCACAAAGGACACATTTTCCACTCTGACTGTACCTATTATTAAAACACCAAAACCTTTAGTAACACCTTTTGAGTTATCACCAAAAGTTACCTATGCACTATCTTTGGCTTGATATTCTTGGAGAAGACTCTTCATTCCAGTCATGTGCCTTGAGCAACCACTGTCTAGGTACGAAACAGCTTTGATTGAGTCTCCTCTCCTCTTGTTGTGATCCACAGCCGCCTGCAATCGAATCAGGCTTTAGGTACCCATTGGGTGTTGGGTCCTATCGTGTCAGTTGTACCCTTCGGGATCCAGACTTGCTTAACAACCCTGATTGCCTCAGAGTGAAAAATCTGTCTCCCTGAAATATCAACATACACAACTTTCTTCTTATTTGCCTGAGAGGAAGATGGTGTATGAGTGCTAGACTTAGTCTTCACAGGAGCCTGAGTGGGTGCCTTTTGGGCTGGCCTCCTATTCTTCCTAGGTCTGGGTGCAGCAGGTCTTGGGCCTTGTTCTTGATAAGGGCCCTGTGTTCTATTCCCCCTAGGCAAGTGAGAGAATGGAAAACAGTTAAAGGCCTCAGGATGCCAAAACCACGGGGGTGTCATCATGTTTGGCCTTCCCTGTTGATATTGCCACACATGATGGTACCCTCGCTGACCAGTCTGAGAACTCTTGGCCTGAGTCTTCCTCTGCTTTCGCTGAGGTTTTCCCTTACCTGAGCTCTCAGGGGCCTCCCTAGGTTGCTTTGCCTTTCCCTTGGGTTTTGGCTTAGCTACCTTGGGGGCAACCCTGACTGTGTTAACAGTTTCCTTGCCCTTATCAGTTTGACGGGCCTGGAGTACAACCTTAGGTGCACTCTGGCCTGCCTGAACAAATACCCTCTCAGTGTTGCTCCCTGAAGCAACAGGAGATTGACCTTGTGAGGATTTCTTAGGAATATATCCAAGTCCCTTTTTCTCATTCCCAAGCATCTGGCTGCTATTTATTTCCTCTCTAGCCACTGAGGATTTATTCATTGCTGCAACCTTTTTCTTGAGAGAGTCCTCACTCTTTTTCAGGATTTCATGTCTGGTAAAGAGGTCATCAAACTTACTCTTAAGTACTTTCAGTTCTTTCTTCCTGACCAACTCTTCCTCAGTCAATTCCTTCAGAATCTTCTCTCTTGGGAGACGCTCAGCATTGATCAAATCAATCTCCTGAGTTAGTCTCACAATTTGAGCTGATTCTTTAAGATCAGACTGAGTGAGTTGTTCATTCAGGTTTTGAACCTCAGTACTCAATTTCTTGTTCTCCTCTACCAAGAAGACATTAGTTTCCTGCAGTCTGGAGAAATCAACCATCAATTGATCCAGACAGATCTGAAGGTTCATTTCTCTAACTGACTCTGAGCTTAGCTCAGGATTTTGACCAGTGTAAGAACCACATACAGAGTTAGATGTTACCTTAGGTTCCTCCCTTGCCATAAGGCAGACATCATCGTACTCATCATCAGAAAAGAGTTCAGGCGACCTCTCCTCAGGACCATCAGAGTCAGTTGCATCCTCAGCGAGCATGGCTCTCCGGTCAGCAAATCTCTGGTCTCTCTTGGCCCTCCTGTCCTCTCTTTCCCTAGCGCTCAGCTTCGAACAATCATACTGATAGTGCCCACTCGGGTTACAGTTGTAACATGTTGGTTGCTCATCTCCTCTTTCTTTCCTTGGTTCAGGGTTCCTCCTTGAGTCAGGTTCCCTCTATCTTGATGAGTTTTCCGTCTTCCCTGAGTGCTTGTCATCATGAGTACGTCTCTGTTCATCTCTTCGATCGGGCTTTGGATCTGAATATCTTCTTTCATTGCTACGATCTCTCCTCTGGTCAGTGTTTCTCCTTTTCACATATCTCCTTGAGCTTTGGTGGGTTCCTTCAGGTTTCCTGTCACGTGAGTCCTGATAAAATTTCTTATAACGACCAAACCAAGAATTAAGCTTATCAAAGCGTCTGGCCATCAGGCTGTACTCCTCAGCGAGCTCTTCCTTGCTCATCTCCATCAGTGACTTTGATGAAGACTCAGCCGGTTCAGACCTGGCCTTGAACGCCACGCTTTTCTCATGAGTTTTCTCCTTTTCTTCCTCTTCTGGCTGAACTTTCTTCTTTCTTTTGTTAAGGTCAAATTCCAGTGCCTTTAGCTCTGAAAAAAGTAAAGCAGAAGTTATGTTACTCATATCCTGAGTGTTCTTAAGCATAATTGTTGGGACATTGTCAGTTTTGATTAAGATCCCAAAGCCCCTGAAAAGATGTTTGCCTTAATTTGTCTCTGTCAGGCTAGTCTTGATTAGGATTTGTACTTAGTCATTTTACACTTCACAGGTACTCAGTGAGAGGAGAACTCACTGGAGACAATCAAGACTCAGAGCCTGAAGACGAAGAGCACCATCCTGAACTTATGGAAGTCCTCTAAGCTGGCTGAGTAAGTGTCAGTGATGAAGAGTATGACCCTGAGGTCATTACTAACTCAGTCCTGAAGGGAACAGGATGTCACTGAGTTAATGGGAAGACTTGGAGTAGAGCCAAGCAATGCAAAAGGAATTTCAGCGTCAGGACAAGACCGGTGGGCTCAAGACAAAAAGAACTTAATAAGACAAACCTGAAGCTCAGGAATAAGTTCTGACATTCTCACCAACCTGATGACGTGGACCAATCCGAGAAGGACACGCACGTACGGAACCTGACATGAAGACTGAATTCAGACTGCACATTCAATGGGCAAGCATTTAATGTGCATTTAATGCAAATACCAAATCCATGCAAGGATGGCTGCTGCATGAAGATATGTCCGTTTGAAGCCACTCTACATAGATGACCAGAAGGCTATCTCTCCAACGGATAGTTATTCAAATCACCTATAAATACAGAAGGCCTTGAACCCATTCAAGGTTACGGGAAATTTCCAAGCCAGAAATTACTCAAACTCTCAAGCAATCAAAGCATTCAGCCTTTAAGAGAAGCACTCGAAAACATCCAAATTTCCCAAGTGTTTCTTAGCAACTGAGAGTTATTCTGTATTCCAAGAGCTAAATAGCATTATCTTAAGCTTAGAGAGATTATCCAATCCTTAGCATATCTTTGCCTTGTAAGGATAATCTCAACATAGTTGGAATCCAAAATGAAACCAAAACCCTAAGTTAGGTTTGTTGGGAGTAAGTCAGTTAGTGTGTTAGTAAGTGGAGTTGTATAGATCAGTGAGGATAGCTGGTCTTGGTGCACCTTGGCACGTTAAAAACAAGAATCCCTTGAGTGGATTTCCTGTTAAATCAGGTCGTGGACGTAGGATCTTGAGACTCTGAACCACGTTAAACTCCTTGTGTTCTTACTGCTTTGATATTGTGCATACTTGCCATATTACTTGTTCATTCATTGCATTCAAGTTTATCAGGTCTGAATCAATCAGGCTGATCTTCAAAAGAGCACTGCCCTACTAAACACTATTCAGAATTGAGTAAAACAAGTTTTTCAGAAAGCAAACTAAACAAGACTTTAAACTTTCAGGGCTCAAACATTTCCGCACTGAACTTGAACTCATAGTTAGCCAACTGACCCGCACCAAGTGTAGTCAGTAGGTGTGTTATCAGCTCATAGTTCTTTACCACTCTGAGTAAAAAGGGGACTCAGTCAGTTTTAAGTTTGAAAAATTTGTATACGTGTATTCCCCCCCCCACATACACGTATTCCTCAGTCTTGTACCGGGACCAACAATAATTACACTGTTGTCCCATCTCTCAGGAAGGGCATTCAGGATCTTTGAAGCAACATCTCTCTTTGGAACATCCTTGTACAGCATCACCAACTCATTCATTAACTTAATGAATCTTGACTCCATCTGATCGATAGTCTCATCAGGTAGCATCTCGAACGCTTCGAACTTCTGAATGGCAATGTTTCTCTTATTTTTCTTTATCTTCTCTGACCCCTCGCACATCCTGGTCAGCTCATCCCAGACCTCCTTTACCGTCTTTAAGTTCATCAGCCTTACTGACTCCTCGAAAGGCACCGTATGCAAGATGATATTCCTGGCCACATTATCCAGCCCCATCATCTTGATCTCATCAGTGGTCATATCCTTCCTTTCCTTAGGAATGGGTACACCAATATCAAGATCATCATACCCTCTACCTCTGGTATTAGGCACAGTGATTTTGATCGGTCCTTCCCTGAGAACATGAGGCATCTGGTCATGGATGGCATCGAGATGTGCTTCTAATCTAAACTTCCAATAGACAAAGTTAGATACAGAGAATTCAGGTAACAAAGCTTCAAGTCTCCTCGAAGTCATGATGATGCAAGTTTTATGAAAAGCAAACTCAGATCTGTTCAGTGACCACCAACAGTTTCTCCTTTGAAACTATTAGTATTCAAAGTCAGTGGTCTTTTGAACCACTGCTCTGATACCACTTGTTGGTCCCGGTACAAGACTGAGGAATACGTGTATGAGGGGGGGGGGGAATACACGTATACCAATTTTTCAAACTTAAAAACTGACTGAGTCCCCTTTACTCAGAGTGGTAAAGAACTAGGAGCTGATAACACACCTACTGACTACACTTGGTGTGGGTCAGTTGGCTAACTATCAGTTCAAGTTCAGTGCGGAAATGTTTGAGCCCTGATAGTTTAAAGTCTTGTTTAGTTTGCTTTCTGAAAACTTGTTTTACTCAATACTGAATGGTGTTTAGTAAGGGCAGTGCACTTTTTAGAGGATCAGGCAGATTGATTCTGACCTGATAAACAAAATGCTTATGAATGAATATGTTATATGGCAGGTATGCACAATATCAAAGCAATAAGAACACAGCAGGTTTAATGTGGTTCAGAGACTCAAGCTCCTACGTCCACGGCCTGATTTAACAGGAAATCCACTCAAGGGATTCTTGTTTTTAACGTGCCAAGGTGCACCAAGACCAGCTAACCTCACTGATCTATACAAACTTCCTTACTAACACACTAACTGACTTACTCCCAACAAACCTAACTTAGGGTTTTGGTTTCAGTTTGGATTCCAACTTGGTTGAGATTATCCTTACAAGGCAAGGCTATGCTAAGGATTGGATAATCTCTCTAAGCTTAAGATAATGCTAGTTCGCTCTTGGAATACAGAATAACTCTCAGTAACTAAGAAACACTTGGGAAATTTAGATGGTTTCGAGTGCTTCTTCTAAGGCTGAATGCTTTGAGTTCTTGAGAGCTTGAGTAATTTCTGGCTTGGAAATTTCCCGTAACCTTGAATGGGTTCAAGGTCTTCTGTATTTATAGATGATTTGAAAAACTATCCGTTGGAGAGATAGCCTTTCTTGTCAACTATGTAGAGTGGCTTCAAACGGACATATCTTCATGCAGCAGCCGTCCTTGCATGAAATTGGTAGTTGCATTAAATGCACATTAAATGCTTGCCCGTTGAACATGCAATCTGAATTCAGTCTTCTTGTCAGGTTCCGTACGTGCGTGTCCTTCTCGGATTGGTCCACGTCATCAGGTTGGTGAGAATGTCAGAACTTATTCCTGAGCTTCAGGCTTGTCTTTTTAAGTTTATTTTGTCTTGAGCTCACCGGTCTTGTCCTGACGCTGACATTTCTTTTGCATTGCTTGGCTCTACTCCAAGTCTTCCCAATAACTCAGTTTCATCCTGTTCCCTTCAGGACTGAGTAGTACTGACCTCAGGGTCATACTCATCATCACTGAGACTTACTCAGCCAGCTTAGAAGTCTGCCATAAGTTCAGGATGGTAAATTGTCTTCAGGCTCTGAGTCTTGATTGTCATCAGTAAGTGCTCCTCTTACTGAGTACCTGTGAAATGTAAAATGACTAAGTACAAAACCTAACCAAGACTAGCCTGACAAAATAAATGTAAACATCTTTTCAGGGGCTTTGGGATCTTAATCAAAACTGACAATGTCCCAACAGCCTCTGTGTGGCGTGCAGGTTTTGCTCGCAGAGTATCTTGTTAAGTGGATCTTGAGTTTGTTTCGTCTTAATCCTTGGGTGTTTTGTGTTAATCTTGGTCGAATTGCTGATTATGCTCGCCTATCAACAATTGCCCCCTTGTCGATCAATAAATTGTGAAGATGATGAGCGAACAATTCTTGAGTTGGGAAATTTTAAATGCTACTAGTGCGAGCAGGAACGTCGAAGGGCGAACAACTTTTCACGGGCGGACAACTTTGACCGAGCAGACTTGGCGTGGTGACGGTTGGGATCCCAAGGCCTGGGTACGGCTCGAAGTGTGACGTGGGCGGAATGATTGCTGCCGCCCACGCGTACGTGATCCCGAGGCGACGCACCTTCCCGCTTTGTCGGACAGGTTCTGCACGCGCCCAAAAATTGCATTTCAGTCCCTCAACTCTTGAACTTGCTCGTCTGGAACCCCATTTTTCCAGAAAATATTTAAGGAAAAAACTTTCGATTTTAATCATTTCTACTGTTTCTTAAGCGCAAAAATTGCTCCTTCAGTCCCTCCTTCTTTCTTGTGTTGTGCATTTAAATTTTGTAAAAACCTTGAACTCCGTCGCGGGAGACTTTGAACCGCCGTCCATTTTGTCGCTGGAAACTGCCATTATCTAGAATTTTGACTTTGCAAAACCTGATGTCATCACATTCTGAGACTGGATCTATTCACCCTCGAAATCCTGGGAAACGGCCCATTGAAGAAAATCCTCTCATCGTGAATCTGGAGTCTGACCCTGATGCGGCTTCAGTCGCTCGCTCCGTTGATTCGGGAGCTCGCTCTTCTGGGGAAAGGGAAGGGCGATCAAATCCTGCTCGCCAGCTTTTGGAAGAAACGAGCTCGGACCTTAATGAGGACGAGGACGAGGAGGTTGAGGTGCTCCAGCCGGTAAACCTTGACAAACTGACCTGGGCGTACCTTAGGGATATTCAATTCCCCATGCCCAGGCTAATTGAGCATCAAGTTCCGGTCGCAGTTGCTCGCCGGGTGGACTGGGATGAATACGAAAGGGAAAATTCCAATCGCTTTGAAGTGCCAGCTCGCGGGGTGCGGAAACTCAAGGCGACCAACTTCGCGGCGAGCTGCATTGTGTCCGCCATTACCGAGGAGGACTTGCCCAGGATTTGGAGGGATTATAAAATTCCCTTCGACATCCCAATGTATGCTCCCTTGGTGGATGATAGAGTTGATCGCCCACCGCGCGGATTAGTGGCGATCAACTTATCTACTCTCGATGCTGGGGTGACCTTGTCGCTGCATCTTTTAGTCGGCCAATTCTTAAAGGATGTGAACTTGGCTATCACCCAACTAACTCCTGTTGGGTGGATAAACCTGATGGCTCTGAAGGTCATGTTCGCCCTAGAAGGACACCCCAATAATCTGTCCGCCGAGGAGGTTTGCTACCTGATGTTGATTACGGGTTGCACTGGGGAAGAAGCGGGTTGGCATTACTTAAAGGCGCGTCCAGGCCAGAAACTGGTGGAGGACATCCCTGGGAAAGTGCGAGACTGGAAGCGCGACTGGTTTTGGATTGGAGGAGACTGGCGTGCTTCTGCTTGCCCTTCTGGTGGTCTTGAGCGGATTGAAACCCCGGTGGAGTTTAGGGAATTAAAGCGTGAGTCTCACCTCTTCTACAATTTTGAAGTGGTTGGACTAATTTTAATTCTCTTTTTGTTTTGTTTCAGGTCCCAAGAGCTTGGGGTGGCGAACTGTCAAGGATAGCGTCAGCGATCAATTCCAGTTCGTCGCGTGTCTGATTGCCCTTCGTCGCCGAGGAGATCGCGGCATTGGCCATCTCTTCTCCGAGGCCACATTACGAGTTGCCCATCTCACTACTTATCCTCACCATCTTGAGGCTCTAGCTTCGATTCCGAAAGGTGAGTATTTTTCCTTGTTGGGCGAATAGATCTGTTCGGTATTATACTTGGAGTTGTCTAACTTGTTTTACACTTCTCTTGCAGACCAGCTCGTCACTGTTGCCATTCACCCCTCCTTCTACGAGCTTGACAATCGTGTTTGGGAAATGCCGACAAAAAGAGGTCGCAAGAAATCGGATCCCCTCTCCAAGATTATTGCCCTTGTGGCCAAGGGTGGAAAAGGCGACCCTAGACAAACTGGGTGTCGAGCTCGGCGCAGCCGCCTGCACCAGTGGCGAGCCCGCCCAAGGCTCCAATTCCGAGGACAAAAAGGCTCTTTCGCAGAGACGGTACTCCCGTCTCTGACTCTTAAAAAGTGGCTAAAGAGCAAAAGCTGCTCAGGACAAGGTGACCGTAGCTGTTCGCTCAACCGAGGGTGATAGCGAGCAAACTCCCTCCGTGGAGGGTCATGTGGAGCAACCTCTTGTCGCCGTCACTCGCGAAGGTTCTGTTCCTTCATCCGACCCCACATACCTTGGTTGGGATAAAGTTCGTCTTAACAAGTATGTCTCTCTTCGCCCAGGACACTTAGCATTTTTTTTTTACTAACTGATGATGATTTTTTTTAGCTACTCGCCCGAGCAATATCCTAGGCGATCAAACATGGTGCATCGATTTTCCTGCTCGAAAGTGCCGACTATCTTCCGTGAGATCCCGGACTCTTTTGTCCGCCGTGCCTCTGAAGTCATTGCCCGCAGCTGGACTAAGGAGCTGAATGAGACTGTTAAGGCACAGGCGCCTCGTGACAATGGCCGCCTGTGTCTCATCGAGGCGGGCAACACCTTGGCAGCCGTGCAGCGTCTGGTCGACCAAGTAGAGGATCTCGAGAAGGACTCTCGCCAGCATGCGGCCACTGTCAGCCGTATTGCTAAGGAGCGAGATGATGCAAAGGCAGAGGCGAAGAAAATTGTTGCCAACATGGAAAATAAGGCCAAAGCTCATCAAATCAGCGAGCAACGTGCTCTGGACCTGCACGTCAAGGTTTCTGAAGAACTGAAGGTCAAAATGGCCGAGGTCGAGCAGATGCAAGCAGAACTTGCTAGCGCTCAACAACAGAATGAAGTCGCGGAGAAATTCGCGACCGAGGTGACGGCTAAAATTGCCGATCTCGAAACCCAACTTGCCAACTCCATCACCCAAGAGGAACTTATTCCTAAGATGGAGGTGAGTTCAGTTTTGGGTTTTGTAACGGGCTATGCGGAAAGCATCCGTATCGCGCATGAATTCAAAGCCCCCGCCGTTGTTGAAGAGATCAGCAAGGAACTCTGCAACTTTGTTGAATCAAACCTTCCAGCTCCGGGCACAACTCTCCAGATCGGCGACCTGCCCGATTATGGGGTCAAGCTTGACTTCATCGGTCCCGAGATCATTATCACAAATCCTCCAGAGGACGAGGAGGAAGAGGAGGGCGACGCTGCCGAGGGCGAGCAAATCCTGCCCGCCGATCAAAGTGAGAGGGCTCTCCAAGAGCGAGCTAACGCCGAGGGGCTAATTGTCGAGTTATCCCAAGAGGTCCCAATTGATCCTACTCTCACTGGGTCTCCTCTGGAAGATCCCAAGGATGACAACATTCCCCCACCTGCCGGGCAAGGATCTTAGCGAACAGGATTAGTTAGGGCCTTGTACTTTTTCTTTTTTGTTGTTGTTGTTCGTTTTTATTGTAATTTTTGGGCGATCAAGCCTTATCTTCAATGAAACTATTTTGCTCATCTGCTCGTCTTTTTTACTTTACATTAATTGTTCTTTGCATTTTTATCTATGCTTCAACAATCTTAATGTAGTTGGGCCTTGTTCCTTAAGAACTTTTTGGCCTTAGAATTTGATGGGCTTTTGGCCTTAGGCTATGTTCATTTAAAAACGAACAGCCTTTAATGGGCTTGGTTGTATAATCAACTTGCGCCTTGAGCTTGCATTTCTGTTTGAACGAACAACTTAACATTGGAAAGATCTTAAAAAATTACAAGTGTTACAAGCGACCAAAAATGTAATCCTGTACTAACAAGGTTGGATTTGCTCGACCAAAACAATGTCAAACCTCCAACCATCCAAAAAATATAATTTACATCGGGAGTCAAAAATGCTCGACCACTATACACTTTGTCAAGGCACCTTTAAACTCTCAAGAGGGAATAAAACTATACAAGAGGCTAGCATACTAGATCGCGACCAAACTTGGCCTAACTCAACTCTGTTCGACCACTTATACTTGGTGAAATTTTCAAAAAATTAGGCAAGTTTTTGGATCCATCTCGTGCATCTGCCATTCTAGCTCGCCCACTGGACTTAGTAGTTCGCCCATCTCTAATTCATACTCTCATGGGTAAAACTGCTCGCCTACTGAAAGTACTTTCTTAAGTTAGCTGCATTCCAGGAGTATTGGGCCGAGTTGCCATCTAAGTCTTCTATGTCATATGCTCCATTGAGTAACCTTTCCGTTACCCTGTATGGGCCCTCCCAAGTCGGGCCAAATATGCCTGGAGGTGGGGCGAGCTTCTTTCTTAAAACAAGGTCACCAACTTCGAACTTTCTTATCTTGACTTGGGAATTGTAGTAGCGTTCTGCTCTTTATTTGTACGTGGCATTTTTAGCTCGGCGTGTAATATTTTTTCTTCGAGCAAATCAATTTCTGTGGCTAGAGCAGAGTGGTTTGCTTGTTCATCGAAGCTGGTCATCCTGACTGTGTTGGTCTTTAACTTAATTGGTATCACAGCCTCTGTTCCGAAAGCCATTGCAAAAGGTGTTTCTCCGGTGCTTGACCTGGGAGAAACTCTATACGCCCACAAGACCTCTAGGAGTTCTTCTGACCAACTACTTTTGCTCTTTGCCAGCCGTATTTTCAATGTATGCTTAATGATCTTGTTCACAGCTTCAACTTGCCCGTTTGACTGGGGATGATAGGGAGTCGAATAGTGTTTCCTGATCCCCCACTTTGTACAGAAGTCTCTCAATTCTTTCCCATCAAACTGCGGACCATTATCCGTCACAATTGTTCGTGGAATCCCAAAACGACAGACAATGTTCTGCCATACGAAGTTGATCATATTTTGCTGTGTAATCTTCACCATGGCCTTTGCTTCCGCCCACTTTGTATAATAATCGACGGCTACGACGAAAAATCGAACATTTCCAACTCCTGCTGGGAAGGGACCAATAATGTCTATTCCCCATCTTGCAAATGGCCATGGACTATAAACCGATACGAGCTCCTGAGCCGGGGCATGAATACTTGGAGCAAAAATTTGACATTGGTGGCAAGCTCTGGCTAACTGGATTGCATCTTGTCGTAAGGTCGGCCAATAATAACCTTGCCTTATGGTTTTGCAGGCCAAAGCTTGCCCCCCAGCGTGATTTCCACAAGCTCTAGAATGTACGTCCTCCAAAACTGTCCTTCCTTGCCCCCTAGACAAACATTTGAGTAGCGGGACTGAAAAGCCTCTTTTGTAAAGATGTTTATCTACCAGAGTATATCTGGGTGCTTGTTTTAGTAATTCTTACAGCTTCAAAAGAGTTGCTTGGCAGTTCCCCGTCTTTCAAGTATTTGGCTATAGGAATCCTCCAATCATCGTCATTTCTCTGTTCAACTACTTGATTTACTTCGTAACCCATTGTTGATGGTTGGACTTTTCTGGTAATGACAATGTTCGTCAGATCTGCTGGCCCATCGCTTGTTGCTAATCTTGCTAGGGCATCAGCTTGTGTGTTGCTCGTTCGAGGTACTGCTGGATAAACACTTGGTCTAACAAGGATACCAAGTGAGCAACTATTCGTTGATACTCGATCATTTGTTCGTCTCTAGCCTCATATTCACCTCGTACTTGGCTTACAATGAGTTGAGAATCCCCGAAGATCTGGAGTCGTCTCACTCCGACTGCCAGTGATAAATGGAGACCTGCGGTGAGGGCCTCGTACTCAGCTTCATTGTTGGTGGCCATAAATTCGAATCTGACTGCCGAAGTGAATACTTGTCGATCGGGGCTGATGAGAACCACTCCTGCCCCCGAGGCCAAATTTGTTGACGAACCGTCCACATAGAGATGCCATGGGTGATCTAGCCCTCTGGTTGGATTTTGAGGAAAAGTTAACTCGACTATGAAGTTGGCTAAAGCTTGTCCCTTAATCGCTGTTCGAGATGCAAATGTCATGCCAAACTGGCTTATCTCTATGGACCATTTTAAAAGATGGCCAGCAGTGTCGGGTCGGTGTAGTATTTGTTTGAGCGGGAAAGTTGTCAGTACTTCGACTTGATGATCGAAGAAGTACGGTCTTAACTTCCTGACACTCATAATGAGAGCATATGCCAGCTTTTCGGTTGGGGAGTATTTCACCTCTGCTTCATGCAGCGCCTGGCTGACATAATAAATTGGCAGATGAAATTTGCCTTCTGCTCGAACTAACACCGAACTTATGGCCGTATCAGATGCTGCCAGGTACAAATATAATCTTTCGCCGGGAATTGGTTTTGACATAATTTTTACGTCTCCCAGATAATCTTTTAGTTGATCGAAGGCTTTCTGGCAGCTCCCCATCCAGGCAAAGTTGCCTTTTTTCATACCTTTAAAAAATGGACGGCACTTGTCTCCTGACCGTTATATGAACCTGTTTAGAGCGGCTAGGCAACCGGTTAACCTTTGTACTTCTTTAACAGAACGTGGAGGTTCCATATCGATGATCGCTTTTACCTTTGCTGGAATAGCTTCGATTCCTCGCTTACTGACCAGATGGCCCAAGAACTTCCCGAAATGTACTCCGAAACTGCTTTTCTTTGGATTTAGCTTCATATTATACTTTCGGAGTATGTCAAACACCTGAGAAAGATAATGGAGGTGATCTTCTTTCTGTGTACTTTTGACGACTATGTCGTCGACATACACCTCCACCGTTTCCCCAATATGTTCATCGAACATTTTATTGACCAGCCTCTGGTAGGTTGCTCCAGCATTGATTAGACCAAACGACATCCTTTTCCAGCATAGTAGATTTTTGTTAGTATAGAAGGCTGTGTTTTCTTGGTCATCTGGGTGCATCGGGATCTGGTGGTAACCTGCAAAGGCATCCATGAATGTGAACATTTCGTGCCCGGCGGTGCTGTCCACCAGTTGATCAATGTGCGGGAGCGAAAAGTTATCCTTCGGGCACGCTGCATTAAGATCTGTAAAATCTATGCATAGCCTCCAGGTTCCATTCGGCTTCTGTACCAAGACAGGATTTGCTACCCATTGTGGACACAACGCCTATTTGATTAAGTCGTTGTCCATTAACTTTTTGGCTTCCTCGTTTAAAGCTTGATATTTGTCAGGTCCATATTTTCATCGTTTTTTGTGGATAGGTTTTCGGACTGGGTTGATATTCAACCTGTGACAAGCATCTTTTGGGTCAATTCCCACCATGTCAGCATGGGACCATGCGAAGACGTCTAGGTTAGTCTTCAGGAAATCCGTCATGCGGGTTCTGTAAGGCTCAGGGAGTTCTGACCCGATGTAGAGTTTAAGGTTATCTCGTACGGGATCAATCTTGATGGCTTCCAATTCTTCGACCGGAGTTGCCCGTCATTTTTGCCCCTTCCATCGAGGGTCAACTATTAGTCCTTCTAGACTTAGCTCATCCTCGATGTTCATGGGTTCGACACCTAACCGGGGGTCAAAATCTTCAATGGGCTCCGGGAAGGGTTTGGTCTCCATGGTTGGGCCCTCTTGGTTGTCATTCGGACATGTTTCGTCAACAACAGGTGATAACATTGCATCTGGCAAGGTTTGCTCGCCACTTTGCAGCATCTGGTCGCCCATGGTCGAGGGTTGGTCATCTATGTCCATCTGATCATTCTGGGCCCCGAGAATGTCTTCCAAGATTGAGGGCTCGTTCTCGAGTTGAATGGTTGGCGCTTCCATCATAGATACTTGTCCCTGTCTTGACTGGATTTGTAGGAGACATTCACAAGTGTTAGGATAAAAGTTGTTAGTTTTGATGAGTTAAAACAAACCAGAAGATGTAATAGGACCATCTGGACCTGTTAGCCAGATGATGATCTAGATTAGGACTTAGTCTAGGGGGAACTGCCAGACCAGAGGACTTCACCAGAGGACTCCACCAGAAGACCCCACCAGAGGACTTCACCAGAGGACTCCACCAGAAGACCTCACCAGATGAGATCTGACCAGAGGCAGAGGACCCTTCCCCAGACCAGACGAGTCTGGTAGAACAAAAGATGCTCAGTTTGATTCCCTAATTCTACTGAGTATTCTGGTTGTTGACCAGATGAGGACCAGAAGACACCGAGGTTGTCTGGTGTCTGGTCTTGCCTTCTCTGGAGAGAATCAGAGTTAGGCAGAGGAAGTTATTGACCGTTGGTAATTCAAATCAAGTCAACAAGATCAGGATTGGAAAGTATTTGAAGATAATCAATCCAAGGATCCCACCAACCCAATCAATTAATTAGGGAATTGATTGATTGAGGCTTCCTTATATAGAGGATCTGATTGGATTAGCCCTCCAATGGCTAGCCCTAATCCCCTCTATAAATACAAGAGTGCAGTTCAAGAAAAAGCGCTAGAGATTCTACACGCGCATAAGTGATCCAAGCTTTTGTTATTCATACCAAGCACTCTTACTGTTCATAATATTTATCCACTCTTAAGGAGTTATTGAAAGCTCAACCTGTTCATCTATCAGACAAGGTTGTAAGCTGTTTGATCTTTAGATTGAAGTCAAATCTAAAGAGGCTGTAAGAAGGAACTGGTACTTCACAATTCCAGTGAGTAAGTGAGTTTGTTGGTTGTTAGTGAGACCCCTTGGATATAAGGGAGAGTGGACGTAGGATATTCAATCCGAACCACTATATATCTTGTGTTCTTTATTGCTTTATTTTACTTATTGTCATTTTGATTATTGCTCTCTTGTAAAAGGACTTTGAAAGACATTTAACTTAAGCTTCCGCAATTAATCTAACTAGTGGGACCAACAACAAGCTTTTCTTTGGTCTCCTCTTACTGTGCCAACTCCACTGGCTGTGGGAATTTTATGCAATAATGGTAAGTTGAACATGCAGCCCTGAATTCATTCAAGAAAGGTCGACCAAGGAACCCATTGTAAGTCGACTCTTGATCAACGACTAAGAAATCTAACATTCTCGCGATATTTTTCTCGGGCTCTTTGACCGTCACAAGTCGCATGGCCAAAGTAACTATCCCCAGTGGGACCGTTACAGCATTTCCAAATCCCAGAATACGATGATTTGTGTCTCTGATGTAGCCTGCACAATCTCCCATTTGATCAAGCGTCTTTTTGAAAAGGACATTTGTGTAGGCTCCAGTATCCACCAACAGTCTATGTACTCTAGTTTCCATGATCTTAGCACATATCACAAGCGAATCGTTGTGAGGGGTCAGTATTCCTTCCAAATCTCTTTCGGTAAAGGTTAAATCCGATGTTTGCATGATGGGCGGAATAATCCCCATTTCCTGTACATGACCGATCGCTCGCAATTCGGCTTTTTTTTACGATTAGAAATTGGTGGTCGTCCATCAGAATAACCACCAACAGGTCCTGCAGGCTCCATCATCTGAATATCCGGAACTGGACCTCCTGCAGGCACCTGAGCTGGTCGCCCAGCTCGATTCTGATGAGGTGCTTGTTCAAGATCCTCCCCGTCAGAATCTTCATCTCGGTCTCTTTTACCAGGTTGCCTCTTCACGAACTCGGATAGCTTTCCCTCCTCATAAAATCATCATAACTGCTTTAGCAAGTCACGACAATCACTCGTAAAGTGCCCCACACTCTGGTGGTAGGCACAGTATTTGTTCTGGTTTAACTTGCTCGTATCTTGACATTTCTTACGGGGAGGTGTGAGCAATTCTTTGTCCCGGACATTATTGTAAACTGTGTCAACTGATACAGTAAGAATGTGGTTCAATTTATCTTTCAGCTCCGTTCCTTCAGTGAATGCTTTCATGTTCTTGGGAGCTCGATATCCAACACCAGGCTTCTTTGCACCCTCTTTCTGCTCTCCTTTGTCCCCCATGTCCTTTTGCAGTGCTTCATGCATGGAGACAAAGACGCCTGCCCGATCCCAAAATTCAGCATAAGTCTTCGGGCATCTAAGGTGTACATCTTTCCAGAGTTCAGTGCCCTTCTTAAGTCCAGCTAGGACCGCCACAATCTTGGTGTCTTCACTGACAGATTCCCCTTCCAGCAGGACCTTGTTGAATCTTTCCAAGTACGATCGGTCCGACTCGTCATCAATTTGCTTCAAGTCGGATAACCGATGTCTCTGGGATAGATAAGACCCGGCCGTAGAGAAATGGGACAAGAACTCTTTGCCTAGTTGGGCAAATGAATGAATTGAGGCTGGTGGCAAAGCTGAAAACCACTTATGGACACGATCCCCCAGAATTAGAGGAAAGTTGTGACATTGAGTTGCGTCACTTGCCCCCATTGATACCATATAATTGGTATACTTCATCAAATGCAACCGGGGGTCAGCCGTGCCCTCATATTGAATGTTTGCTGGGAATTGGATCTTCTTTTGAATCGGGGCTTTCAGAATCACCGAAGATAGAGGAGAGATTGGAAAAGCTGTATTCCCATATCCTCTATGTTGGTCGAGTTGGCCTTGCATGCTTTCAATGGCATTTCTCATGGAGGCGAGCTCCTCAACGGATCCCCCATGGCTCTGAGGTTGTTCGGCGAGCAGAGGTGCATGACCATCTATTCGTTGCAGTCCCTCATTTAGTGTGGGAACCCTCCGGATTGGCCTCCTGGGATTGGGCTCTGGGTCTGGGCCAAGGCGACCAAAAGCTGACCTAGTCAGCCTACCATGGACTGACTGGCAAGTAGGTGCTGCAGCTGGGCGAGCTACTCCTGCTGCAGGATGAGCTTCCATGATTCCCCGGTCGTGACGACCTAATCTTTCTAGAGTACTCTGGCGTGTGCCTTGACTCACCTCCACGGCCGGATTCTGAGTTGAACCTCCCTGACTGGCGGCCTCAACGTGCTGTTTATCCTTGCCCTTGGCCTTACGAGCTTGGGCCTTGTCTGCCTCGTTTAAATGATCCCCTCTGGCCTTCTCATGTTCACGAGTTCTTGTGGGGCTATGCCTTGCTCTTACATAAGAAGGGTCAGGTTGGGCTTGCTGTCTTATTAGAGCCTGGAGCATGGCTATGGTCCGTGCCAATTCGTCTGGATTGCGAGCAAAAGCGTCAAACTCAGGGGGCATCAATTGACGAGCAACAGTGGTCTGATTCTCCTGGTCATTTCTGCTCGCCCCTGCTCGCCTATCAGCTTGAGACATTCGGGAGTGTGAATCCCTTGTTATATGTTGTGAACGTTGTGTTTCTCGTGATTGAGGCATGTTCACAGAAAGTATCAAGTATTGTTCTTTGTGTTCTTGAATTTTTTCTTCAAAAGTTCAAACGTGTTCTACAATCCTAGGGTAATCTTCCCGTATTCAATGAATCGGAGGTTCGAACCCTCCTTCTAGCGCCAATTTGTTGATGATGGTTTCTAATCTTGATGATAAGTGGCTATTTTTGCTGGTTAATTGATCATCAAACAATTACGTGTGATTGATCACTAATTGTAATTAGTGAATTCGAAAGTTTAGGTTTAGGTTTGGTTTGAGACGTTTATAAGCTTACGTGATAAATTCGGTCATAAGATAAATGAGCTGCTTCTGGTTCGTAGATGAAGTTTAGACGTGTATAATAATTTGTGCTTATTCTATTAGCTGAAAAAATCTAAGTATTTATAGACATTTGCCTAGCAGGAGGTGTCGTGACTTTTGGCCTACCAGGCCTGCATGCACGACACCTGGACTTTGACTAAGTTGACCTCATCTAAACTAAATTCTATCCTTATCTGTTGGACTTTCTCGCAGTCTAGAGCTGCTCGTCATGTTGGACTTGTCCTTGAGGAGTCTTTAATCTGATTTTGATGGTCTTTTGTCTTGCTTAATTGTTATTTAGGCACTGTGGTTGGATCTGGTCGGCGGGATGCCAATTGAGCTTGTCATACAGCTTTTGATTTGGTTCTATTCGCCCATCCAACTTTTGTGTGGTGTGCAGGTTTTGCTCGCCGAGTATCTTGTTAAGTGGATCTTGAGTTTGTTTCATCTTAATCCTCAGGTGTTTTGTGTTAATCTTGGTCGCCCAATTGCTGATTCTGCTCGCCTATCAACAATTGCCCCCTTACCGATCAATAAATTGTGAAGATGATGAGCGAACAATTCTTGAGTTGGCAAATTTTAAATGCTACTAGTGTGAGCAGGAATGTCGAAGGGCGAATAACTTTTCACGGGCGGACAACTTTGACCGAGCAGACTTGGCGTGGTGACGGTTGGGATCCCAAGGCCTGGATACGGCTCGAGGTGTGATGTGGGCGGAATGATTGCTGCCGCCCACGCGCACATGATCCCAAGGCGACGTGTCTTCCCGCTTTGTCGGACAGGTTCTGCACGCGCCCAAAAATTGCATTTCAGTCCCTCAACTCTTGAACTTGCTCGCCTGGAACCCCGTTTTTCCAGAAAATATTTAAGGAAAAAACTTTCGATTTTAATCATTTCTACTGTTTCTTAAGTGCGAAAATTGCTCCTTACCCTCTGTCAAACTTCCGGCATACGCTCCTCCGTCTCTGGCAATCTCTAATTGTTTTCAAGGTAGTTTTTCTTTAGTTTCTTCTTCCTTTTCCTTCTTTCTTGTGTTGTACATTTAAATTTTGTAAAAACCTTGAACTCCGTCGCGGGAGACTTTGAACCACCGTCCATTTTGTCACTGAAAACTGCCATTATCAAGACATTTTGACTTTGCAAAACCTGATGTCATCACATTCTGAGGCTGGATCTTTTCACCCTCGAAATCCTGGGAAATGGCCCATTGAAGAAAATCCTCTCATCGTGAATCTGGAGTCTGACCCTGATGCGGCTTCAATCGCTCGCTCCGTTGATTCGGGAGCTCGCCCTTCTGGGGAAAGGGAAGGGTGAGCAAATCCTGCTCGCCAGCTTTTGGAAGAAACGAGCTCGGGCCTTCATGAGGACGAGGACGAGGAGGTTGAGGTGCTCCAGCCGGTAAACCTTGACGAACTGACCTGGGCGTACCTTAGGGATATTCAATTCCCCATGCCCAGGCTAATTGAGCATCAAGTTCCAGTCGCAGTTGCTCGCCGGGTGGACTGGGATGAATACGAAAGGGAAAATTCCGATCGCTTTGAAGTGCCAGCTCGCGGGGTGCGGAAACTCAAGGAGACCAACTTCACGGTGAGCTGCATTGTGTCCGCCATTTCCGAGGAGGATTTGCCCAGGATTCGGAGGGATTATAAAATTCCCTTCGACATCCCAATGTACGCTCCCTTGGTGGATGATAGAGCTGATCGCCCACCGCGCGGATTAGTGGCAATCAACTTAGCCACTCTCGATGCTGGGGTGACCTTGCCGCTGCATCCTTTGGTGGGCCAATTCTTAAAGGATGTGAACTTGGCTATCACCCAACTAACTCCTGTTGGGTGGATAAACCTGATGGCTCTGATGGTCATGTTCGCCCTAGAAGGATACCCCAATAAGCTGTCCGCCGAGGAGGTTTTCTACCTGATGTCGATTACGGGTTGCACTGGGAAAGAAGTGGGTTGGCATTACTTAAAGGCGCAGTCAGGCCAGAAACTGGTGGAGGACATCCCTGGGAAAGTGCGAGACTGGAAGCACGGTTGGTTTTGGATTGGAGGAGGCTGGCGTGCTTCTGCTCGCCCTTCTGGTGGTCCTGAGCGGATTGAAACCCCGGCGAAGTTTAGGGAATTAAAGCGTGAGTCTCACCTCTTCTACAATTTTGAAGAGGTTGGACTAATTTTAATTCTCCTTTTGTTTTGTTTCAGGTCCCAAGAGCTTGGGGTGGCGAACTATCAAGGATAGCATCAGCGATCAATTCCTGTTCGTCGCGTGTCTGATTGCCTTTTGTCGCCGAGGAGATCGCGGCATTGTCCATCTCTTCTCCGAGGCCACATTACGAGTTACCCATCTCACTACTTATCCTCACCATCTTGAGGCTCTAGCTCCAATTTCGGAAGGTGAGTATTTTTCCTTGTTGGGCGAATAGATCTGTTCGGTATTATACTTGGAGTTGTCTAACTTGTTTTACACTTCTCTTGCAGACCAGCTCGTCACTGTTGCCATTCACCCCTCCTTCTACGAGCTTGACAATCGTGTTTGGGAAATACCGACAAAAAGAGTTCGCAAGAAATTGGATCCCCTCTCCAAGATTATTGCCCTTGCGGCCAAGCGTGGAAAAGGCGCCCAAGGCTCCAATTCCGAGGACAAAGAGGCTCCTTCGCGGAGACGGCACTCCCGTCTCTAACTCTGAAAAAGCGGCTAAACGAGCAAAAGCTAATCAGGACAAGGTGACCGTAGCTGTTCGCTCAACCGAGGGTGATAGCGAGCAAACTCCCTCCGTGGAGCGCCATGTGGAGCAACCTCTGGTCGCCGTCACTCGTGAAGGTTCTGGTCCTTCATCCGACCCCACATACCATGGTTGGGATAAACATCGTCTTGACAAGTATGTCTCTCTTCGCCCAGGACACTTAGCATTTTTGTTGGTCCCACTAAGAAGATTAATTGCGGAAGCTTTGAGGGAAATGTCTTTAGCAAAGTCCTTTTATAAGAGCACTAAACAAAAGAAATAAAACTGGAAATGAATAAAGCAGTAAATGGACCGGATATATAGTGGTTCGGATCTGAATATCCTACGTCCACTCTCCCTTGATCAAAGGGGTCTCACTATCCAACAAACAACCAACTTACTTACTGGAATTGTGAAGTACCAGTTCCTTCTTACAAACTCTTTAGATCTAACTTGATCTAAAGCCTTCAACCTTCTCTTAAAGATGAACAGGTTGAGATCCAACAACTCCTTAAGAGTGAATATAAGAGTATGAACAGAATAAGAGTGCTAAATTCTTGATAATCAAGAGCTTGGAATATGACTTCGTGCGCGTAGGATTTCTCTAGCCCTTTTCTTGAGTCTGCACTCTTGTATTTATAGAGGTGATTAGGGTATAGCCGTTGGAGAGCTAATCCAATCAGATCCTCTATTTAGGGAAGCTTCAATCAATTAATTCCCCAATTGATTGATTGGGTTGGTGAGATCCTTGGATAGATTTACTTCAAAACTTTCCAATCCTGATCTTGTTGACTTGATTTAAATCACCAACGGTCAAGTGCTTCCAATGCCTAACTCTGATTCTCTCCAGAGAAGGCAAGACCAGACACCAGGCAACCTGATGTCTTCTGGTCCTGATCTGTTTAAGAAACAGAATACTCATCAGAATCAGGAGATGATTCTGAGTATCTTTTGTTTCACTAGACTCGTCTGGTCAGGACTCATCTGGTCTGGGGAAAGTCTTCTGCCTCTGGTCAGTCTCCTCTGATGAAGTCTTCTGGTGACTCTTTTGGTCTGGCAGTTCCCCCTAGACTAAGTCCTAATCTAGTTCATCATCTGGCTAACAGGTCTAGATGGTCCTATTACATCTTCTGGTTTGTTTTAACTCATCAAAACTATATAACTTTTATCCTAACAATTTCCCCCTTTTTTATGGAGTTAAAACTTAACCAGAACTGATCAAATAAAAGAACTTAAGCATAAAAGTAATAAAGGATAAGACCTTAGAATAGATCTTATCAGGCAAACAATTAGGACAACAAGAAATTGTCTTTCGAACAGAGAAGATATGTGTTGGGACATTGTCAGTTTTGATTAAGATCTCAAAGCCCCTGAAAAGATGTGTTGGGAAAATGTATAAGACTTATGTTTTGATTAGATGCCAAAATGTTCCTCCTAAGTTGTTTTGTAAGTAAATTATTCAGTAGAGTTAGTGCTTAGTAAATCAGTTCAGTTGTTAAGGAACTGAAGTACAATTAGTAATTGTTAGAGTGTATTTAAGAATGAAGTCCACTGAAGATGAAGTCCACTGAAGACGAAGTTCGCTGAAGTAAATTAATCTGAGAATAAGTCTAAGTCTTGAATGTTTTCTAAGTACATTCTCACTAAGACTAAAACTATCAGGAGAGGACCAAGGTCCACTGATAGGAACTAACAATGCACACTCAATGCTAAACATATTAAAAGCTGTTAGTTAATCTGGTTGGAACAAGGAAAATCGAATTTCAGTGAAGCTTACAATAAATGAAGGAATAAAGGTTCTCTCAGAGGAGTTCCACCTTAAAGCAAGACAAGAATCTGGGCATGCAGACTAAAGGTCCAATGAGAAGATGACACGTCAGTGTACTTTACTGACAGCCGACCTGCCCCAGCCTGACAAGTACCAAAAGTCTTTCCCTAGCAATCTACAGAAAGTTGGTGAACAGGCATGGTCTTTCAGCCATTTCTTGACAAGACTTAAAGCTTCAATTAGAGTCGTTTGAACCAATCAGATACAAGAAGACTTACTTGAGAAGATTCAAATCCAACGGGAAGATTTTCAAGGAAGCCTATAAATACAGAAGGACGTGCTCATTTCTATGCACGGGAAACTCACAAGATCAAAGCTATCTCTACATTCATAACAACTAGAAGCACTCGAAATTACCTTTGTTTCCCAAGTGTTTCACAATTGTAGAGAGCCTAACAAACCTTCTGTAACCAAGCTTAAAGTTATATCCAAATCTTAGAAAGAGATAATCCAATCCTAAGCCTTGAGCTAAACTTGTAAGGATTATCTCAAAATAGTTGGAACCAAAACCCTACTCAAAACCCTACTCAGTGTTTAGGTTGAGAGCTAGTGTTAAGTGGTGTTAGTAAGCTGATTGTTGTATCAGTCTGAAAGCTGGTTTGTTTTGGGAACTAGGACCTGAAATTTCCTAGTGATCAGTCATCCTAAGAGAGGATTAGTTGATCAGTGCACCTTGGCACTATAACACAAGGAATTCCAAGTGAAAGAAATTCTCCTGTTTGATCAGGACAGTGGACGTAGGAGATTCATCTCTGAACCACTTTATACCTTGTGTTCTTATTATCTGCTTTCCTAAGTTTATCAAAGTAAAACGAGTTTTCTAAAGGGCTCACTAATCCGCATCTGAAAGCTAATTAGATAGTAGTTCAACTGAAAGTCTTGAGCTTTCAGTGGAGGTATTATCTCAGTAAGCTTTCACAAAATAACTCTCAGCAGACCTCAAGTCCACTGACGAGCTACTGTCTTAAGTAACCTGATAAGTTTTACAAGAAGTTTTATTTTGTAATCACAGGTGTATTCCCCCCCCCCATACATTTGTTTACTCGTTTCGGGACCAACAAGATGTTTGCTTTTGCTTTGTCAGGCTAGTCTTGGTTAGGTTTGTACTTAGTTATTTTACACTTCACAGGTACTCAGTAAGAGGAGCACTTACTGATGACAATCAAGACTCAGAGCCTGAAGATGAAGTTTACCATCCTGAACTTATGGCAGTCTCCTAGGCTGGCTGAGTAAGTCTCAGTGATGAAGAGTATGACCCTGAGGTCAGTACTACTCAGTCCTGAAGGGAACAGGATGAAACTGAGTTATTGGGAAGACTTGGAGTAGAGGCAAGCAATGCAAAAGGAATGTCAGCGTCAGGACAAGACCGGTGAGCTCAAGACAAAATGAACTTAATAAGACAAGCCTGAAGCTCAGGAATAAGTTCTGACATTCTCACCAACCTGATGACGTGGACCAATCCGAGAAGGACACGCACGTACGGAACCTGACAACAAGACTAACTTCAGACTGCACTTTCAACGGGCAAGCATTTAATGTGCATTTAATGCAACTACCAAATCCATGCAAGGACGGCTGCTGCATGAAGATATGTCCGTTTAAAGCCACTCTACATAGATGACAAGAAGGGCTATCTCTCCAACGGATAGTTTTTCAAATCACCTATAAATACAGAAGACCTTGAACCCATTCAAGGTTATGGGAAATTTCCAAGCCAAAAATTACTCAAACTCTCAAGCACTCAAAGCATTCAGCCTTTTAGAGAAGCACTCGAAACCATCTAAATTTACCAAGTGTTTC
This sequence comes from Ballota nigra, assembly GCA_947034835.1. Lineage (NCBI taxonomy): Eukaryota > Viridiplantae > Streptophyta > Magnoliopsida > Lamiales > Lamiaceae > Ballota > Ballota nigra. Next base: position 53,917,869 of record OX344730.1, on the reverse strand, counting down.
TTAGCAACTAAGAGTTATTCTGTATTCCAAGATCGAAATAGCATTATCTTAAGGTTAGAGAGATTATCCAATCCTTAGCCTAGCTTTGCCTTGTAAGGATAATCTCAACCTAGTTGGAATCCAAACTGAAACCAAAACCCTAAGTTAGGTTTGTTGGGAGTAAGTCAGTTAGTGAGTTAGTAAGGAAGTTTGTATAGATCAGTGAGGTTAGCTGGTCTAGGTGCACCTTGGCACTTTAAAAATAAGAATCCCTTGAGTGGATTTCCTGTTAAATCAGGCCGTGGACGTAGGAGCTTGAGTCTCTGAACCACGTTAAACTTCCTGTGTTCTTACTGCTTTGATATTGTGCATACTTGCTATATTACATATTCATTCATTGCATTCGGTTTATCAGGCTTGAATCAATCAGCCTGATCCTCTAAAAAGAGCACTGCCCTTACTAAACACTATTCAGAATTGAGTAAAACAAGTTTTTCAGAAAGCAAACTAAACAAGACTTTAAACTATCAGGGCTTACGCATTTCCACACTGAACTTGAACTGATAGTTAGCCAACTGACCCACACCAAGTGTAGTCAGTAGGTGTGTTATCAGCTCCTAGTTCTTTACCACTCTGAGTGGAGGGGACTCAGTCAGGTTTTAAGTTTGAAAAATTGGTATACGTGTATCCCCCCCCCCCCCCACACACATATTCCTCAGTCTTGTACCGGGACCAACAATATGATATTTCCATTAATAATAAGGACAAAGGTTGTTAGGATAAAAGTTGTATAGTTTTGATGAGTTAAAAACAAACCAGAGAATGTAATAGGACCATCTGGACCTGTTAGCCAGATGATGAACTAGATTAGGACTTAGTCTAGGGGGAATTTCCAGACCAGAAGACCTCACCAGAAGAGTCACCAGAGGACTTCACCAGAGGACTTCACCAGAGGACTCCACCAGAGGACTTCACCAGTTGAGACTAACCAGAGGCAGAGAACTTTCCCCAGACCAGACGAGTCTGGTGAAACAAAAGATGCTCAGAATCATCTCCTGATTCTGATGAGCATTCTGTTTCTTAACCAGATCAGGACCAGAAGACATCTTGGTTGCCTGGTGTGTCTGGTATTGCCTTCTCTGGAGAGAATCAGAGTTTGGCATTGGAAGCTATTGACCGTTGGTGATTCAAATCAAGTCAACAAGATCAGGATTGGAAAGTCTTGAAGTCAATCAATCCAAGGGTCTCACCAACCCAATCAATCAATTACAATTAGGGAATTGATTGATTGAAGCTTCCCTAAATAGAGGATCTGATTGGATTAGCTCTCCAACGGCTATTCCCTAATCACCTCTATAAATACAGAGTGCAATCTCAGAAAAAGGGTAGAGAGAATTATACGCGCACGAAGTCATATCCCAAGCTCTTGTTTATCAAACTCATAGCACTCTTATTCTGTTCATACTTACATATTCACTCTTAAGGAGTAGTTGGACCTCAACCTGTTCATCTACAAGATAAGGTTGAAGGCAGTTATCTTTAGATCGAAGTTAGATCTAAAGAGTTTGTAAGAAGGAACTGGTACTTCACAATTCCAGTAAGTAAGTTGGTTGTTGGTTGGATAGTGAGACCCCTTTGATCAAGGGAGAGTGGACGTAGGATATTCAGATCTGAACCACTATATATTCGGTCTTATTTACTATTTTCTGCATTTAATTTCTTGGTTATTTTAGTGTGCTCTTGTGAAAAGAACTTTGCCAAAGGCATTTACTTTAAAGCTTCCGCAATTTATCAATCTAGTGGGACCAACAAAGGTGATTACAGATTACAAAGCAAGTATGGTCCTATTCTAGGTATATCTTCTGTTCTCCTTGGGTACCAGGAACCAGTCAAGAAACCTGTCTTGAATGGCCTTCAACTCTGCAGAAGATGTTGGAGTGAAATTTGCCAACACTTTGGTCTTGTACAATTTCTTCAGTTCAGCCCAATCAACCTGGTCCCCTATCATTGGAGTGTTGAGATAATGAAATTCAGGGGCAGTGACCTCCAGGTTGAACTCAATGGTGGAGTCCATCAGCTGCTTTTAGAGCCCTGCATCATATGCCTTCATCAGGGTGTGGAAAGTCATGTTGATGAGAGCATCATCCTCTGGTGGTGGCCTTTGGATGTAGTGCTGGATGAACCACAAGGTCTTGGCTTCTCTCCACTTCTCAATGAGGGGAACAGGCACAGTAGAGTTAAAGGACCCTTCTATCCTGAGTGGAAAAATCTCCATCACTTCTACAGGCGCTTTTCTTCTCTGGCTTGATCCACTGGCACCAGGAGTGATACCAGTTTCTCTGCTCTTCTTGTTCTGCCTTCTAACATATCTGAGCATCTGCTCTTCATCTATGTTTTTCTTTATTCTGGCTTGCCTCTCTTCAGGAGTTTCTTCCCTGAATCTCTTCTCTGCTTCCTCTACTACTTCTTCTAGGAAGCTCTTCTTCACCTTCTGATCTCTTCTTTGCAGGTCCAGAAATTGAGATGGGATCCTGCTCTGCTTCTGAAGACTCCTCTTCTGCCGCAAGCTGCTTTGCCATAGAAAGAGATTTGAGCTCTTCCTTCTTCTTCTTCTGCAGCTCGGCATGGGCCAAGGTGTTCTCCAGTAGGTCCAGACGAGCACCATGGCTGAAGAGAGTCTCATTAGTGGTCTTCGCCAGATCAGTTCTGGCCTTCTCTTCCCCCTTTTTAACTTCATCAATAAGGGGCTCCACTACCTGCCTAATGAGATCAGGCAAGGCAGTGTTAGAGGAAGAGTGAAGATCACGCAGCTGCTTTGCTTCCTCCAGATAAACTTTTGATTCAGCAACAAGCCTCTCCTGCTTTTCTAACATCTCCTGGAGGGAGTCCTTAAGCTTAGCAGTCTGCAGCATCTGGGAAGCCATCTCAACCATCAACACAGAGACTGGCCTCAACTGCTCTAGCACATGCTCCTGGAGCTGCTTCTGGCTGTGCATCACATCCAGCTTAACAAAGAGTCCATTTGCTTGGAAAGAGGCTTTGGCAGCTGCAAAGGTGGACTTTATCTGCTTCAAAAATATCTTCCTCTCCTGCCGGATCTGGTGCTCAATCATAGCAGGGGCCATATGTTGAATCGCCTTGGAAAATTGCCCAATCTGCATAATCTGCTCATTGAAGGTCTTCATCTTTTGCAGCATGGCAGGAGTGACATCAAAGTCCTCCTCATCAGAGTAGAGCTCTGGAGGGAAAGTGAAGTGAGGGCCAAATTTGTAGGAGGGGCCCTTAGGAGAGATCATAACACCCCTCTGGATGAGTAGAGTGCGAATTAACACCTTCGCTGCCTCCGGGGTTTCTAGCTCAGCTGGGTTCTGGATGTTAAGCTTCTGTTTGAGCTCTATCTCCCAGGCAGTGAATGTGGAAGGAGACATTTCTTCTAGAAGCAGCATTAAGTCCTCCACATCCTCTAGTCTGGCATTGCTCCAGACTTTGGCATCAGTCAGGTCTGCCAAAAGTGGTAAGTGCTCCAACAGAATAGGAAAGTGCTCTCTTAGCCAGAGCTGAGCACTTACACTCATACTCTGCCTGATGGGACCCATTTCTACAGATGAGAAAGTAAAGGGTCTGGACCCAGAGGTAGAGGAGGATGGTGTTAAGACCTCCGGCTCCAGTGAAGCATCCTCATCTTCACTATCATCGCTGGTCAAACAGGTGGGAGAATGGGGAGGGGCAAGAGGTCCCAAATCCATGGAGATAGATGGGTTCTAGTCTGAATGAGTTTGGTGAGGGGTGGGATTTTGTGAGGTAGAGGTTGTGGGAAGGGGCTGTTCTGCACCAGAGGAAGATGGTATCTCTGGTACAGAGGCCGAGGGAGAGGAATTAGTGGTAAGAAGTGTTTGGGAAGGTGGGGGAGAAGGTGTTTGGGTAGGTATGGTGGAGGGAGTGTATATGGGGGTATCAGGTAGGGTTTGTTCTGGTGAAGCAATGGGGGCACCAGAAACAGAAGATGGGCTTTGGGGAGGGTTTTCTGGGGGAGAGGTTGATGGGGTAACAAGATTAATGGAGGTAGAGGTAGGGATAGGGGAGATTACCTCATCAGATGGGACTGGAGCAGTGGAGTCCTGCATGATTCTGGCAGCTTCATCAATTGCCTGCTCCAGAGCATCTCCAAGATCAGATCCAGAATCTGACTCTTGAAGAATGGCCCTCTTGGCCCTAGATTTCTTCTTTCAAAGAGGCTCAACCTCTTCTTCTTCCTCCTCCTTCTCTGATGGCTCATCCACCAGGAGTGTCCTTGGAACCCTTCTGCCAGTTCTAGGTTTCTTGGCAGATACCTTCCTGGCCTCCTCTGGCCTCTTCCTTTTGGGTGCTCCTGCCTTCTTAGCAGCTTCTGCACCATCACCCTTCTTCTTCAAGATATTAAGAAGGGGAATCTAGTCCTCCTCTGAGGAACCAGAGAAAGCAAGGGTTGAGGAACCAGTTTCTTCAGTAGGCTTCTTCTTACTTTGCTGCTTCTGCCCCTTAGCAGGTGAGGGCACTGCTTGTAGAGGAGGGGCAGGGATGGCCTGCTCACCATCAGAATCAGGATGGCCATAAAGAGGACCATCCTTAGAAAACAGGATCTTGGACTTGTGGAAGCCCTTGTACCAGGAATCTCTCCACTTCTTCTCTGGAAAGATTGAGTCCAAGATCAAAGTGAGCTTTGTGCCTAAGGACACATTGGCATTTAACACAAATTGTTGCTCTCCAGGCAACTGGGGGCACTCCTCCTTCTGCACCTTCAGCTTGTTCTTCCTCAGCACCCCCCAGAAGAACTCTGCCCAATTGCATTGGACACCATCCAGAATAGCCCGCATAACACAGAGCCTTCCAGTAAAGATGGAATTTGTGCTATGGCTCTCGCACTTCAATATCTTCACCACGATGTTGAACAAAACCTTGTACTTCTGCCTCAGATGTTTGCCCAAAAATCCTTTAGTCAAGTTCTGACATGAAGATCTGGCAAAAAGCTTGAAAGATTCCAACGCTTCTTCTTCTTTGTACTTCAATGGGTCCACACACTCCGAGGAAATGTTGCCAAACAGACTGCAGAAATCAGCTTTCAAGAAGACGACATCCTCCCTATCAATCTTGGAGGAAATATGGTCATCATGAATCTTCATTCTGACAAGAAACTGGGCAGCATACCCATCCACAGTGCGAAAATCCTTGGGGATTTTGGAGATCAGGTCCTCCACCCCAGACTTCCTTAGCAGTTCCAGAATCTCGAGCGCCGCTGGGTTTTTGGTGGAATAGAAATCAACTACCATTTCGGACTTCAACTTCTTGCAAACATACTCCGGATCGAAGTTGCACTTGGGTGCCATTGCTGTGAGAGAGAGAGAGAGAGAGAGAAAGAAATCTTGCAGAGAGAAAATTAGGGTTTTGAAAATAAGGAAACATGAAAAGACAGATTGAAACAAGATTTGATTTAAATAGGCAAGACGCGTGGCTTGAACAATTAATGAAGTGTGAACGCGTGTAAAGTTAAAAATTTAATTTAGGGAACAAAATCAATTTTTGAATTGATTGATATATTGCACGTTAATTAAATCTGATGGCCAAGATTAAAAGGCAAAATACAGATTTAATCTGGTGCGTAGGCATGAACATTGGGACTGGGTTCGAGGGGGTTTTGTGGCAGTCAAGAGAACAAGCGAAATGATTGCCTCGGTCCTATATCCTAGTCTTAAATACACTCTGAAGGTGAAACATTTTGGGTGTATTAAGTAATTTGAAAAGTGTATCCCAATGATCAGAGGTCAGAGAAGTAAAAGCATACCTGTCACCTGATATTGTAACCAGATGATACCACAGCTAGTCTGGTTGTACATCTCATCTGATGAAACCCATCTGGTTCGTGTCAGAGAAGACTCTGGACTTTTCTGGAATCTTATTCAGCACCTCACCTGGGATGTACCTCATCTGGTACAAGTCTCATCTGGTGTGAAACACATCTGGAGATGTAACTTCCCTGATATATCTAGCCTGTAGGCATGTTAGTTCAAAAACATATATATATATATATATTAAGTAATAAAATGAAACAAAGGATACTTCTCTGATGTTCCCCCTAAAACAAATCTGTCTCAGGATCCAATAAGCCTAACTCAAATGCTAACTCTCTGAATTTGGACTCAGCCAAAGGCTTAGTCAGAATATCTGCTCTCTGCTTCTCTGTTGCAATCTTTTCCATCCTTATATCTCCCTTCTCAACATGGTCTCTGATAAAGTGATGTCTTATATCAACATGTTTGCACCTGGTATAAAGAACTGGATTCTGGGTGATTGCAATTGCACTATTACTATCATAGAATATTGGAATATCTTTGGCTCTAATCTGGTAGTCCCTAAGCTGTTGACTGATCCAGAGTAATTGTGAACAACAGCTGCCTGCAGCCATATACTCTGCTTCTGTTTGTTGATGTAGCAACTGAAGTCTGCTTCTTAGAGAACCAAGATACCAATTTATTTCCTAAAAATTGGCATGTTCCACTTGTAGACTTCCTATCAATTCTGCATCCACCATAGTCTGAATCTGAATAACCACTTAACTCTAAGTTGTCATCTGCAGGATACTATAGCCCCTAATTCACTGTTCCCTTAAGATATTTCAATATCTTTCTGGCTGCTTCCAAATGGCTTTTCTTAGGATTAGCTTGAAATCTGGCACACACACCTACAGCAAAAGTAATATCTGGTCTGCTTGCAATATGTGCTCTGTACTGAGTCTGGTCCACACTCTCTCCAGACTCTTCTGGATCCATGTTGAAATTTGTCATCATAGGAATCTTGGCTTCTTTGCTAGATCCTATTCCAAATTTCTCTAACATGTTTCTGATGTACTTGGCTTGATTAATAAAAATTCCCTTCTCTGTTTGCTTTACCTGCAGACCTGAGTTCTCCAAACTTCTCACACAGCTTCTTGTTAGGGGATCCAAATATGATGTCATCAACATATATTTGGACCAGAAGGATGTCCTTTTCTTCTTCTTTCCTAAACAAGGTTCTATCAATCTTACCCTTGGTAAAACCATTGTCCAGAAGAAACTGAGATAGAGTGCCATACCATGCTCTGGGTGCCTGCTTCCGCCCATAAAGAGCTTTCTTAAGCTTAAACACTTTGTCACCTTGTTCAAAACCAGGAGGTTGTTCCACATACACTTCCTCAATAAGAATCCCATTAAGAAAGGCAGATTTCACATCCATCTGGTATACTTTGAACTTCATGTGAGCAGCATATGCTAAGAACAATCTGATGGCTTCTAGTCTGGCAATAGGAGCAAAAGTCTCATCATAGTCTATTCCTTCAGACTGAGAATAGCCCTGAGCCACTAGCCTTGCCTTGTTCCTAGTAATAACATCATTCTCATATTTCTTATTCTTGAAAACCCACTTAGTGCCTATCACCTTTTGATGTCTTGGTCTGTCTACCAGCTCCCTAACATCCTATCTGGTGAATTGATTCAACTCCTCTTTCATAGCAACAATCCAATTTGAATCTTTCAGTGCTTCCTTGATGTTCTTGGGCTTAATTAAGGACACATAGTAACTGAATAAGGCAGCTAAGTTAAGAGTTCTCCTAGTCTGGACACCCTTAGTTGGATCTCCAATTATCAGGTCATTGGGGTGATCAACCAGGGTCCTCCTTCCCGTGGTCTTACCTGGTTGATCATCCTCTACAATACCTTGGTGAATATCACCAACTGCAGAAAAGCTTCCCCCTACAAGAGTTCCAACCTTCACTGGTTCTGTTTCTTGTGAAGACTTCTCCTTCAGAGAACCAGAAGATGGGTCAACAACTGAATCTGAATCCGAGTCTGAATCAAGAATAGGTGGATTGACCTTGATTACTCTGGGGGTAGTCTGATTCTGGGTCTCTCCAGAAGACTTTAATTCCACCTTGCACTCAACAGCAGATTCATAAAAAATAACATGTGGTGTTTTCTCCACATAAAGTGAATTCTTATTAAAAACTCTGAATGCTTTACTAGAGGTGGAATATCCTAAAAATATTCCATCTGCTACTTTAGCATCAAAAGTTTTTAATTTTGATTTCCCATTGTCATGAATGAAATACTTGCAACCAAAAATATGAAAATATGAAACAGATGGGGTTTTACCTTTCCATACCTCATATGGAGTCTTGCTATGTCTTTGGGCAATTAGGCATCTGTTCTGGGTATAACAGGCTGTATTGATGGCTTCTGCCCAAAACCTTTGTGGCGTTTTGTACTCTGCTAGAAGAGTTCTTGCAGCTTCCTTAAAGGTTCTATTCCTCCTTTCTGCTACTCCATTTTGTTGGGGTGTTCTGGCAGCAGATGTCTCATGAAAAATCCCATGTTCTTTGCAATACTCTGCAATGTGTGAATTCAAGAACTCTGTCCCCTTGTCACTTCTGATTTTGACTATGCTCTGGTTCTGCTTGTTAGGATATATGTTGTATAGTTTTGATGAGTTAAAATAAACCAGAAGATGTAATAGGACCATCTGGACCTGTTAGCCAGATGATGAACTAGAATAGGACTTAGTCTAGGGGGAACTGCCAGACCAGAAGACCTCACCGGAAGAGTTACCAGAAGACCTCACCAGAAGAGTCACCAGAAGACCTCACCAGAAGAGTCACCGGAGGACTTCACCAGAGGAGACTGACCAGAGGCAGAGAACTTTCCCCAGAACCAGACGAGTACGGACCTGACGAGTCTGGTGAAACAAAAGATTCTCAGAATCATCTCATGATTTTGATGAGCTATCTGTTTCATAACCAGATCAGGACCAGAAGACATCAAGGTTGCCTGGTGTCTGGTATTGCCTTCTCTGGAGAGAATCAGAGTTTGGCATTGGAAGCTATTGACCGTTGGTGATTCAAATCAAGTCAACAAGATCAGGATTGGAAAGTCTTGAAGTCAATCAATCCAAGGATCTCACCAACCCAATCAATCAATTAGGGAATTGATTGATTGGAGCTTCCCTAAATAGAGGATCTGATTGGATTAGCTCTCCAACGGCTATTCCCTAATCACCTCTATATATACAGAGTGCAATCTCAAGAAAAAGAGCTAGAGAGAGAATCATACGCGCACGAAGATACATTCCAAGCTCTTGTTTATCAATCATATAGCACTCCTATACTGTTCATACTTTTATATTCACTCTTAAGGAGTAGTTGGACCTCAACCTGTTCATCTACAAGATAAGGTTGAAGGTTGATATTTTTAGATCGAAGTTAGATCTAAAGAGTTTGTAAGAAGGAACTGGTACTTCACAAATTCTAGTGAGTAAGTTGGTTGTTGGTTGGATAGTAAGACCCCTTTGATCAAGGGAGAGTGGACGTAGGATATTCAGATCCGAACCACTATATATCCGGTCTTATTTACTATTTTCTGCATTTAAATTCTTGTTTATTATAGTCTGCTCTGAAACCACTTGTTGGTCCCACTAGATTGATAAATTGCGGAAGCTTTAAAGTAAATGTCTTAGACAACTTCCTAAATCATGCAGATTGGGCGCTTCTCCAAGGCAATTCAACATATGGCCCCTGCTATGATTGAGCACCAGATCCGGCAGGAGAGAAAGTTCTTTTTGAAGCAGATCAAGTCTACCTTCGCAGCTGCCAAAGCCTTTTTTAAAGCCAATGGACTCCTTGTCAAACTGGATGTGATGCACAGCCAGAAGCAGCTCCAGGAGCATGTGCTTGAGCAGCTGAGGCCAGTCTCTGTGCTGAAGGTGGAGATGGCTTCCCAGATGCTGCAGACTGCTAAGTTAAAGGACTCCCTCTAGGAGATGTTGGAGAAGCAGGAGAAGCTGGTTGCAGAATCTAAAGCTTACCTGGAGGAGGCCAGGCAATTGCGTGATCTTCACTCTTCCTCCAACACTGCCTTGCCTGATCTCATTCAGCAGGTGGTGCAGCCCCTTATTGATGAAGTTAAAAAGAGGGAAGAGAATGCCAGAACTAATCTGGCGAAGACCACGAATGAAACCCTTATTAGCCATGGTGATCGTCTGGACCTGCTGGAGAACACCATGGCCCAGGAAGAGCTACAGAAGAAGAAGAAAGAGGAGCTCAAATCCCTTACCATGGCTAAGCAGCTTGCTGCAGAAGAGGAATCGTCAGAAGCAAAGCAGGATCCTATCTCTATCTCTGGACCTGCTAAGAAGAAGATAAGGAAAGTCAAGAAGAGCTTCCTAGAAGAAGTAGTGGAGGAAGCAGAGAAGAGATTTCATGAAGAGACGCCTGATGAGAGGCAAGTAAGAATAAGGAAGAACATAGATGAAGAGCAGAGGCTCCGATATGTTAGGAGGCAAAATAAGAGGAGCAGAGAAGCTGGTATCACTCCTGGTGCCAGTGGATCCAGCCAGAAGAAGAAAGGTCCTGTTGAAGTCATGAACATCTTACCTCTCAGGACAGAAGGGTTTTTTGACTCTACTGTGCCTGTTCCTCTGATAGAAAAATGGAGAGAAGCCAAGACTTTATGGTTCATTCAACACTACATCCAGAGGCCTCCACCAGAGGATGATGCTCTCATCAACAGAACCTTCCATTCTTGGATGAAAGCCTATGATGCAGAGCTTTACAAGCAGCTGATGGATTCAACTATAGAGTTCAACCTGGAAGTCACCGCGCCAGAGTTTCACTATCTCAACACTCCCATGATAGGGGACCAGGTTGATTGGCTAGAGTTGAAAAAGTTATTCAAGACCAAGGTGTTGGTGAATTTCATTCCAACATCTTCTGCAGAGCTGAAGGCCATTCAAAACAGATTCCTGGACTGGTTTTTAGTGCCTAAAGATAATAGAAGATATGCTTAGTTAGGACTCGGAAATTCATTGTAACTTGTAATCCTTGTCCTACATTATTAATGAAGTTCATATCTTCTCTGTTCAAAAGACAACCTCTTGTTGTCTTAATTGTTTGCCTGATAAGATCTATTCTAAGGTCTTATCCTTTTTCTATTTTTATGCTTAAAGTTTTATTTTGATCAGTTCTGGTTATGTTTTAACTCCGTCAAAAAGGGGGAAATTGGTAGGATATATGATGTATAGTTTTGATGAGTTAAAACAAACCAGAAGATGTAATATGACCATCTGAACCTGTTAGCCAGATGATGAACTAGAATAGGACTTAGTCTAGGGGGAACTGCCAGACCAGAAGACCTCACCAGAAGAGTTACCAGAAGACCTCACCAGAAGAGTCACCAGAAGACCTCACCAGAAGAGTCACCAGAGGACTTCACCAGAGGACTCCACCAGAGGACTTCACCAGATGAGACTGACCAGAGGCAGAGAACTTTCCCCAGAACCAGACGAGTCCGGACCAGACGAGTCTGGTGAAACAAAAGATGCTCAGAATCATCTCCTGATTCTGATGAGCTATCTATTTCATAACCAGATCAGGACCAGAAGACATCAAGGTTGCCTGGTGTCTGGTATTGCCTTCTCTGGAGAGAATCAGAGTTTGGCATTGGAAGCTATTGACCGTTGGTGATTCAAATCAAGTCAACAAGATCAGGATTGGAAAGTCTTGAAGTCAATCAATCCAAGGATCTCACCAACCCAATCAATCAATTAGGGAATTGATTGATTGAAGCTTCCCTAAATAGAGGATCTGATTGGATTAGCTCTCCAACGGCTATTCCCTAATCACCTCTATATATACAGAGTGCAATCTCAAGAATAAGAGCTAGAGAGAGAATCATACGCGCACGAAGATACATTCCAAGCTCTTGTTTATCAATCATATAGCACTCCTATACTGTTCATACTTTTATATTCACTCTTAAGGAGTAGTTGGACCTCAACCTGTTCATCTACAAGATAAGGTTGAAGGCTGATATCTTTAGATCGAAGTTAGATCTAAAGAGTTTGTAAGAAGGAACTGGTACTTCACAAATTCCAGTGAGTAAGTTGGTTGTTGGTTGGATAGTAAGACCCCTTTGATCAAGGGAGAGTGGACGTAGGATATTCAAATCCGAACCACTATATATCCGGTCTTATTTACTATTTTTTGCATTTAAATTCTTGTTTATTATAGTCTGCTCTTGTAAAAGGAAGTTGTCTAAGACATTTACTTTAAAGCTTCCGCAATTTATCAATCTAGTGGGACCAACACTGTTCATTCTGAATCTGCTTGAAGAATTTTGGCAGCTTAGTGATAGTTTCATTTTTCTTAAACAAGAACACTACCCAAGTGTATCTTGAAAAGTCATCTACTATCACCAAGGTGTACTTCCTCCCACTGAAACTAAGAGGAGAAACAGGTCCATGTGAAGTAGTTGAAGTACTCTAATTGTGGTTGTGCTCTGGACATCCTTAAAAGAGGTCTTGGGTTGTTTACCCTTCTGGCATGAACCACAAACCTGATCCTTCTTAAACACTTCATTAGGAAGACCTCGAATGAGACCTTTTCTGGCAATCTTATTCAGTGTTCTGAAGTTAAGGTGGCTCAATCTCTTGTGCCATAACCAGCTATCCTCAGCAGATCCTTTAGCAATCAGGCAAGCATTTCTTGGGCAACTGCTAAAATCTACAAGATAAATGTTACCCTTCCTCAAGCCTATAAGCAAAATGTCATTATAATCAGAAGAAAAGACAGTGCATGAATCACTAAAGAACTTCACTGAGTATCCCCTGTCACAGAATTGGGATACTGAAAGCAGATTATGTTTGAGTCCTTCAACGTAGTAGACTTCATCTACAGATACTCCATTAAAAGTCAACTTTCCAACACCTCTGGTGACTCCATAGTTGCTGTCACCAAACATCACTCTTGGCCCATTCATTGGCTTGAAATCCTGGAGATGATCTTTCTGGAATTTCATATGCTTGGAACATCCACTGTCAATGTACCACACATGTTTGCTTGAGAGTCCTTTCTCCAATGGGCTCTTATCATCCTGCAGAGAAATCAATTAGGTCCCCTACTGGTGCTGGGTCCTGATTGGTTAGTTGCAGGGTTTGTAGGAATCCAAAGATAAAGATCACCCCTTGCTGGATGAGGAGATCTTATCTTCCTTCCAAATCTATCTACCAGCACATGTCCTCTTACAATGACATATTGAGCTACTGGTCTGATCAGAACACCTTTCCTATAAACAGGTCTGGTGTATCTTTTTCTCAAATCTGGCCTTTGGGATGGCCTGCCTTAAAGACATGGTCTTAAAGGTCTGGTTGTAAGGGTACATCCTAGAAGAACCATCTCTGGTGTCATACCTACCCAGATCAATTGGTCTTCTATAGACGGGTCTCTGGTTTTGATGAAAACTGAACCCTTTCTGGTGGTTATAGTTCCTCTGAGTATATCTTTTCTGGAAATGATTCCTCTGAGAAAATCGTCTCTGGGGTACCTGGTTCTGTTGAACATTATTCCATCTTTGGTAGTTCCTATTCTGATTGGGATTCCCCCTTCTTGAGTATCTCCTTTGAGATCCCCTAATCTGGTTAGGTTCCCTTTAAGGATTCCTCTGGGGTCCTCCAATCTGAGGAAGTTCTACTCTTTGAGACTTATTGTTCACAGAGCCATTAACCTTCAATAGTTCCCCTTGTTGACTTTTATTCTCTAGAATCTTTTCTTCCAGGACAGTCATCTCTTCTGGACTATATTCTATGTGATTAACAGAGTGATTCCTTTTCCAGCCAGGATTGTGAACCACTTTGTAACCATTACCAGTTGAGTCTTTATCATCCCAAATTTCTACCAATTTACCAGATCTTATAGACTTATCTTTGTTGTAAAGGTATTTATGAGTTTTGGTAGTAATTCCAGAATATCCTAAACCACTCTTATCATTAATGCGCTGAGAAGACTCTGATATAATAGATACAACAGATGGTATCTTAGGAGCTTCTCTAGGCATGGGTATCTCTTCTATGGTTTGCTCAACTTGTTTTCCCTTGATAAGAGTCTGGTATTTGGCTCTAAGTTCACTGAACTCATCTTCCTGAGAGTTCTTTTCTTTCATGAGTTGATCTACCAGAGTATCTCTTTCTGTGATCTTATCCTGAAGTTCAGAGACTTCTTTGGAATGATCTTTCATGAGTTCTCTGGTGGATTTTTGCTCATGAGAGAGGGATTGAACTTCAGCTCTGAGCCTACCATTTTTCTTCTCAAGTTTTTGACATAGTTGAACACAATTTTGGAGATCTGATAGCATTTGTTGCATATCAGACTCTCTGGAGTTACCAGATGAATGAGACGATTCAGTATATTTGGAATTAGATAAACATAGGGTAGTTTCATTTACCTCAGTGATGTCTGCCATAAGACATACATCATCATTTGATCCGAAATCAGAAGAAGAAGAAGAACTGGAACTAGTATCTTCCTCCTCTGCTTCTGCCAGTAGTGCTCTTTTGTCAGCATATCTCCTATCTCTCTTAAGTCTTTTCTCTTCTCTTTCTTTAGGAGTCAATTGAGGACAATCATAGCTGTAGTGAACAGGCATGTTGCAGGTGTAACAGGTGTTATCTCCTCTGGGACTTGGACTTGGATCTCTCCTCCTCTGGTTGTACTCTATTCTGGCTGGACTACTATCTCTTTTCTGGTAGTCAAATCTGCTAGAACTGCCATCCCTCCTCTGGTAATCTGATTCCCAGAGCTGCTATCTCTTCTCCTCTCTGGAGTTCTGTATCTGGTTTCCCTTGAATCTCCAGATGTTCTTTCCTTTTCTGCAGCTTTGAAAGAATTCTTCCTATCGCTGGTAAATTCCTTCCAATGCTTTTTGTACCTGCCATACTTAGAACTCATCTTATCAAGTTTGCGGGTTAGAAGTGCTACCTGCTCCTTGAGACTTAGGTCATCTGCAAGAGATTCCTTTGGTTTATCATCTGTCTTGATGGTAGTGGAGAAGGCAACTCCTTTCTGACCAGAAGAGGAAATCTCTTCTGTTTGATCCTCCTCTTGAAGATCAAATTAGTAGGCTTTAAGATCAGATAGCAGAAGATGATGATCCAGAGTGGTGAGATCCTTGCTATCTTTAATCACAGTCACTTTGATTCTCCACCTGCTGGTTAGTGAACACAATATTTTACTGTTTATTTCCTTTTCAGAGTAGGTCTTACCTAAGGCACTAGCCTTGTTGAGGAGATTTGTAAGGCGCATATCCAACTGGTTAATGGTCTCATCTGGTTTCATTTTGAAAGTATCAAATGAGTGTTGAACAACTTGAAGTTTTGTTGTCCTTGATCTTCTCTGTTCCTTCACAGAGTAGTGCAAGTTTGTTCCACATCTCCTTGGCAGTGGTGCATGTTCTGACCTTTTCAATCACTTCCTTTGTGAGTGTATTGATGATTTCTGTCCTTGCCACCTGGTCCAAATTATAGAGTTTCCTTTCATCATTGTCAAGCTCATCTTTCTTCTTGAGGATCCTTTGCCTGGGAACTCTGTCCTCAGCAGTTTTCTGGGCAGTTTCACTTGTTTCTTCTCTGGACTCTGACCTGCCACTATCAATAGGAGTCCAGTAAAATTTAATTGGACCACTCTCTACCACATCTAACATGCGGTGATAGATAGCTCCAAGATGATTACTCATCATGAAGCTCCAGTGGCTGTAATCCTCAAAGGAGAATTCTGGAAGCTTGCGGCTCTTATAAGAAGATTTTGGAGACATTTTTACCAAGAAAACTTAACAGAAATTTAACCAAAACACAATAAAGAACAATGGATCTGCCCGGTGACCACCAAAAAGCTTTACAAAGCAGTGGTCTTTGGACACACTATTCTGATACCACTTGTTGGTCCCACTAAGAAGATTAATTGCGGAAGCTTTGAGGGAAATGTCTTTAGCAAAGTCCTTTTATAAGAGCACTAAACAAAAGAGATAAAACTGGAAATGAATAAAATAGTAAATGGACTGGATATATAGTGGTTCGGATCTGAATATCCTACGTCCACTCTCCCTTGATCAAAGGGGTCTCACTATCCAACCAACAACCAACTTACTTACTGGAATTGTGAAGTACCAGTTCCTTCTTACAAACTCTTTAGATCTAACTTGATCTAAAGCCTTCAACCTTCTCTTAAAGATGAACAGGTTGAGATCCAACAACTCCTTAAGAGTGAATATAAGAGTATGAACAGAATAAGAGTGCTAAATGCTTGATAATCAAGAGCTTGGAATATGACTTCGTGCGCGTAGGATTTCTCTAGCCCTTTTCTTGAGTCTGCACTCTTGTATTTATAGAGGTGATTAGGGTATAGCCGTTGGAGAGCTAATCCAATCAGATCCTCTATTTAGGGAAGCTTCAATCAATCAATTTCCCAATTGATTGATTGGGTTGGTGAGATCCTTGGATTGATTGACTTCAAAACTTTCCAATCCTGATCTTGTTGACTTGATTTGAATCACCAACGGTCAAGTGCTTCCAATGCCTAACTCTGATTCTCTCCAGAGAAGGCAAGACTAGACACCAGGTAACCTGATGTCTTCTGGTCCTGATTTGTTTAAGAAACAGAATACTCATCAGAATCAGGAGATGATTCTGAGAATCTTTTGTTTCACCAGACTCGTCTGGTCTGGGGAAAGTCTTCTGCCTCTGGTCAGTCTCCTCTGATGAAGTCTTCTGGTGACTCTTCTGGTCTGGCAGTTCCCCCTAGACTAAGTCCTAATCTAGTTCATCATCTGGCTAACAGGTCCAGATGGTCCTATTACATCTTCTGGTTTGTTTTAACTCATCAAAACTATACAACTTTTATCCTAACAATTTTTTTAACTAACTGATGATGATTTTTTTAGCTACTCACCCGAGCAATATCCTGGGCGATCAAACATGGTGCATCGATTTGCCTGCTCGAAAGTACCGACTATCTTCCGCGAGATCCCGGACTCTTTTGTCCGCCGTGCCTCTGAAGTCGTTGCCCGCAGCTGGACTAAGGAGCTGAATGAGACTGTTAAGGCACAGGCGCCTGATTAGGCATGAAATTGTCACGATTCGTAGCTAGAAACACCCTAGTTTTGGTCGATTTTATTGAGTTTTTAGAGCCAAATGAGTACTATTTCTATACATTGATGAATTTGTCTCTGTGATACTCATAGGTGAATCAAGGACGAAAAATGGAGTTTGTAGGACTTTGAATCGACTCAAACGGATGCCCGAATTAGAAGATATCGAAGAAATACGATTGGTATTAGTACGTGAGAAGAAAAGTGTTAGTTACAAGGAAGGAAGGCCCACTCGAGCACCATCACTCGAGCACCATCGCTCGAGCAACTTAGGTCGAGCGCTCTGGACTTACAGAATGTTTTTGCCGCTCGAGGGGAACAGCTCGAGTGCCTCGCTCGACCTATTGAATCACTCGACCAAAAAGGGTCGAGCGCCCCGCTCGACCGGGACGGCTCGAGCGCTTCCGAGGCTTATATGCCAAATTTCATCTTTCGGCCCACGAGATCCTGTTTCGACCCGGTGCCTATATATACCTCTTCCAAACACGTTTTGAAAGGACCCCCGAACTTTAGAAATCACTTTTAGACTTAGTTTTTAGAGAGAGGAAGAGGAGAAGAACGAGCAAGCTTTACTTACGTTTTGTTGAGGTTTTTCGTACGAATTCTTAATTTCTTTTCGTTTCTTAGTTTCTTTTCATTAGCTTGGTTACTTTAAATGCTTTGAATTTCATTTTAGTTAATTAAATTTCAGTTCTTAGTATTTATTTCTTTAAACCCTAGTTCATATTTCTTATTTTCCTCGTTCAATTCATTATGTTTATGTTCGTTGTTCCTTCAATTGCTTTTATGTTTGTTAAAGCCATGTCCGGCTAAAACCCTTGTATGCTTGGGGTAGGATGAACTCGTAGAAGTAGGATGTGGGTACGTAATTAGGGTAATTCGTGACGTTAGTTTTAATTCTCTTGATTAATGAATTCTTATAATTAATCTTAACTTTACCTTTGAATTTCGTATGAAAGTGTTTGAGAGAGGACGACCGCATCACTCAATAACAATTAGTAGTCTTAACGAGAAGGTTTAGAAAGGGTTAATTCATCTACCAGTTGAGCGAAGGAGGACGACCGCATCACCTTAGTTAAATTAGGGTCTCATTAATTAAGCACAATCTATTAACTTGTTAGTAGATTAGTGAAGTCGAGTGTTAGGGTAAAGTATTAGGTTTAGAATCTTGAGCTTTCACCTTGCATTCTTAGACTTAGGTTATTTCTTGTGTGTTACAGTTATTCTGATTATGTACCTGCTCCGTTAGTATACGTAGGGATTCCTATCCTGAGCATCACCATCTCTCATTAGAACACAACCCTTAGTTAATTTGATTTCTTTAGTATTTTAGTTTACTTAGCTTATTTTAGTTTTCATTAATCTTTCCAAAAATCCAAAAACAACACACTCATATTAATTACGATGCGTAGATCTTCAGGGATCTATTCGCATACACTCCATCTCGTGGGTTCGATAATACTTGGCCCTTATATTTGCTCATACTACAGTGAACCCATTCGCTTGCGGGTGAGCGACTAGTAGAAGTTAGTGTAATTTTCTTCAAGTCAATGGCGATGTTGTCGGGGATGGCGTTGTATGCTTTTTTAATAGGACTTGTAGATAGCTTAGTAGTTAGTAGTGAGTGCTTTATTTTCTATTTATTTTTATTTTTATTCAATCGGCAGTTGCGTTTTGATCCTTCTGCTAGTGTGTCAGGTATATGAAAACACGCTCACAAGGCAGTACGAGCGAAGAGAGAATTCAGTCAGACCCTGAGACAATAGCCAGAAAGAACCGAGCCTTCTTGAGAAGAATGACTACTGCTGCGGGAAACAAAGACAAGATTTCTGATGAACTTGGGGAGTTAGACAAAATAACTGCAGAGTATACTGCTCTTGTGGAACGGGCAGAGGGTGCTAATGGAAACAGCAGTAATCAGCAGATACCCATAGGGGGAACTGAGAACCCACACCCGAACCCACAAGACCCAATCAACTCTGCACAAACACAACCCCAAAACCAGAACCAAAACCAGATCATCCACCAGAACCCAAATAACCCTTTCAATAACCCAGTATACTAACCATACCCATACCCACCTTATCCTTATCCACCTTACCCGTACCCTCCACCTCCAGTTTACAATCAGCACCCTGTTTACCAACCACCACCCCAACAAGTACCCGTACCTGCTGCTAATCCTCAACACGTTCCTCAGAACGTAGATCAACATATGGCCATTCGAGGGAGGTTTGCAGCGCAGCCACAGCGGTACTATGATGGAGTGGTGTTGCCTTCTGTTGAGGCGAACAACTTCTCGATTTCCCCGGGAATTCTAAAGTTGCTTACCGAGAATCAGTTCAAGGGGGTGATCGGGAAGGAGAATCCTCACACACATCTGAGGAGTTTTCTCATGATAGCCTCCACATTCAATTATAATGGCATGTCTGAAGATGCCAAGAGGCTTAGGCTGTTCCCATTCTCACTGACGGGAATAGCTAAAGAGTGGTACGACAACACGCTTCCACGGGGAGGTGTAACCACATGGGCTGAGCTCGAACGTCTGTTCCTCGAGCGGTTCTACCCTCCATCCAGAACGATCAAAGCAAGGATTGAGATCTCTTCCTTCCGCTAGAAGCAAGGAGAGGAACTACGTCAAGCGTGGGAGAGATACTCAAACATGCTGATAGAGTGCCCGCAGCACGGGTACAATGAGGGGGATATTATAGCATTCTTCTACAGTAGTGCCAACAAGGCGGGGCAAGACCATTTAGACGCCTGTGCGGGCGGAGCATTCCTGAATCAAGGCATAGAGAGGTGTAGGGAGATCATGGACAACATTGTCACGAATGTCGGTGCTTGGAGTATGGATGCAGACTTCCAGAGAGTGCATCAGGTTGAAGAAGGTGAAGGAACGAGAAGGCTGTTGATGGCCATGATGGAAAAGATCAACAACTTCGAGTTGGGGAAGAATTTAGTTGGAGAGCATGCAGTAGAGAATGAGAGAGTAGACCAGCCAAGTGGACAGCAAGAGGTAGCCAATTACATGGGAGGTCTGTATTACAATCAGAATGGCTACCAAGGTGGAAATCAGTATGGAAGGCCTCCTTATGGCCAACTATTTGTACCTCCAGGTCCACAGCCACCTCAAAATCAATGGAGGAACACACAAGGATATCAAGGAGGCCAGCAACCTCCTCAAAACACATGGAGGAAGAATGAGAATTTCTCATATGCTAACCCAAAAGCTGGTATTACTGTTCCTGCAGGTGTTGACCCAGGTTCTAAACCTCCTGGTGGAGAAGGCGGTGCATCAACCGAGGAGATGTTGAGAGCTATTTTTCAGAAGGTGGAGGAAGGAAGTAAGAGGTTGTCATCCTTGGAGTACGATGTGAAAGATTTGCATAAAAAGGGTGATCAACGTGATCAAGAGCTCCAAAAGATTAACGTTGAGTGGACTAGAACTCAACAAGAGAACAATCGAAGGTTCACTTCTATAGAGTTCCAGATGAGCCAGATTGCAAAGTCGTTGAATAGAGAGCCGGGAAAATATCCTTCCATGCCGGAGGGGAACCCGAAAGAGCATTGCAAGGCAATCCAGCTTAGAAGTGGAACCAACTATGAAGGTCCTCAGATGACTGCTGATTCTGAGACGCCCCAAGGGGAAGCTGAAATGGGGGAAAGAGAACACAAGAAAGATGGAGGTGTTACTGTTAAGAAGGGGATTGAAAGTGAAGGGATTAAGAAGCATAAAGATATGGATGAGTCCCAGAAGAGCAAGGAAAGTGAGGAGATTGAGAGAGTTCCTAAGTGGAAAAAGGCAAAGGAAGCAAGGGATAAAGTGAAAGAAACAGAAAGAGATGAATGGGGGGTACCCAAATCTGTGATACCAGTCCCGTATCCACAGCGCTTCATGAAAAAGAAGCTTGATGAAAAATTTGCAAAATTTCTTGATGTTTTTAAACAACTTCACATTAACATTCCTTTTTATGATGCTTTGGAACAGATGCCCAATTATGCAAAGTTTCTGAAGGACTTGATCGCAAAAAGACGGCGAGTGGATGAGCCGAAGTTGGTGCAGTTGAACCACGAGGTGAGTGCATTAGTGCACAAGGCGCTTCCACCGAAGCTGAAGGATCCCAGGAGCTTCACGATCCTATGTGACATTGGAAACGGGATCAAGAAAGGAGCGCTATGTGATTTAGGGGCGAGCATTAATCTCATGCCCTTGTCGCTTTTCAAGAAATTGGAAGGTGGAGAACTTCAACCCACAATGATGATGCTTCAACTTGCCGATCGGTCTATTACTACACCTCAAGGTGTGGTTGAAGACGTCCTAGTGAGAGTTGGAGATCACATTTTTCCAGCCGACTTTGTAGTGCTAGAGATGTAGGAGGATGAGCACATGCCCCTGATCTTGGGAAGATCGTTCTTAGCTACGGCGGGGATGGTGCTAAACGTGGTAAATGGGAAGATTACATTGAAGGTTGATGATCAAGAAGTGAGGATTTCCCTATATGAAGCCATGAAG
The DNA here is from genome assembly GCA_947034835.1 of Ballota nigra. Taxonomy (NCBI): domain Eukaryota; kingdom Viridiplantae; phylum Streptophyta; class Magnoliopsida; order Lamiales; family Lamiaceae; genus Ballota; species Ballota nigra. Next base: position 53,896,404 of record OX344730.1, on the reverse strand, counting down.
CACCCGAGGGAGGATGAGAGCTTGTATTGCATGGATGCAATTGATCCTCATGTTGAAGACACACCTCTTATCCCTAATCCTTCTCATATTCATGATTTTGTTAGTCCTTCACTTGATTATTTAACCCATGAGCATTATGATCTTGATTATTTTGATAGGGATAAAGTGAAGAAGTTGAAGGATAAAGAGGTGAAGAGTGTGGACGTGGTCCAGCTAGAGGGAAAAGGAGGAGTTAAGAAGAAGAAGTCAAAATTCAAGAAATTGTTTAGTAAGACTCCTCCAGATAAAGGGAAGAAGGAGTTGAGACCCATAACACTTGGGGATGAGAAGGAAGCAAAGGAGCTCATGATGGAGGGGCATCAAGGAAAAGAATGCAACCACCACTCTTATGAGAGTAAGGGAGGTAAATTTGAGTATGATGTCCCATAAGCTCCTTTGAGCTCGGTCCGGCATGAGGACCTTAAAAATAGCGCTAAATGGGAGGCAACCCATTTTTTATTTGCTTTCATTTGTTTTTAGTGTCTTTTTATATTATTAGGGAGTTATTTTGAGTCGTATGTTTAACCTCGTACTTGAGAGTTCTATTTTGTAGGCTTGTCTCTAAAGGAGTAAGTATCATGGAGTTATTCAGAGTGAAGGAACCAACTTGAGACAAGGGAGTGTGCTAAGTTGTTGAAGAGAAACTGAATTGTTTGGTTGAGGTAACCCACAACCCCGAACTTAGACTTCTAGCAAGGTCGAAGTTTGGGGGGTGGATTTTTTTTATGTTTCTAGTTACATTGCACATGCATGCACGCCCTTATCTTTGAGTTGAGTTTGATTGATTATTGGTTTGTTTAGATACTCCTTGGGGTGATTTTGATTTGACTCGCTATTTCATATTTCATGCCTATCAATCATCTTATACTTGTTAGTTGTCATTCTTGAGTATGAAGTGATGAGTAGAGTTGAGTTGTGAGGTTGAGTTAGGAGTTTTATTGTGTGAGTGTTTGAGCTAGAGTGGATTTGAGTTAGAACTTGTATGCTTGTAAATTTTTCTTTTGAGTACTTGTGTGATGAGAGTGAGAATTCACTAGGACTAGCATGGATGTGAGAGCCGTGAGATTTGAGCCTTATGAGATTTTGATGCATGAATTAATCTCTTCGTTTGTGAGTGGATCGTCACCTTAGAGGATGCTAGAACTTGTGTGTGCTCTTGCTTCTTGATTGTGTCTAGTTTGATATGCCGAATAGGATCTTAGGCCATCTTTGGTTTTATTGAGTCACTTAACCAAAAATTTTCCTACCAATGACATTGAATCCCTTGTTAGCCCCTTTAAGCCTAAAGCCTATTTTATTTGCTAGCACATATGAACACTATTCCAATTCCTAAGCCTTTTTGTCCCCAATTTAAGTGGAGAATAGGAAAGTGTGAATGTGAAGGGAGTGAATTGAGTTGAAAAAGGAAAAGGTTGTTTGTTGAGTAAATATGAGAAGAAGGAGTGATGAAGTTATGAGATGTGGGAAAAAGAGAAAAAATTGAGAATGAGCAAAAGAAAAAAAAATGAGCTCATGTGTTTGTGCGAAAAAGAAAAAAAAAGTGAAGTGATTGAAAAAAAATGAAAAGAGTGAGAAAGAAAAAAAATTGAAGTATTGAGAGTATGGAATTGAAAGGGTGTTGATTGAACATGTTTGAAGTATTCTGTTCCTAATCTCGAAGTACTAAAGTTTGAGTTTCTATCCTCCATTCACGTGAGTCACTTATCCATATTGTTATCCCACCTGTCCAAAGAGCCTACATTATAACCTTGAGAAAAGTCCTTTTTGATTCGGCATTGATTTCTAGAGTACGGTCGAAGTTAAGAGTGCTTCCAAGCCTATGGCTGTCAATTTGAGTGATTGATTGTTTGAGTGAGTCCCTTAATCATTGATATACACTTGTGAGGGAGCGAAACACATCGTTGAGTGCACATCCATGCTTGATCTTGGTGTTTCTTGTTATTGTTGCATGAGTATGATAAAGGAAAGTGAGTGAGTATACGGGTGATTGATTTTTGAAGCTCGAGTTCATTAGCTTGCATGATTGATTCTTTGACTCATCCCTAACAATTTCACTTGACTTATTATTTCATTGCTTGAGGACAAGCAATATGGTAAGTTTGGGGGGGTTGATTAGGCGTGAAATTGTCATGATTCGTAGCTAGAAACGTCCTAGTTTTGGTCAATTTTATTGAGTTTTTAGAGCCAAATGAGTACTATTTCTATACATTGATGAATTTGTCTCTGTGATACTCATAGGTGAATCGAGGACAAAAAATGGAGTTCGTAGGACTTTGAATCGACTCAAACGGATGCCCGGATGAGAAGATATCGAAGAAATACGATTGGTATTAGTACGTGAGAAGAAAAGTGTTAGTTGCAAGGAAAGAAGGCCCACTCGAGCACCATCACTCGAGCACCATCGCTCGAGCAACGTAGGTCGAGCGCTCCGGACTTACAGAATGTTTTTGCCGCTCGAGGGGCACAGCTCGAGCGCCCCGCTCGACCTATTGAATCACTCGACCAAAAGGGTCGAGCGCCCTGCTCGACCGGGACGGCTCGAGCGCTTCCGAGGCTTATATGCCAAATTTCATCTTTCGGCCCACGAGATCCCGTTTCGACCCGGTGCCTGTATATACCTCTTCCAAACACGTTTTGAAAGGACCCCCGAACTTTAGAAATCACTTTTAGACTTAGTTTTTAGAGAGAGGAAGAGGAGAAGAACGAGCAAGCTTTACTTACGTTTTGTTGAGGTTTTTCGTACGAATTCTTAATTTCCTTTCGTTTCTTAGTTTCTTTTCATTAGCTTGGTTACTTTAAACGCTTTGAATTTCGTTTTAGTTAATTAAATTTCAGTTCTTAGTATTTATTTCTTTAAACCCTAGTTCATGTTTCTTATTTTCCTCGTTCAATTCATTATGTTTATGTTCGTTGTTCCTTCTATTGCTTTCATGTTTGTTAAAGCCATGTCCGGCTAAAACCCTTGTATGCTTGGGGTAGGATGAACTCGTAGAAGTAGGATGTGGGTACGTAATTAGGGTAATTCGTGACGTTAGTTTTAATTCTCTTGATTAATGAATTCTTATAATTAATCTTAACTTTACCTTTGAATTTCGTATGAAAGTGTTAGAGAGAGGACGACCGCATCACTCAATAACAATTAGTAGTCTTAACGAGAAGGTTTAGAAAGGGTTAATTCATCTACCAGTTGAGCGAAGGAGGACGACCGCATCACCTTAGTTAAATTAGGGTCTCATTAATTAAGCATAATCTATTAACTTGTTAGTAGATTAGTGAAGTCGAGTGTTAGGGTAAAGTATTAGGGTTTAGAATCTTGAGCTTTCACCTTGCATTCTTAGACTTAGGTTATTTCTTGTGTGTCACAGTTATTCTGATTATGTACCTGCTCCGTTAGTATACGTAGGGATTCCTATCCTGAGCATCACCATCTCTCATTAGAACACAACCTTTAGTTAATTTGATTTCTTTAGTATTTTAGTTTACTTAGCTTATTTTAGTTTTCATTAATCTTTCCAAAAATCCAAAAACAACACACTCATAATAATTACGACGCGTAGATCTTCAGGGATCTATTCGCATACACTCCATCTCGTGGGTTCGATAATACTTGGCCCTTATACTTGCTCATACTACAGTGAACCCATTCGCTTGCGGGTGAGCGACTAGTAGAAGTTAGTGTAATTCGCTTTAAGTCAGCGCCTCGTGACAATGGCCGCCTGAGTGTCATCGAGGCGGGCAACACCTTGGTGGCTATGCAGCGTCTGGTCGACCAAGTATAGGATCTCGAGAAGGACTCTCGCCAGCATGCGGCCACTGTCAGCCGTATTGCCAAGGAGCGAGATGATGCAAAGGCAGAGGCGAAGAAAATTGTTGCCGACCTGGAAAATAAGGCCAAAGCTCATCAAATCAGCGAGCAACGTGCTCTGGACCTGCACGTCAAGGTTTTTGAAGAACTGAAGGTCAAAATGGCCAAGGTCGAGCAGATACGAGCAGAACTTGCTCGCGCTCAACAACAGAAGGAAGTCGCGGAGAAATTCGCGACCGACGCGACAGCTAAAATTGCCGATATCGAAACCCAACTTGCCAACTCCATCACCCAAGAGGAACTTATTCCTAAGATGGAGGTGAGTTCAGTTATGGGTTTTGTAACGGGCTATGCGGAAAGCATTCGTATCGCGCGTGAATTCAAAGCCCCCGCCGTTGTTGAAGAGATTGGCAAGGAGCTCTGCAACTTTATTGAATCAAACCCTCCAGCTCCGGGCACAACTCTCCAGATCGATGACCTGCCCGATTATGGGGTCAAGCTTGACTTCATCGATCCCGAGATCATTATCACAAATCCTCCAGAGGACGAGGAGGAAGAGGAGGGCGACGCTGCCGAGGGCGAGAAAATCCTACCCGCCGATCAAAGTGAGAGGGCTCTCCAAGAGCGAGCTGACGCAAAGGGGCTAATTGCCGAGTTATCCCAAGAGGTCCCAATTGATCCCACTCTCGCTGGGTCTCCTCTAGAAGATCCCAAGGATGACAACATTCCCCCACCTGCCGGGCAAGGATCTTAGCGAACAGGATTAGTTAGGGCCTTGTACTTTTTCTTTTTTATTGTTGTTGTTCGTTTTCATTGTAATTTTTGGGCGATCAAGCCTTATCTTCAATGAAACTATTTTGCTCATCTGCTCGTCTTTTTTACTTTACATTAATTGTTCTTTGCATTTTTATCTATGCTTCAACAATCTTAATGTAGTTGGGCCTTGTTCCTTAAGAACTTTTTGGCCTTAGAATTTGATGGGCTTTTGGCCTTAGGCTATGTTCATTTAAAATCGAACAGCTTTTAATGGGCTTGGTTGTATAATCAGCTTGCGCCTTGAGCTTGCATTTCTGTTTGAACGAACAACTTAACATTGGAAAGATCTTAAAAAATTACAAGTGTTACAAGCGACCAAAAATGTAATCCTGTACTAACAAGGTTGGATTTGCTCGACCAAAACAATGTCAAACCACCAACCATCCAAAAAACATAATTTACATCGGGAGTCAAAAATGCTCGACCACTATACACTTTGTCAAGGCACCTTTAAACTCTCAAGAGGGAATAAAACTATACAAGAGGCTAGCATACTAGATCGCGACCAAACTTGGCCTAACTCAACTCTGTTCGACCACTTATACTTGGTGAAATTTTCAAAAAATTAGGCATGTTTTTTGATCCATCTCGTGCATCTGCCATTCTAGCTCACCCACTAGACTTAGTAGTTCGCCCATCTCTAATTCATACTCTCATGGGTAAAACTGCTCACCTACTGAAAGTATTTTCTTAAGTTTGCTGCATTCCAGGAGTATTGGGCCGAGTTGCCATCTAAGTCTTCTATGTCATATGCTCCATTGGGTAACCTGTCCGTTACCCTGTACAGGCCCTCCCAAGTTGAGCCAAATATGCCTGGAGGTGGGGCGAGCTTCATTCTTAAAACAAGGTCACCAACTTCGAACTTTCTTATCTTGACTTGGGAATTGTAGTAGCGTTCTACTCTTTGTTTGTACGTGGCATTTTTTAGCTCGGCGTGTAATCTTTTTTCTTTGAGCAAATCAATTTATGTGGCTAGAGCAGAGTGGTTTGCTTGTTCATCGAAGCTGGTCATCCTGACTGTGTTGGTATTTAACTCAATTGGTATCACAGCCTCTGTTCCGAAAGCCATTGCAAAAGGCCGGGAGTTCTTCTGACCAACTACTTTTGCTCTTTGCCAGCCGTATTTTCAATGTATGTTTAATGATCTTGTTCACAGCTTCAACTTGCCCGTTTGACTGGGGATGATAGGGAGTCGAATAGTGTTTCCTGATCCCCCACTTTGTACAGAAGTCTCTCAATTCTTTCCCATCAAACTGCGGACCATTATTCGTCACAATTGTTCGTGGAATCCCAAAACGATAGACAATGTTCTGCCATACGAAGTTGATAATATTTTGTTGTGTAATCTTCACCATGGCCTTTGCTTCCGCCCACTTTGTATAATAATCGACGGCTACAATGGCAAATCGAACATTTCCAACTCCTGCTGGGAAGGGACCAATAATGTCTATTCCCCATCTTGCAAATGGCCATGGACTATAAACCGATACGAGCTCCTGAGCCGGGGCATGAATACTTGGAGCAAAAATTTGACATTGGTGGAAAGCTCTGGCTAACTGGATTGCATCTTGTCGTAAGGTCGGCCAATAATAACCTTGCCTTACGGTTTTGCAGGCCAAAGCTTGCCCCCCAGCGTGATTTCCACAAGCTCCAGAATGTACGTCCTCCAGAACTGTCCTTCCTTGCCCCCTAGACAAACATTTGAGTAGCGGGACTAAAAAGCCTCTTTTGTAAAGCTGTTCATCTACCAGAGTATATATGGCTGCTTGTTTCGTGATTCATACAGCTTCAAAAGAGTTGTTTGGCAGTTCCTCGTCTTTCAAGTATTTAGCTATAGGAATCCTCCAATCATCGTCATTTCTCTGTTCAACTACTTGATTTACTTCGTAACCCATTGTTGATGGTTGGACTTTTCTGGTAATGACAATATCCGTCAGATCTGCTGGCCCATCGCTTGTTACTAATCTTGCTAGGGCATCAGCTTGTGTGTTGCTCGTTCGAGGTATCTGTTGGATAAACACTTGGTCTAACAAGGATACCAAGTGAGCAACTATTCGTTGATACTCGATCATTAGTTCAACTCTAGCCTCATATTCACCTCATACTTGGCTTACAATGAGTTGAGAATCCCCGAAGATCTGGAGTCGTCTCACTCCGACCGCCAGTGACAAATGGAGACCTGCGATGAGGGCCTCGTACTCAGCTTCATTGTTGGTGGTCATAAATTCGAATCTGACTGCCGAAGTGAATACTTGTCGATCGGGGCTGATGAGAACCACTCCTGCCCCCGAGGCCAGATTTGTTGACGAACCGTCCATATAGAGATGCCATGGGTGATCTAGCTCTCTGGTTGGATTTTGAGGGAAAGTTAACTCAACTATGAAGTCGGCTAAAGCTTGTCCTTTAATCGCTGTTCGAGGTGCATATGTCACGCCAAACTGGCTTATCTCTATGGACCATTTTAAAAGACGGCCAGCAGTGTCGGGTCGGTGTAGTATTTGTTTGAGCGGGAAAATTGTCAGTACTTCGACTTGATGATCGAAGAAGTATGGTCTTAACTTCCTAACGCTCATAATGAGAGCATATGCCAACTTTTCGGTTGGGGAGTATTTCACCTCTGCTTCATGCAGCGCCTGGCTGACATAATAAATTGGCAGATGAAATTTGCCTTCTGCTCGAACTAACACCGAACTTATGGCCGTATCAGATGCTGCCAGGTACAAATATAATTTTTTGCCGAGAATTGGTTTTGACAGAATTTTTACATCTCCCAGATAATCTTTTAGTTGATCGAAGGCTTTCTGGCAACTCCCCGTCCAGGCAAAGTTGCCTTTTTTGATAACTTTAAAAAATGGACGGCACTTGTCTCCTGACCGTGATATGAACCTGTTTAGAGCGGCTAGGCAACCGGTTAACCTTTGTACTTCTTTAACAGAATGTGGAGGTTCCATATCGACGATCGCTTTTACCTTTGCTGGATTAGCTTCGATTCCTCGCTTACTGACCAGATGGCCCAAGAACTTCCCGGAATGTACTCCGAAACTGCTTTTCTTTGGATTTAGCTTCATATTATACTTTCGGAGTATGTCAAACACCTGAGAAAGAGGATGGAGGTGATCTTCTTTCTGTGTACTTTCGACGACTATGTTGTCGACATACACCTCCACCGTTTTCCCAATATGTTCATCGAACATTTTATTGACCAGCCTCTGGTAGGTTGCTCCAGCATTGATTAGACCAAATGGCATCCTTTTCCAGCATAGTAGATTTTTGTTAGTATAGAAGGCCGTGTTTTCTTGGTCATCTGGGTGCATCGGGATCTGGTGGTAACCTGCAAAGGCATCCATGAATGTGAACATTTCGTGCCCGGCAGTGCTGTCCACCAGTTGATCAATGTACGGGAGCGGAAAGTTGTCCTTCTGGCACGCTGCATTAAGATCTGTAAAATCTATGCATAGCCTCCAGGTTACACTCGGCTTCTGTACCAAGACAGGATTTGCTACCCATTGTGGACACAACGCCTGTTTGATTAAGTCGTTGTCCAATAACTTTTTGACTTCCTCGTTTAAAGCTTGATATTTGTCAGGTCCATATTTTCGTCATTTTTGGTGGACAGGTTTTCGGACTGGGTTGATATTCAACCTGTGACAAGCATCTTTTGGGTCAATTCCCACCATGTCAGCATGGGACCATGCGAAGACGTCTAGGTTAGTCTTCAGGAAATCTGTCATGCGGGTTCTGTAAGGCTCAAGGAGTTCCGACCCAATGAAGAGTTCAAGGTCATCTCGTACGGGATCAATCTTGATGGCTTCCAATTCTTCGACCGGAGTTGCCCGTCATTTTTGCCCCTTCCATCGAGGGTCAACTATTGGTCCTTCTGGACTTAGCTCATCCTCGATGTTCATGGGTTCGACACCTAACAGGGGGTCAAAATCTTCAATGGGCTCCGGGTAGGGTTTGGTCGCCATGGTTGGGCCCTCTTGGTTGTCATTCGGACATGTTTCGTCAACAACAGGTGGTAACATTGCATCTGGCAAGGTTTGCTCGCCACTTTGCAGCATCTGGTCACCCATGGTCGAGGGTTGGTCATCTATGTCCATCTGATCATTCTGGGCCCCGAGAATGTCTTCCAAGATTGAGGGCTCATTCTCGAGTTGAATGGTTGGCGCTTCCATCATAGATACTTGTCCCTGTCTTGACTGGATTTGTAGGAGACATTCACGAGCTTTTCTTTGGTCTCCTCTTACTGTACCAACTCTATTGGCTGTTGGGAATTTTATGCAATAATGGTAAGTTGAACATGCAGCCCTGAATTCATTCAAGAAAGGTCAACCAAGGAACCTGTTGTAAGTCGACTCTTGATTAACGACTAAGAAATCTACCATTCTCGCGATATTTTTTTCGGGCTCTTTGACCGTCACAAGTTGCATGGCCAAAGTAACTATCCCCAGTGGGACCGTTACAGCATTTCCAAATCCTAGAATACAATGATTTGTGTCTCTGATGTAGCCTGCACAATCTCCCATTTGATCAAGCGTCTTTTTGAAAAGGACATTTGTGTAGGCTCCAGTATCCACCAACAGTCTATGTACTCTAATTTCCATGATCTTAGCACATATCACAAGCGAATCGTTGTGAGGGGTCAGTATTTCTTCCAAATCTCTTTCGGTAAAGGTTAAATTCGATGTTTGCATGATGGGCAGAATAATCCCCATTTCCTGTACATGACCGATCTCTCGCAATTCGGCTTTTCTTTTACGATTAGAAATTGGTGGTCGCCCATCAGAATAACCACCAACAGGTCCTGCAGGCTCCATCATCTGAATATCCGGAACTGGACCTCCTGCAGGCACCTGAGCTGGTCGCCCAGCTCGATTCCGACGAGGTGCTTGTTCAAGATCCTCCCCGTCAGAATCTTCATCTCTGTCTCTTTTGCCGGGTTGCCTCTTCACGAACTCGGATAGCTTTCCCTCCTCATAAAAACGCCATAACTGCTTTATCAAGTCACGACACTCACTCGTAAAGTGCCCCACACTCTGGTGGTAGGCACAGTATTTGTTCTGGTTTAACTTGCTCGTATCTTGACGTATCTTACAGGGAGGTGTGAGCAATTCTTTATCCCGGACATTATTGTAAACTGTGTCAATTGATACAGTAAGAATGTGGTTCAATTTATCTTTCAGATCCGTTCCTTCAGTGAATGCTTTCATGTTCTTAGGAGCTCGATATCCAACACCAGGCTTCTTTGCACCCTCTTTCTGCTCTCCTTTGTCCCCCATATCCTTTTGCAGTGCTTCATGCATGGAGATAAAGACGCCTGCCCGATCCCAAAATTCAGCATAAGTCTTCGGGCATCTAAGGTGTACATCTTTCCAGAGTTCAGTGCCCTTCTTAAGTCCAGCTAGGACAGCCACAATCTTGGTGTCTTCACTGACAGATTCCCCTTCCAGCAGGACCTTATCGAATCTTTCCAAGTACGATCGGTCCGACTCGTCATCAGTTTGCTTCAAGTCGGATAACCGATGTCTCTGGGATAGATAAGACCCGGCCGTAGAGAAATGGGACAAGAACTATTTGCCTAGCTGGGCAAATGAATGAATTGAGGCTGGTGGCAAAGTTGAAAACCACTTATGGACACGATCCCCCAGAGTTAGAGGAAAGTTGCGATATTGAGTTGCGTCACTTGCCCCCATTGATACCATATAATTGGTATACTTCATCAAATGCACCCGGGGATCCGCCGTGCCCTCATATTAAATGCTTGCTGGGAATTGAATGTTCTTTTGAATCGGGGCTTTCAGAATCACCGAAGATAGAGGAGAGATTGGAAGAGCTGCATTCCCATATCCTCTCTGTTGGTCGAGCTGGCCTTGCATGCTTTTAATGGAATTTCTCATGGAGGCGAGCTCTTCAACGGATCCCCCATGGCTCTGAGGCTGTTCGGCGAGCAGAGGTGCATGACCATCTGTTCGCTGCAGTCCCTCATTTAGTGTGGGAACCCCCTGGATTGGCCTCTTGGGATTGGGCTCTGGGTCTGGGCCAAGGCGACCAAAAGCTGACCTAGTCAACCTGTCATGGACTGACTGGCGAGCAGGTGCTGCAGCTGGGTGAGCTACTCCTGCTGCAGGATGATCTTCCATGATTCCCCGGCCGTGACGACCTAATCTTTCCAGAGCACTCTGGTGTGTGCCTTGACTCACCGCCACGGCCAGATTCTGAGTTGAATCTCCCTGACTGGCAGCCTCAGCGTGCTGTTTATCCTTGCCCTTGGCCTTACGAGCTTGGGCGATGTCTGCCTTGTTTAAATGATCCCCTCTGGCCTTCTCATGTTCACGAGTCCTTGTGGGGCTATGCCTTGCTCTTACATAAGAAGGGCCAGGTTGGGCTTGCTATCTTTGTAGAGCCTGGAGCATGGCTATGGTCCGTGCCAATTCATCTGGATTGCGAGTAAAAGCGTCCAACTCAGGGGGCATCAATTGACGAGCAACAGTGGTCTGATTCTCCTGGTCATTTCTGCTCGCCCCTGCTCGCCTATCAGCTTGAGACATCTGGGAGTGTGAATCCCTTGTTATATGTTGTGAACGTTGTGTTTCTCGTGATTGAGGCATGTTCACAGGAAGTATCAAGTATTGTTCTTGGTTTTCTTGAATATTTTCTTCAAAAGTTCAAACGTGTTCTACAATCCTAGGGTAATCTTCCCGTATTAAATGAATCGGAGGTTCGAACCCTCCTTCTAGCGCCAATTTGTTGATGATGGTTCCTAATCTTGATGATAAGTGGCTATTTTTGCTGGTTAATTGATCATCAAACAATTACGTGTGATTGATCACTAATCGTAATTAGTGAATTCGAAATTTAAGGTTTAGGTTTGGTTTGAGACGTTTATAAGCTTACGTGATAAATTCGGTCGTAAGATAAACGAGCTGCTTCTGGTTCGTAGACGAAGTTTGGACGTGTATAATAATTTGTGCTTATTCTATTAGCTGAAAAAATCTAAGTATTTATAGACATTTATCTAGCAGGAGGTGTCGTGACTTTTGGCCTAACAGGCCTGCATGCACGACACCTGGACTTTGACTAAGTTGACCTTATCTAAACTAAATTCTATCCTTATCTGTTGGACTTGCTCGCAGTCTAGAGCTGCTCGTCATGTTGGACTTGTCCTTGAGGAGTCTTTAGTCTGATTTTGATGGTCTTTTATCTTGCTTAATTGTTATTTTGGCACTGTGGTTGGATCTGGTCGGCGGGATGCCGATTGAGCTTGTCATACAGCTTTTGATTTGGTTCTATTCGCCCATCCGCCTCTGTGTGGCGTGCAGGTTTTGCTCGCCGAGTATCTTGTTAAGTGGATCTTGAGTTTGTTTCGTCTTAATTCTCGGGTGTTTGTGTTAATCTTGGTCGCCTAATTGCTGATTCTGCTCGCCTATCAACATCCCCACTATACACGTATTCCTCAGTCTTGTACCGGGACCAACACCATGCATGAACATGCAATTCATCAAAGCAGTAGCATGGCACGATAGACATATCACGAACGTTCCAGTAGCATCATGAAAAATCTAGAAGGATGGCTTACTTGTTGTACACGGCTGTTAGTTAGATAGATAGAGCTGAAATACATGTAACACGGCTTTATTCATTCTAATGAAATATTTTACGAGTTCTTCTCATCTTTTCCATACATGATTTCAGTAAATTTCATAATGGTGCACATGGGCCAGCCTGTGAAAATATTTTAAATATCTAATGCGATTTTAAAAAAATTTGTTATTTGCACTTTGCAGATTCAGAGATCAGTTAACATCATGCAATTTTAATTTTGATTGCGTTTTTCATTAGTGAGAAAATTAATAATTAAAGGATGGGTAAAAGTTCATTTTACAAAATGGGATGGCCCACAAAATTAAAATAAATTATTCTTGTGTCTTTTATCTTTTGGTTTGTGGGGTTACTTTTGAGCTATATTTATAGTAGAATAAACAAATATAAAGGCTAGGAATTATTAATTTGCATTCAGTGGTAATCAATATTTAACTCAAAATATGACTAGGCCTTTTTTAAAAAAATAAATGGAAAAAGGGACTCATCATTATAAATGAAAACACTTATAATTCAATATTCAAATCATTTGAGGTTTTAACGTCAACATTTATAAATGAATAGAATATCATTAATTTAACTAAAATTATTAAGTAGGTCTTGTGTGATACCGTCTTATGTCATGAAGTATAAATTGAACAATATTAACACTTGGATAGAGATAAATATTAATTTGTGTTGCTTGTTTCATGCTATGAGACGATCTTAGATAAATTTTCACCAGAATTATTGAGAAGTCATATGTGAAGTATATAGTCAGCCGAGTTTGAGTTTTCAGTAATTAGTAGAGTTGGAGTTAGTTGGAATCAGTACACTTGGTGGAAGTCTACTGAATTGCAGTTAGCTCAGTGGACTTGAAGACCCGTGACATTTAAGGTGAAGTCCACTGACTTGTTGTTATTAGTCTGATTCCGAATTTAAACTGAGGGGAAAACAGTTACATCCAAAGATGATTATTGAGGTGGTGACAAGCTGGTCTACTTCTATATATATATATATATATATATATATATATATTTTCTTGTTCAAGACTCAAAAAAGAGGGCTGGTAAAGAGGGGAAAGATGTCGTCCTTAAAGAGGGCCGAGACGAGGGGGGACAAAAATAGAGCGAGGCGAGGGCGTGGGACCTCTCTTTAGTTGACGAGGGCAAAACCCTCGCCTAATTTCAAAATTGCACGAGCCGAGGGTTAGGCCCTCGTGAGTAGGCGAGGGTGGGGCCCCTCGTGAGTTGGCGAGCGCAGGCCCCTCGCCCAGTCTCCACAGCTCAGCGAGCCGAGGGTGTGCCCCCTCATGAATTTACCGAGGGTGAAGCCCCTCGCCCACGTGAAAATCCAAGTTCTTACCGAGGGGGTTTACCCTTTTTAACTCCCTCGGTAATTTTTAATATAAATACACCCACCCATCATTTTTAGTAGCCTAAAACCCTCCCCCTTCCAACACTTTCAGTCGCCACTGCCCTCCACTGCCGTGCCGTCGTCGCCGGAAACCTCACTCCACCGGTCGTGTTTTGGCCTACTCGTCCCCGTGAATATTTCTACAGTAATATTTTTTGTTTTAATCCGTAAATTTGTTAATAAAATTATTTATAAAATACAAATTCATTTTATATGTGTATATATATATATATATATGTTTATAGGTATGTATAGGTGTTATCTAGTTGTTAATTATATAGTATTTAGCTTGTTATTTAATTAGCATGTAATTAATTATACATTTGATAATTATGTTAATTAGAATTAATTACTAATATTTGTTGTATTTAAATTAATTATGCATGATATACATTTAATTAATTATATATGTGATGAATATCGATGTTCAATTATTTACATAAATTATTTATTTGATGAATGTTGTATAGTTATATATGTTTAAAGTTTAATTAATTAATTCTGTTGGAGTGGAGGAGGTTGATGAATATATTTTTGGTTGTTTGCTAGCTGTAGAATGTGCATTCCGACTTCATTAATTTTAATTAAGTCGAAAATGGATGCACTATAGGAGATTGGTTAATTGGAGAATATGATAAAAATAAACGAAACTCTGCCAAAAATTTTAGATTATCTATATTAAATTAACAGTAGGATAAATATATATATATATGTATAATAGATCGATTTATGGAATTTTAATTAAATTTTGAATATTCTTTAAGTTGAAACAGATTATGATATCAGTTATTCAAGTCGTAGTTGGATGTATAGTCCAAGAAAAATTAATGGAATGATAGTTCCCGACTTTCTTAGTAGTCTTGAATCGTTTATACAATTCGCTTTAGCAATCCTGATTGGATGAGTGAATGAGATATTAGGTGTCCCTGCTCGAAATCTAGATGTAGGAACCAGAGGTCTAGAGCACCAATTGAAGTGAAAGCACAATTGTATATAAATGGGTTTATGCCCAATTATCACAATTGGGTTTTACACGGTGAACAAAATTGGGGTCATCTACCTCACCAAAACTATGGTCAGTCGGCGTCGATTTCGTACGGAGTAGATGATACTGTAGGGTCTACCTCATACCATGACATGATCACAGACCTAATTGATTCTAACCTTCATTTTGGAAATGTGGAAGATGAACTTGTTAATGAGGAACCCCCAAATGAGCATGTTGCTCAATTTTATGATATGCTTCGTGCAGCAAACCAGGATTTGTATCCTGGTTGCGAAACACACTCACAATTGTCATTCAATGCTATTAAAATTGAAAATAGACTGTCTGAGAGGGGTTATAATCAAGTTGTTGACTTGATTCGGCAAATTGTTCCTCCGAAAAATCTAGTGCCCAGGAAATTTTCTGATAGCAAACAATTAATGAGTGGGATGGGTCTTCCGATAGAGAGGATTGATTGTTGTGCACAGAATTATATGATATATTGGGGTAATGATAGTGAACTTGAACATTGTAAGGTTTGTGGTCATCCACGGTTTAAACCCCGTAAACGTGGTGTTGATGGTCAATGGAAAAAATAAAATCCTTACAAGGAGATGTTCTACTTTCCTATCATTCCTTAATTGCAAAGATTGTATCAGTCCATTGCTACTTCAAAAGATATGACATGGCATGCAAGTTGCTCTAACGATGATTCTGGTGTTATGTGTCACCCTGCATACTCATTAGCTTGGAAACACCTGGATAATTCGTATCCTGAATTTGCTTCCGAGATTCGAAACATAAGGTTGGACCTAAGCACCGATGGTTTTCAACCATTCGGACAGTCTGGGAAATAATATTCTTCATGGCCAGTGATAGTGACACCGTACAATCTACCTCCATGGTTGTGTATGAAAGATCAATTCATATTTTTTACAGTACTAGTGCCTGGTCCTAAAAATTCTAAGGATAAATTGGATATTTTTTTACAGCCGTTGATCCGTGATTTGATGTATTTATGGGAAATTGAGGGTGGAAACGTATGATGTTGCTACAAAGCAAAATCTTCTGATGCGAGCTGCACTAATTTAGACCATCAGTGACTTTCCAGCTTACTCAATGTTGTCTGGATGGAGCACCGCTGGATAGACAACTTGTCCCTATTGTGGAGAATACAATGATGTTTTCACTCTGAGGCTCAGTCGTAAACAGTCGTGGTTCAATAGCCATCGTAAATTCTTACCTAGACACCATCCATAACGGAGAAACAAGACTGCATTCAGAAAGAATGTGATAGTGGATGACCCACCACCACCTATCTGATTAGGTGAATTACTCCTAAATGAAATCAATTGGGTGGGATGTCGAAAAGTGATAGAAGATGGTGTCGATACCCGCAACAAGAGATTGGAAACTGGTTGGAAGAAGAAAAATATTTTTTTAGGATTTGTCGTATTGGAGTACCTTGTTGATCCGTCATAATCTGGACGTGATGCACATTGAAAAAAACTTATTTGATAATTTGTTCTACACAGTAATGAATATGGAATGGAAAACAAAGGACACGAATAAATCCAGGGATGAACTTAATGAATATTATCGTCGTCCATCACTTGTGAAATGTCCACGTACAGGAAAGTACCCCAAAGCTTGTTATTCACTTAATAAGAGAGAAAATGATGTAGTGTGCAGATGGGTAGATGAGCTGAAGTTTCAAGATAACTATGTGTCCAACCTATCTCGAACTATTGACTGGACAAAATTGAAAATATTTGGGTTGAAGAGTCATGATTGTCACGTGTTTATGCAGAGGCTTCTTCTGATGCTTTCTGTGAAATTCTTCCACAGAACGTGTGGAAAGCTATCACTGAAATTTATTTATTCTTCAAGGAGTTGACTTCTACGAGGATTACAGTTGAGAACATGACTCGGTTGGAAGTAGATATTCCATTGATCTTGTGCAAGTTGGAACATATATTTCCACCCAACTTCTTTAATTCGATGGAGCATCTACCTATACAACTTGCATACGAAGCACGAGTGGCTGGTCCTGTACAACACAGATGGATGTATCCATTTGAGAGGTAATCTTAACCTTTCAAGTATTTGAACAACTAGCGGTTATTATACTCACTATTGATGCATCTGGTTAGATATCTTCACAATTTAAAACTCAGTGTGGGTAACAAGGCTCATGTTGAAGCTTCGATCGCAAATGCATATCTAACAAAAGAAGCATCAATTTTCTGTTCCCGCTACTTTGAGGATCATGTTCTGACGAGGCGTCATAATGTACCTCGTAATTACGATGGTCATGGCGCCGAAGAACCCCAACCCGGTACTCCATCAATTTTTATACCTCCTGGACGACCACTTGGACAGAAGAATATAAGATATATTATAGACGAAGAGAAAAATACTACAAACTTGTGGATGTTAATCGGAGAGGAGTATATGGTTGTTATGATCATTTTGTATTAGCAAGCCAAGCCACTCAAGTTTACTATTGTGAATACCTGGGGGTGCGAAATTATGAATGGTTGATGTTTGCAAAGTCAAACCGAGATCCTTAGTGGAAATTGATAAAAGGAATGAACAAGAGCTACCCCCGTTTCAAGACAATGAGATTGATTCACAAATGAACAATGTGCAAATAGACAGTGATCATATCGTGTTGGCAGATGTCAGTGGTGCACTAATTTAAATTGAGAATGATGATGTTGAAGAAGAAGAATGAAGAGGAAGAGGAGGGGGAGGGAAGAAGGAAGAAGGAAGGAGGAAGAAGAAGAAGAAGAAGAAGAAGAAGAAGAAGAAGAAGAAGAAGAAGAAGAAGAAGAAGAAGAAGAAGAAGAAGAAGAAGAAGAAGAAGAAGAAGAAGAAGAAGAAGAAGAAGAAGAAGAAGAAGAAGAAGAAGAAGAAGAAGAAGAAGAAGAAGAAGAAGAAGAAGAAGAAGAAGAAGAAGAAGAAGAAGAAGAAGAAGAAGAAGAAGAAGAAGAAGAAGAAGAAGAAGAAGAAGAAGAAGAAGAAGAAGAAGGAGGAGTAGTAGGAGGACGAAGATGATGATGATGAACACAATTCATACTCAGATGAAGATTGAGTAGTTTAGTAATATTTTGAAATGTTAGAAATTATTTAATGTAACCCTAAACTTTGATTGATCATTTATATGATAATATGTTATTATATTAATTGTTATCCCGATGGATAATGTTATATTTATATGATAATTAATATGTTATGTTTAAAATTTTACAGATGAGCGGATCCGATCGTAGCTCTAGCGAAGGAGTACAGGTCGCACGGGTCGAGGCCGATCTAGTGGGGTGCGGAATACAGTGTCTGTACCACACATACCAGTGTCAGTTCCATTGATCCCCACGACTGATGACGAGGAAGTCGATCAGTATACTGACTCGGATTCTGAAGAACAATCGGATTCACAAATGGTCGGGCAGCGACTAGATGTGTATATTGCCTACGATACGTATGTTAGACTTACTGTTTTCATGAATTTTGAGGAAAATATATCTGTGAATATGAATTTAGTATTACAAACTTGTTTTCCAGCTTGATGCCTTTGAATCCGGTCTCCAAGCTGATCAGACGTATCATGGCTACTCATATTGAGTTGGACGCCTTCACCTTCAGGATGATATCCGAAGAAAGGCTGCAAGAGTACTGGAAGATGTTTCAGGTATATATTCATTCGATTTATAATTATATTATTGTATGATATAATAACATCTTTGTTTATCAAAGAGGCTAAGTGGGATCCTACTGTCACTTCCACACAGTATGTGCATCACTTGTTCTTGAAAAGGGCTGAGAAAGATACGTAGATCTGTTGAACTCTGTAAAACGAAAATGGGAGTTGAAGGGTAAGAAACCACAATGGGATACAAAAATGTGGAAGGCCTCGTCTCACAAGTTGATAGTTATCCTCCACCACCCTCGCCTCCATCTGATGGTTATCCCCCATCCCCACCCCCACCCCCACCCCGAGGACCGGGTTCGAGTCGTGGCAAGGGGCCCGAGATCCTGATCATCTTGAAGTTGAAACTTTTGAAAAATGATTAACTATTTTCATAAATGTTTGAGAGTATTGCTTGGAGTATGAATTATTGAGCATCGTCTTTATTATGCTTGAGATGTTTATTTATATTAGTGTTTGTGAAATCGGGAGCTATATATCGTATTTAGTAAGATTTTTAATGAATTATTTAGGTTAATTTGTGTATGTGCTTTAATTATAAGTAATATTTGTTTAATTTATCCATAATATATTCAAAATATTTTAATTAAAAAATAATATATATATATATATGTATGTATGCACAAGGGCGTTAATTTTTTATACTTAAAAAGATTATATACATAAGTGGAAATGTAATTTTGCAAGTGTTAATTTCATTTTATATGTGAGAATAATATAAATTTGATTTTGAAGTTGTTACCATAATTGTAATGATATATAATAATTAATTAAAAGTGTAATCATAATAGAAATTATTAAATTATTAGAATAATTCAAAGTTTTAACAAAGAAATCAAAATATGAAAATCATGTAACTTAATTAATTTTGAAGGTGTTATCATAAATAAAATGATTTATAATAATATTAATTAATTGAAGGTATAAACAAAATAGGAGTTAAATGTTTTAACAAAGAAATCAAAATAAGAAATAATACATATACTATTACAATAGAAAATATTTCGAATGACAAGCCTTGCCCAAACGGTAAGGAGAAAGGGATAGGTCTCCCACGCTTGGGAGATTGAGCGATTGTAATCATGCGTAAGATTAAAAATCTCTCTGAACCCGTGGATGTAGAAGTTTCTAATCGAATCTCTCTGATCCCGGGGATGTAGGAGTTTCTCTTCGAACTACGTAAAATGCTGATATTCTTTATTGATTATGTTGATTTCAATATTCGTGCTTATTGTGCCATAATCAATTTCTTTATTACCACAAATTCTAATTAACAAATATTAGGTAAAGTATTATATGAAAATAGTTCATGATAAGTTTATAATGAAACAATTTTAAAGTATCATTAAACTCATCGGGAGTATTATTAATCTCATCAGGGGTATCATTAGTCTGAGTTCAAGAAAATTATTTTAAATTTTCTTGAACTCAGACTAATAATACACCTGACAGGTTTAATGATACTCCTAATAAAATTAATGATACTCTAAAATTATTTCATATTAAATTTATTGTGAAGCGTTTTAATATAAAACCTACTCCAATTATTAAAGGACAAAGGGGAGGATCTATTAGAAATTTAGAAAGGAACCCAAATGTGTGTTTTTTGCATCAACCGCTCACAACAGCACGTGTCTCCTCACCTGTTGTTCCTTATGGAATTCGACTTTCTACTTTTCAATTCTGTTATATATATATATCTCTTTTTCTTTTTTCCTTGTCATTTTATCATTATTATTATTTATTTTCTATTTGTTAGCTTTTGATTTTGTTGCGCAATACTTCGAAGCTTAAGTTCAAGTTCATTACGTGTTATTTAGAGTTAAGCATATGAATCAAGTCATCTCTATTCATGACAGCAAGTTATCAAGTAAACGATTCCATGTTCTTTTCTTCAAAATGCATAATACTAATACTTATCTTAATAATAATCTAAGCTTTCACCATCCAAAATTATCGGAGAACCAGATCCAAATTTGGTCATAGCATTTTTTTGTAAGATTCCCACCGCTCAAACTCCAAAATCCTCTAAACTCATTCCACCTACTAAATATACCCCAATAAAATTTAAAAATTAACATATATTACTAAACATACTCATTTTATTCGTATAATAACTTTACCTTATCAAAATAAAAAATAACACTTTCCTATTTCTATTCCCTTAATTAACTCTCTTCTTTAAAAAAAGAATACTCCTTATTCTTTAACTTTTGATCGAAATTTAAAAAAAAAAAAAAAACATCTTAAAAAACTAAATATATTTTGAAAAATATTATAAAAAATCAATCAAATTTGCAAAAATATGTAAATTACAAAAATTAATTAATAAGATAAATTCTTACAAAAATATTTTAAAAATAAATAACATATAAATAATGTTTTAAAAAATCAATTAAATTGAAAAAAAATAATAAAAAAAATAAAAATATTAGATAAATTTTTAAATAATTAAGAAAATAAAATTAATCTTCAAAAAACAAATAAAAAATAAAAAAGAAAAAGTTTAAAGTCAAATAAACTCAGAATAATACTTTATAAAAGTCACTTCATTCATCATAAATATTTAACTTAAAATTAATTAATTTTTATTTAGTTGGTTTTTAATTTATTTTTTTCCTATAATTTTATTATTTAAATACTTATTCGATTTTTCAAAATATTTTCCAGATTTAAATTTTATTTTTTTAGATTTTTCAAATATTAAAAATAATTAATTTAAACTTAATATACCGATTTTAAAATTAAATAACTTATAAAATTAAAATCAAAGTCAACAAAATATACTCCCTCAGTCCCAGGAATTTATTCACAGTTACTGTTTTCCCGTGTTTTAGCGAACAAGTTTTTCTATTAGTATTTAAAATGATAAAGTAATTTTTTAAGTTACTTTATCATAGAGTAGAGATAGATCTATCAAACTCTACCTTAAAAGTTACTTTATCATTTCAAATACTAATAAACAACTTGCCCGCTAAAAAGCGAGAATAAAGGTAGTGTGAACAAATTCTTGAGACGGAGGGAGTAGAAGATAATTTATCCATATTTATATAAGGACAACTTAGTCATTTTATATATATCTATTATTGTCTTTAAAATAATGAGGTATATTTAGAGGTTTTTGGGGTTTGGACAGTGAGATTCTTTTTTAAATAAAATAAACCATACTGTCTCATTCAATTTAACACATTAAATTAAACAACAAAAATGGCATAAAAGACATTCTAAACACAACAAAAAATATTATATTCAACTTTGAAAAACCTAAAATTTTAAAATACTAAAATACTCATAATGGTCTTTTTTTAAAGATTTTAGAAAATAATAGTAGTTAGGTTAAAAAAATGTATTATTTTTATATAATTTTAATTTAACTGTTTATTTCGGACGAAATCTTTTGTTATACAGCAGTATAACATCTTTAGTTACATTATTAGGTTACTATGTCAAATAAAATTTCCTATTATACAATGATATAACATCTCTTGTTAATTCTTCTAGCTACCAAACAAATCTTATGTTAACTTTGAATTGTTTCTACAAAATTATTTTAATTGAGTTAATTTATATCCACTATATTGATATATTTACATCACTGTGTAATATGAGGTTTTATCCTATTTTTCACCTGTCAGAAAGGTGTGCTGGTTGTATTTTTTCTATTTTGGGCAGATCCGAAACATCAACACATCAGCATAGAACTATTTTTTTCTTTATATCTAGTGGAAATTCCAATAAGACGAGGCAAAACATTTTTAGCGGTATATCTTGAGGTGTTACAAACACCCACATGAGTTTTGTTGAGCAAAAACTAATGTCATGGTGGTTATTGCAAATTCTGAAAGGAGAAAAAAAAAACTTGACTAAAACAAAATACTAGGTCAAGAACTTCTTCATCAATGTATTCAGTGGCTTGATTTCAAATCTAGTGTCTCAGAAATGTCCTGCAAGATCAAGGATAAACTTATGAAGCACCATTTTTATACACGAAATTTGGAAATTAAAAGATGGCTACAATTCACATTAGCTGAATTTCTTAGACAAAGCACCCAGAAGCAATAAAACAAGATTAAATCAGTAACTTTATTAAAATAATTACTCCCTCCGTCCCAACATTATTTGCATAGTTGGAACGGCACACATATTAAGAAAAAGTTACTTTTTGAGTAAAGTAGTGACATATGGGTAAATATATGTATATTATTGTGAGTGTGCACGCAAATCAATGTTTCCTTTTTTAGAGTGTGCAAATAATCTTGGGACGGACGAAAAAAGAAAGTGCAAATAATGATAGGACGGAGGGAGTAAAAATTATGAATCACGACAGTACAATACTCTGCAAAATAAACATCATTTCGAGGTATAGAATCCAAAGCTCTTGTCTACTGAATCAAAATTTAGTAGTAAACATATAAAAATGAAAAGGCAAAAAGAGCCTCCTCAACCTTATCTGACAATGAGATGAACATATAAAGTGAAAGATTCAATGACTTTTTCCTTGTCTATTACAACTAAAATCCTACACTCTCCATCACAATTTTGTTAGTCCGTTTGATTGTACGCGGAGTTTAATGGGAGAGTTGAATTTTATAGTATTTAAATTAATAAAGTAGTATTGAGAATGGTGAATAAAGTAGTATTTAAATTAATAAAGTAATATTGGGAATGATGAATAAAATAGTATTTAAATGAATAAAGGTAAATCACTTTATTTCCATTTTAGGGATCGAAAAACAAAATTGGGAAGCGCCTTTTTGGCAAATGGGCAAACAAAATTGGAACGGAGGGAGTAATATATTTTAGAAACAAGTGATTTCATGTCAGTTAGGAGATTAAAACAACTAAAATACTGCAGTTGACTAGACATGAATTGAATGATGTGCATTAACAAATAACTCTTACCACTTGGATAAGAAAAAGAGGCACATTCTCTTTCGAAAGGTGAAAAATTAAAGAGATATAGGTAATAGCAAGATAATTTTTAAACAAGGCAAAATAATTTCAAATAACTACTAATGTCAGTCACAAGACCCACAAATTAATGATACAAATTATAGAAGCTTTGTAAACAGTAAAGAAAACATACCGCTCGCTCTTGGGTGCGTTTCTAGTCTTCTTGTATCTTGGGTTTCTCCTGGAAGTCTTGTCCAGATGATGGGGCAGCTTTCGAAACCCCAACAAACAATGAGAATACAGCCTTTACGTACATAATTAAATGATAACAAAAGGTGGCTTACCATTAAAGTTAGAAGATTGTCCATCAACATCCTCGAAACTCCAAGGAAGTTCCGCAGTGCCTCTTACTGGCAAGTTCATAAACCATTTTATGACGTCTCTGCTATACGGTCGGTTCTTTCTTCCTTTAGCAGCTGCAACTCTTAAATTTTGAAGATGTTCAGCAGCCTTGTCTGCTTCTTCAGCCCTTTGTTCAACAGATTTTGCTGCTTCTCTTTCCTTTGCTTCAGCAAGATTTTTGGCCAGAGCTGCCTCATAAAGCTTCTGATCCTTCTCATGATATTCTCTCAACATTTGAGCTTCTTCTTCAGTGCGTGCCCTGTCAACTTCAGTTATTGTCTTTTTAGGATACCACCATTCAAACTCCTCTTCAGAATCATCATCTTCACATTCTACAGCCTGCCCGCCTTCACTCTGCATCTTAAGTCGCTTCTGCTCCCTTTCTTCAATAGATTCCGTCTCTTTCATATCTTGTTCATCACTTTCCAGTGGCCTGTCCAACAAGGAAAAGAAAGAATCAGTCCAGGATTGAAATAAAAGATTTAAATTACTCTATACCTTGATTCAGGTTATTTCATAATAAACACAAAAAATTTCATGAATCACATAGCATTGCCCCCAAAATTCTGTACAAATTATAAAAAATGAGCAAATACTTGAGCAATCCAGACAAATATGGAAATGAAAATGATGTGGGCAAAGAGTCCTTTCAATTCGGATTAAGACTCAATAACTATCCATCAAATGATCAATTATCCTTTTACCTACGCTACCAATAATTTTACAGCTGTTTCACCAATTATTCATGTCTTAACTAAAATTTATTTATCTCTAAATGTCTTAATTATGTGGGAGAAAAAAAACAGTGTAAGAATACAAATTGCAAAATTATGTAAAACCAAGAGAAAGCAAAAAACTATATTTCACGCCTCTTTAAACAAAATACATCATGACACTTCCTTTCCCTCTAAAATATTTCCAGTATGAACATAGACAAGACGAGTGTGAATATGATTAGAAGCTAAAGAGAATGAGAAACAATTCACTCCCAATAGCTATACCATACCACGTTTTCCCTCAAAATTGAACTCCTGAATTATCTTTGTATTGTCATACAGGAAAATTGATGATGGCAACATTATAATTATATTTTGTTGTTTACAGGCATCTCCATCATTATGGTTGGTACTTTAAAATTGGAAACTCCAATTGACAAAAAATAATTTAACTAGGGACTATAAGTACATTAAGTTGACGGTATATTGCTCATAATAAGGCTAGTACAAGTGTTGCAAACTTATGAGTATTAAAGACAAAAAAATAAAAATAAAACTTGATGAGTAAACTGAAATAACCAACAGAACATTATCATATGAATAAATTCATCATTAAATTAACAATTTGAATATGGAAGTACCTCTACTATTTCTCTTAAGAAATGACAATTAATATGTATGTGAATGCAGCATCTTCGATCTTAATACCAAGATCAAATAATCAAAATCCACACATATCTCTATGTGACTAATTTGAGAGTATTGTGTGACATGACTAAACTGAACCAGGATTGCAGCAGATAAGATTTTACAAGCCAACTATCTTTCTTTATCCAGTCTTTTTATATAATTACTGAATAACATATTAATATACTTGCAAGTTACAACAACTTTTCATTGAGAACTCAATAAAATGAATATGGATCAATTAGCGAAACGAAACCAGTTATGTATTCCAATAAAACAAAAATAAATCATCAGCATAAATATAGGAAAATTACCTGTTGCTAGCAGGGGAACTGCTACTCCCAATCAAATCATCAGCACTACTTGCCTTTTCCTTCTCCAAATTCCCTAACAAATCATCAATATCAGTGGACCCCGACTGCTTTCTCTTTAAATCACCGAACACAGGCTTATCATCCACAGGGGTAGATGATAGTACATCGCTGCTACTGCTGTTTTTGGGATCAGTAGAGTTTAAGCTCTTCGGATTTTCACCAGACACGTCGTTAAACAGTGGATCGGCAACATCCGCCGGGGCAGACCCCGTCGTGTTGGGTTTCCCCTGGGTATCGCGAGCATTCTGATTATCCATCTGACGAAATCAATCAAAGGTTTAATTCCCCAAAGCAGATTTAATCAGAAAAATGGATCGACAGATCAAAGAAAGGAAATAGCATGGTTGAGGAGGGAGAGGGTTGCGGCAGAGAGGGAGGGTCCGATGTGAGAAAAATTGAGGAAGGGGTCTGGTATATATGGTCAGGACTTGCGACACGTTTGGCAAGGAGTATTAAGGGCATACTTCCCCTCCACTTCATTGCCACCTCACATTTTGCATAAGACTAACCAAATTAGATTAATTTTTACAATGGTAAAAAGGTTACAACTCATTTATTTCATATCAAATTATTATATTTTTTACTTACAATTTTAAAATAATTATCTCATATTTCAATATATGAATATATTAACATTATTTTCACTATTATTTAAATTATTAATTTAAAATATTTAGTGCTAATTACTAAGATTGTCCAATGTAAAAAGATTAGAGAACCATAAATAATGTGGGCTTTATTTTTTTAATCTTAATACTATTTTTTAGAATATAAACATGTTTATAATTTTTAAAATTACTTTATTTCAGTTGATTATTTATATTACATTTTATGGAGGCATTTTAATTGAGATAATAATTATAAAATTTAAAATGATAATATTACCATGAAATTATATATATATATATATATATATATATATATATATATATATATATATATATTATGCATATTGAAAGTTGAAAGCTAATCTGTCCAAAAAAAATGAATTTAAAGTTTAAATGGTTGTCGTATAAAAAAAAAGGCTGACAACATGCAGGACATGGTAGCACATTTATTTGACCAATTCCTCCCTTTTCTTATTGCGTGAACTCACTTCCCCATTCTCACCATGCGTGGAACCCACCCTCTTACCATGTGTGTGGGGTTTATTTTCAAATTTTGAGTTACTCTGCAGTAACCAAATTGAAGTGAGAGAGTGTTAAAACTATCACCCTCAATGGTGATAACTCATTGTTGGAAGTTATAACTTTGGGAGTAACCACCATTGTGGTTGCTCTTAGTGGATGGATGAAAATTCTACTCTCTTTCCTCCACCTCATCTCCTTTTAAATACACTAGATTTTAAAACGTGTGTGTTGCACGTAGTTGAAAACTTTGCGATAGTAGTTGATCGAACTTTAGTACATTAACTACCAACGCCTTAACGTTACCCAACCTCTATTGTAAAAATAATTTTCTTAGAAAAAGTTGGAGTCAGAAATAATCAATCTTAAAGTTTAGTATTTATTACTTTAATCTTAATATATTTCATGAGGACGAAAGTGTGGATGAAAGCTCTAGAAATTGACACACTTGTTTGGTTTGTTATCTACTCATCACTGTTATGTATTAAGATTAAAAAAAACCAAGTTAAGATAATTTTGGAGATAATTTTCAACGAGAGCTCTAAAGTTAAAAGTTCTCATTTTTTTAACAAGATTATAAACAATAATTGTGACCTCCCTTTTGTGAGGGGTGGGGAGGTGGGGGGTGGGATTCAACAGTGCTCTATAGATGTAACATAAGAAGTTACGTCTTTCTTGATAGAGATAACATTAGATCACTATGAGATGAACACAAGATATTTATAGGATTATGAAGTGAAACTTGTGGTAACATAACATGTATTGCAAACCTATTATGTGATGCCGGGAAAAAAATCTTCTATAGGACGAATGTTTTTACTTGGACAACGACAATGATATTTAATTATGTTGACCTTTAAGATGAGGATCATTCATCAGAAACCCTCCCAAAAATTAATGATAATGGCCACCAAAAATGACTAAAGACTTACCATAAGAATGCAACAAACTATATGGATGACATTGTCGCATATGACCAACTTTTCCTTTTGCTTGGCCTAAAGAATTTTTTTTAAAAAAAATTGTTTATCCTTCAAAAAGATATTAAAACAAAGTCGTATCGGAGCAATATTTTTTCTCTAAAACGTCAAATGCTTTGTAATTAATTTGGCAACCAAGTGATGGGCTTATTGAGATTAATTAATCTCCACTAATTCAAGTAATAATATATCAATTAAGATGCATTTAGATAATAAAATGGTTTTCTTAAAAATTAGCATGTTTAATGGTCCAAATACCTAAAGTTATATTTGAATCATCATGATGTAATATGACTATAAGATTAGGATACATGATCATCATTAAATTAATAAATTAGCCAAAAAAAAGCAACTGAATTATCATCTCATATTATCTTAAACATCATATATGAATTAAAATTAGACTGATGATTAGGCGTGAAATTGTTATGTTTTATAGCCCGATTTACCCATATTTTGAGTGTATTTAATGAGTATTTAGAGTCATTTGAGTATCATTTTCATAAACTAATGAATTTTCCTCTTTGATGCTTATATTTGGAAAGAGGGCGAGAAAAGGAGTTCGTAGGACTTTGAATCGATGCAAACCGACTCTCGGATGAGAAGATATTGAAGAAATACGAAAAATGTTAGTTCGTGCGAGCAAAAGTGTCATTTGGCCATAAGGAGGAGGTGCTCGAGCAGCCTAGGTCGAGCACCTAGGACCTCAAGTGTGATGGAGTCGAGTGCGTGCGAGGTTCTGTGAGAAGGGGTGCTCGACCAGTGAAGCTCGAGTGTGTGATGTTCGCTGTGGCCGAGAGGCGCTCGACCAATAGCAGAGCTCGAGCGGTTTCGGGTAATTTCGACCCAATTCGATCCAATGCCTATAAATACCCATTCCAAGCTCGTTTTTTAGACTTTTGACACACCACTTGATACATCATTCTTAGAGATTATTTTGAGAGAGGAAAGCTTGGGAAGGAAGATTGAAGAGGCTAGCAAGAGTTTTACAATTGTAATCGAGGTTTTGAGTTTACGAATTCATAGACTAGACTTTTATTTAGTTCTTTCTTTCTTCAACGTTTGATTCTAGAAAACCTAGTTTTCATACTTATTAAGATTCGTTTTGAGACTTAAAGTTATTGTTTTAATCCTTAGTTTATGTTCTTGATTTCATTCATTAATTTGATTATTGTTGGTCCCAAAAAGTTTATAACCCTTTGAAGGAAGTGCTAAAATAAAATGCAGAAAACTTAAAGTGCAGTAAATAAAGAACACCATAATTTATAGTGGTTCGGACCAACTTGTCCTACGTCCATTCTCTCTTTCTCAAAAGGGGACTCTCTCTCCAACCAACTTACGGACTTCTGGAATTGGGAAGTACCATATCCTTCGTACAACAACTTACAACAACCTTTCTAAGTAGTGAATATGTTGAGTAAATCTCCAACTAAAAACTCCTAAAGAGTATATATACGTGAAAGGACAAAGGTGAATGAGTGGAGAGTTCGTGTGCTTTATTGTGCTCTCTTGCCCGACTCTTGTCTAATGAACTCATCCAAAACACTCCTATTTATAGTTGTGAATTAACTAGCCGTTGGAGAGCTAACAATTCAAACAACCATAATTGAAGGGATATAATCAATCAAAGATTGATTATATGATTGATTGATCTCCTCCATTGATTGGATATTCCAAGATTGATACTGACTTGAAGCGAATGTACTAACTCTACTAGTCGCTTACCCGCAAGCGGACGGGTTCATTGTAGTATGAGTAAGTATAGCGACCAAGTATTATCGAACCCAAGGGAAAATGTGTATGCGAATAGATCCCTGAAGATCTACGCGTCGTAGTTAATATGAGTGTGTTGTTTTTGGATTTTTTGGAAAGATTAATTAAACTAAACTAAATTATCCTACGAATGCAAAAGGAAAATTAAACGAAATAACAAAAGGTGTGTTTTCAAGTATGAGATGGTGATGCTTAAGATAGGAATCCCTACGTATACTAACGGAGCAGGTACATAATCAAAATAACTGTGACACACAAGAATTAACCCAAGTCTAAGAATGCAAGGTGAAAGCTCAAGATTCTAAACCCTAATACTTTACCCTAACACTCGACTTCACTAATCCACTAGCAAGTTAATAGATTGTGCTTAATTAATGAGACCCTAATTTAACTAAGGTGATGCGGTCGTCCTCCTTCGCTAAACCGGTAGATGAATTAACCTTTCCTAAACCCTCTCGTTAAGTCTACTCGTTGTTAAAGAGTGATACGGTCGTCCTCTCTCTAACACCTTTCGAACGAAATTCAAGAGCGAAGTCTGGATTAATTTTAAGAATTCATTAACCAAGAGAATTAAACCCTAACGTCACAAGTTACCCTAATTACGTACCCACAACCTACTTCTACGAGTTCATCCTACCCTAAGCATGCAAGGGTTTTAGCTAGACATAGATTCAACGTAAACAATAACAATTAGACAAGTGACGAATATGAACATGGTAATTAAATCAAAGACAAGATCGTACATAAACTAGGGTTTTAAGATATAAAAGAATAAACTGAAATTAATTAGCAAAACGAGGTCTCAACGTATTCAAGAACAAAAGATAATAAGAAACGAAACTAAAACGTGAAATCGTAATGTGAATTCGTAAGCAAAAACCTCAAAAACGTAAAATTAAACTTGCTCGTCTCTTCTCTTCCTTCTCTCTCTAAAAATTCTATGTAAAAGTGATGTGATGCGTTCGGGGATCCTTCAAAACGTGTTTGGAAGAGGTATATATAGGCAACGGGTCGAAACGGGATCTCATGGGCCAAAATTCCCGTCGAGCTCGAGTAATAAGTACTCGAGCAAGACATACTCGAGTGTTACAATTATACAGACCCTGAAAAGTGCTCGAGCCCCTTAGCTCGAGTAGTTCTACTCGACCGGACCTTGCTCGAGTAGTCTACTCGAGTGCCTGCGTACTTGCTACTCGACCGGCTTCTGCTCGAGTGCACTACTCGAGTGCCTGAGTAATGTCTACTCGACCGAAGCTGGCTCGAGTGCACTACTCGAGTGCTTGAGTAGTGTCTACTCGAGCGCCTTCATCTTGAGTACTTCAATGACACTTTTGCTCGCTCGAACTAATACTTCTCGTATTTCTTCCATATCTTCTCATCCGGGTATCCGTTTGAGTCGATTCGAAGTCCTACGAACTCCTCTTTTTGCCCTCTATCCATCTATAAGCATCAAAGAAACAAATTTGTTAGTTTGTGATAATAATACTCAAATGACTCTAAATACATGTATGAATCCATCAAAACAAGGGCATTTCGAGCGACGAATCATGACAATTTCACACCTAATCAGATACCAATCAATTAATCAATCCTTCTATCAGTTGACTCTCCAAATTGCTTCATCTCTATCATCGAACTCCTAGATCTCCTTGTCTCCAGATTACACGCAGCCTCCATGTGGGTGAACTAATCCGTCTCCCTCATCTGGTCAGGACTCGTCTGGTCTGGTCTGGTGATACTTCTGCTCTGAACCTCATCTGGGAGAGGTCTTCTAGCAGACTCCTCTGGTCAGGTTTATCTGGCAGACTACTTTGGTCAGACTCCTTTGGTCAGACTCCTCTGGTCAGGTTCATCTGGCAGACTCCTCTGGTCAGACCTCATCTGCTCTGGTGACTCTTCTGCTCTAGTGACACATCTCCTCTGGTCTGGACACCTCATCGGGTCACCTCTCATCTGGTCAGTACAGATTTATTCCCCCTTAACCAAAGACCTATTCTAGACCTAGACTAATCTATAGCTGACTAACAGGTTCAGCTAGTCCTATTACAAGTTCTTTGTTTTAACATCTTCAAAACATCTAACCTATATCCCAACAATTTCCCCCTTTTTGATGATGTTAAAACTAAAAGAACTTAAATAAAATAAGACAAGAAAATTTGAAATTATCTAAATAGAGATTCTAGCAGGCTGGGTCAACTGATCTTCCCCCTCAAAATATGCTCAGCTGATATTTGGGGCAAAATATCAGCTGGTCTTCTTGTGTATCTGTAGGCAATCAAGTTTTTGGTACCCTACTGGGTCCAGGGGGTTAGCACAATATTTAGGAAGCCACAAGAATAGATCATCCATTTTTGGATCAGGCAATCTTATCTTTCTACCATATAAGTCCACAATAACACACTCAACAAAATAACCTTTGACATGGTTATTTCTTCTATAGGGTCTTCTTCTCTTATGAGTTTGACCAATAAAAGAATTAACTTGTCTCAAAGCAACAGATCTGAAATTCTTTTGATAAGGATAAGTCTTACTAGAACCATCAAAGGTTCCAGCTGGTCTGGCAGATGACTTGAAAGTCTTCTGCAGATGAGTAGGAGTTATCTGGTTCTGCCTCTTTTGAGAAGATCCAGACTGTCTTCTACTCTGCTGGCCTGGTTGAGGTCTTTTATTCAGGGTATAATCCTTCTTAAAATTCCTCTTATGCCTTTTGAGTTTTTGAGTTTCAGTACTCATATGCCCATTAGACTAAGTTGCCTGGTCAACTGACCTCTTGCCCTTATCAATAAAATTTCTAGGTTGTTCTTCTTTCTGAACATGTGAAGATTCAGGTTTGGAATAACCAATGTCTGTCTTATCATGCTCTCTTTGAGATGAGGCAGCTATGTGTGACACAGCATTGTGTGCTGTAGTCAGCTGCTCCAGTCTCATCTTGAGCTTGTCCTCACTTTCTCTTACAATTTTGTTTTGATGAAATAGTTCATCAAACTTAGCTTTAAGCAGGTTATATTCATTGTCTTTCTCAACTTTTTCAACAATCAACCTTTCTATCAACCAAACTTGTTCAGTACACCTGGTTGTCAAGTCAGAAGACTGTTCGACCAGTGTATGATTTTGTTCAGCTGGTAGATCAGCTGAGTTGCCTAGACATTGTGAAAGCTTCTGATTTTCTGCTTTCAGCTTTGTGTTCTCATCTTCCAACTTTTGACAAAGTTGTACACATTTTTAGAGGTCTAATATCAAATTTTGCACATCAGACTCCTCTGATTGTTCATAAAAAGAAGAGGATGAAAAAGAAGAGGAGGTTCGATTACATACCTCGTCTGTCAGTAGACATATCTCTTCGTCTGGTCCAAAATTAGATGATGAACCAGAAGTGGATACCTCTTCTTCCCCATTTGTGAAGCTTCTTTTGGAGTAACTCCTAGTGTCTCTTTTACTACTTCTCTTCGTGCCCATTTCTGCAAAAAATTGTTAGCACAACAAATATTTGGGTTTTAAAAAAAATGATCTGCCCTGGTGACCACCGAGATAATTTCAAAACAGTGGTCTATAGGACACACTGCTCTGATACCACTTGTTGGTCCCAAAAATGTTATCCAGCGGAATGCGTTTTGAGATATTTTAGTGAACACCATTTGAAGAAAGTGCTAAAAGAAAATACAGAAAACTTAAAGTGCAGTAAATAAAGAACACCAGAATTTATAGTGGTTCGGACCAACTTGTTGTTGGATAATATATAGGGGTGCCCGGAAACTATTCGGGATGAATTTTAAATACGAATTTAAATACAATTATTACTATCATGAATTAATCCTAATTAATTCAAATAATAATTCCAACAACTAATTATCATCATGCATGCTAAATTAATTTCACATATTTAACTAGGCGGAATTAAACAAGTAAATATGCAATTAACGTACCTCTTGTAGAACTTGGTCTTTGAATAAAACGGGACTCTCGTACACGCTTTATCAACCCAAAAACCTTCTCAAGTATTTCCCTTTCGCCTTACTTGATCGCCGGTGGGAGACGCTTTCAAGCAATTTAATAAACTAAGGAAAAAGAAAAATATCTATGCTTCTTGATTTTTCCAACACATGGAATTATGTATTTGGGGATGAAATAATCACCCCCTATTTATAATAGGTGGTGGCCGAAATTTTTGAATATTTTAGAGGTGGAGAAAATCTTTTCTTAGCCTCTAAGAAATCTTGAATATATCTCATATATTCTTTTCTCCATAATAAAATATTCCACAAAAATCTCACACTCCTTATTATTGCTTGTAATTCTCGAAAATTTCATGTAGAGATCCTAAGATTTGGATCTTCTTGAATATATGAGATATTCTTGTATTCCAAGAATACATATCTTCCATAATATCTTTCCAAGAAAATCAACACAATCTTCTCTCTCCTTGAATTCCATATTTTCGAAAATTATGTGAAAAATCAGCATATTATTTTCTTTTTATTTTAATCACCTTATCATTATTGGGCTACTTAATTGGGCTACTTGAGGGGCCTTAAGGAGAATTAAGATTGGACCTCCTAATGGACTTCTGAATTTCAATATTGAGCCCCAATATAATTCAGCCCATTAATATTAATTATTACCACTAATAAATTAATATTGCACTATCCATCTTAATCCATATTATGATAATATGGGCTCCCGGTTATTATTTCCCGCGTTTAAGATTATCAAGTCCATTAATTAATTGAGCTTCTGAATAGCTCTAAATTAATTAATATATTTCACCTTGGAGTAAAGACAGCTCAACATTATTATTCGTACCGAAGAAACTAATTCTTCACTTGCAAGATTTGGTACAATAAAACTTCTGAGCCCACCAAGGGGACCAATCACACGAGCCGTACTCGCACGCGTTTCTCCGTATTAAATCTTAGCAACCGTCGTATGATTAATATTACTGCCCAAGACACAAAGTTCGAAGTCACAATGATTCTCACCCAACATGAATCAAAGCAGTAACTACTAAGCACACACGGTCCTATTTAAGTGACGGAGATTAAGAAATCAACAACCACTGAGGTCTAATTCTTCACCTTTCAGAACAGAAGAATTTCTCCTCGCTGTAGGACCTCTTCAACACATACTAAATGTGCTAGTGCAATCTCTTGGTCAAGACAGACCAATCTGAGCCTTACACATCGACCTTTCACGGCGGTTTGTTCAATTCCACCTGGGTCGTGAATTGTACGTTTAGTTACAAGTAAACTGTTAATGTTGTCTTCCGTGATCGGGTATCACCACATTAACTACAATGTAACATGTACTATATATTGAACGGTTTGCAATAGAAATTCAACATTCAATCATATCTAAAGCAAATGTGATAAAAGAATTATTCTCATAAACAAGTGTTTGATACACGAGTTATACAAAGTAAAAGCATACTTTCACGTATAACTCCAACAATCTCCCACTTATACTTAAAGTCTGCTTTTAGTATACATCATGCATGTCTTAGTGTAGTAGCTCTACGTGACATCATATGTCAACCTACACTAACCTAATAATTCCTCCCACTTATACTTAAAGCAGATTGGCAATAGTCTTGACTCCCATTCCATCCACATGTCTCTCGAATGTATTCAGAGGCAGACCCTTTGTGAATGGATATACTAGGTTGTCCTTCGACATTTATCTTTGCCACCTCTTTATCTCCTCTCTTAACGATTTCTCGTATAAGATGGTGTTTTTCTTTCAATGTGTTTGCTGGCCTTGTGGGCTCTCGGTTCCCTTGAATTTGCAACTGCTCCGGCACAACGATTGTGATGGGCAAATTCGGAACAACGTCCAAGTCCACTAAGAAGTACTTGAGCCAAACCGCTTCTTTCGCTACTTCACAAGCAACTACTTATTCGGCTTCCATGGTCGAATCTGCGATGCATTTCTGCAAATCGCTTCTCCATGTCATGGCTCCTTCTCCCACGCAAAACGCACTACCCGAGGTAGGTATTTTGGAGTCTATGTCTGATTGGAAATTTGAGTCCGTGTATCCCATGGGAATTAGATTGTCTGATTGTTAAATCAGCATTCCATACCAAGTTCTTTTCAGAAACTAAAGAACGCATTTAATTGCAATCTAATGTTCTTTCCCGGGGTTACTTTGATATTTTGCCATCATGCCCACGGCAAAGCAGATATCCGGTCTCGTACACAACGTTGCATACATAAGACTTCCTACGTCCGAAACGTACGAAACGTCTTTCATGTCATCTATCTCCACTTGCGTCTTAGGGCATATTTCTTTGGATAGATGGATTCCGTGCCTACAAGGTACAAAAACCTTTCTTGGAATCTTGCACGCTGATATGCTTCAAAACAGTGGCTTTGTATGAAACTTGCGATAAGCCCAACATCTCCCTCTTGCGATCTCGAGTGAACTTGATCCCAAGGATGTGACTGGCTTTTCCCTAAGTCCTTCATATCAAACTGATTTGACAGCCATACCCTTACGTCTGACAATACCTTTACATTGTTTCCAATGAGCAGAATATCGTCTACGTATAATACTAAGAATACCACCGCAGTTCTGTCATATCTTTCACACAACTTTCGAACTTGTTTTGATCATAAACCCATAAGACTTAATCAATTGATCAAAACACTGGTTCCAAGTACGCGATGCTTGCTTAAGTCCATAAATGGATCTCTTAAGCTTGCATACGAGGTGCTCTTGGCCTTTTTCAACGAAACCTTTGGGCTGTTGCATATAGATCCCATCAAGACTTCCGTTAAGGAAAGCTGTCTTGACATCCATTTACCAGATCTCATAATCTAAGTGCGTAGCGATCGACAAGAGAATACGGATGGACTTAAGCATAGCTACAGGCCACAGGCCACAAGCCTTGCTTTGAAGGTCTCTACCCTTCCGTCCGGTCCTCTTTTCCTCTTGTACACCCACTTGCATCCAATGGGCTCTACCCCATTAGGTGGATCAACCAACTCCCACACTTGATTATAATCCATCGAACCCACCTCGGTTTCCATTGCGGTTTGCCACACTTCCGCGTCTTTGTCTTGGATTGCCTCGTCGTACGTTCATGGGTCTGATTCATCGCTGGGAATCAAATCCGAAGATTCTCCAATTCCCATGATCTCTCGGGTTGCCTTGCAATCCTCCCACTACGACGGGGTTCCGGTTGTGAAGGTATGACATGTGGTATATCATCTTGTATACTTGGTATAGGAGTTTGCCGTCTTAACTTGTCTAAGGTAATCTCACTTCTGGGCTTTCTTTTGTTCATATAGTCTTCCTCCAAGAATTTAAAGTGTGAATTAATCACGATCTTTTAATCCTTGAGACTATAGAACATACACCCTTTCGTTCCCAATGGATATCCTATAAACAACCTTAATTTCGAACGTGGATCCAATTCACCGGCTTCCTTATCTAGCACGTATACCGGACAACCCCAAATCCGCAAGTGTCTTAGACTGGGCTTGCGCCCGGTCCACAATTCCATTGGGGTTTTAGGAACCGATTTGGATGGCACCAAGTTTAGAATGTAAGTCGTTGTTTCCAAGGCGTTACCCCAAAACGACTTGGGTAAATCTGAATAACTCATCATGGATCTGACTATTTCTAAAAGAGTCTGGCTCCTTCGTTCTGCCACACCGCTCTATTGAGGGGTTCCCGATGTGGTCAACAGGGATACAATCCCTTCTTCCGATAGGTAGTTCAAGAATTCATTGCTAAGGTATTCGCCTCCACGAACAAATCGTAGAGACTTGATACTTCTTTCCCTATGCATCATAAGGTAGATGTATCCGTATCTTGAGTAATCATCAAATTACTCATACCTCTTCTTGCTATGATCGTCATTGAACCACACATATCGGTATGAACGAGTTCTAACACTTCCGTAGTTCTATTCCCCTTGGCTCCAAATGCCCTCTTGGTCATTTTACCCTCTAAACAGGATTCACAAGTTGGAAACGGTTCGACTTGGAATGATTCCAAGGATCCGTCTTTCACCAATCTCTCTATCCACTTTAGATTAATATGACCTTGTTTAAGATGCCATAGAAGTGTTTCGTTCATCTCCGAAGAACGCTTTCTTTTATTACTCGAAATAATCGATGTGTTATTAGATTCAATTTTGTGAGTGGTGTGCCCAAATTATGGTATAAAGATCATCCATTGAAGTTCCGGAATGGATAAACTCATCGTTTCAAGCAATAATAACATCCTCATTAAAAGAAACTGAGTATCTATTCAAACAGTTTAGAAACTGAAGGTTGAGTTCTTTCTAAACTAGGAACATGAGGAATGTCTCTCAAGACCATAACTCTATCTTCACAAGATAGGCGCACTTCTCCCACTGCTTCAGCTGCCACTCTCGTAGCATTGCCCGATGTGATGGGGATCTCACTTCCGTTAAGTCGTCGGGTTAGCTTAAACCCATGAAACAAATGTGATCAGTAGCTCTCGTATCCACTATCCACGAATAGACAGCATACGCCACTTCACAAGTTTTGACGACTAAGGTGTGTGAATTAC
Organism: Ballota nigra; assembly: GCA_947034835.1. Taxonomy (NCBI): domain Eukaryota; kingdom Viridiplantae; phylum Streptophyta; class Magnoliopsida; order Lamiales; family Lamiaceae; genus Ballota; species Ballota nigra. Next base: position 53,858,565 of record OX344730.1, on the reverse strand, counting down.
CTAACTTTCCTAGCCTCTTAGGCTTGGAACAGGCAGACCTCCATTGTCCTCTCTCACCGCAACTAAAACACTTCCCCTTCGATGCTTGCCTTTGCATTTGCCTTTCGCAACAATTGGATTTGCTTGGATCCGGCCTTTGGTTCTCTTCCTCTTTTCCCTCCCTTGGGACCAAAAAAAGGTAGACGAACCATTAGCCACCATAGCACTAGACTGGTGCTCCATTATCACCTCCACCGAAACTAAAGCTTGCAAGAGCTCGGGCAAACGACTTGTCCGTTCATTCATCTGACAGTTCAGATGAAACTACTCAAAGCTTCTCGGTAGGGAATGGTATATGAAATCAATCAAAATCCGCACCAAGTACTTCCAACTTGTTAAGGTATGCTATTATCTCGAGAACGTGCTCCCTCACGGGCGTTCCTTCCACCATTTCCAACTTGACCGAGTCATGTTTGGTGAACTGATTAGTCATGGGATTCTGATGTGATAAACATCTCTTCAAGGCGTTTCATGATTTCAACAGCGGATACAATGTCTTCATGAACGCGCCTCAAATCCTCAGACAGAAATGTCAAGATGATGCACTTCATTCATTGTCACGCTTCCGATCATGAACTGTCTCTTCCCATTGCTTGACTTATCATTAGGCTTGCCGGGTATATTAACATAAATAACCCAATTGTGTTTTCGTGCAGTAAGGACAAATTAAAAAAAACATTTCCAATCGATATAATTCTCTCCAAAAAGTTTATTAACTTTAAGTATATTAAACAGTGGATTAAAAGGTTACGACATGATGAAACGAGAATAAAACATACATTCATATTAATATCTAGAAAAATACGAAATTATCACATAAATTTGATCACATCAATTATATTGAAACCTTAAAACAATATAATCATGCATCAGCCAACATCTCGAAACAATTTAAATGCGCCACGAGGGGTGGTCTATACATTTAAACACATTCAAGCGGATTACAAACTTAAAAGTTACAAATCCTTAATTCAAAATTAATAGTTGGCTCCCACTTTGACCACATAGAAACTGACAGGGACTCCGAGGGGAGTAAGTTAATATCAATTTCCTATGCCTAAGTAATAACCATAATTAAATACAGGATTATTATTTCGCTTTGAGCAAGCCACTCGTGGTGAGGGTCAATACCGCCACTAGTAATAATCCACAATCATCCTTTCGGAATTTATTCATGTGAAAACCGTTCTTTTGGCCGATCCGAGGGGGAAATGTATTCCAAAAGAACTTCACAAATAAATAAATTATGGAGGCCAAAATAATCCAATTTTAATATCCGGAATAAAATTGCGATTACAAAAACATACTTAGTAATTTTCGAAAGTAAGGTTTTTCTTGGACAATTAAATTCATGCAAACACATATTAACAAGTAATAATAAGTGCACGAAATAAAACATCCATCAAAACAAAATTAAACACATTGGAGCACTCGAATCCAATTGTCACGGTTTAATTTCTTCACGTCTTGATGCGAAAAATCGTCCTTGTTGCTTTCCGACGTTCGTCTCGACGTGCTCCCACTCGAACAGCAACACTTCTTCAAAAACAGCATCGTTTGGGGTTCGGGACGACGTTTAAAATCACACGGAAGAAAACACGAATCGAAAAAATTCCACAGCCTGAGATACAGCGCGCGTCGGCCCACGAAATGGGCCCGCGCGCTTCCCGGCCCGAGAAGCGCTGGAAAACGCCCCGAGGCGCGCCGAAGCGCAGCCCCGAGGCGCGCCCGAGGCGCGCCCGAGGCGCAACACAGGAGCGCGCCGAGGCGCTGCCTGGGGCGCCCCGAGGCGCTGCCGAGCCAGCCTGAGCGCGCGCGCGCCGTGCGCGCGGCGCCGTGCGTCCGTTGCGCACGGTGTGCTCCGTGCACCCCCGTGCGCCGTTTTTTCGCCGTTCGTCCTCGTTTTCTTCACCCCTTGCATGATTTTACTTCCATACACGCGCCACGCATGCATGCGTCGTCCGGGTACGCCGTTTTTAATTCTTCGTTCTTCGTCACGATCCGGTTACAATTTATTTTTACAAAAAAAATAAATACTAGATCTAGACTAGTCTATTACAATGATCGAATCAAAATAAAGCCAACTAATCTACTCGTGGATTTTCTCACGAGAAAAACGAATTCGAACGAATCGAATTAAAAAACCAAATTAATTCACACGCATGAAATTAACAACATTAAAAACCATGACAATTGGATACCTGCAAAAAAGATCTAACAATTCTACTATCCAATTTCAATTTTAATGTTCAACAATTTAAATTCCAATTTAAAATTCAGAGCCCGAAACCGTGGCTCTGATACCAGTTGTTGGATAATATATAGGGGTGCCCGGAAACTATTCGGGATGAATTTTAAATACGAATTTAAATACAATTATTACTATCATGAATTAATCCTAATTAATTCAAATAATAATTCCAACAACTAATTATCATCATGCATGCTAAATTAATTTCACATATTTAACTAGGCGGAATTAAACAAGTAAATATGCAATTAACGTACCTCTTGTAGAACTTGGTCTTTGAATAAAACGGGACTCGTACACGCTTTATCAACCCAAAAACCTTCTCAAGTATTTCCCTTTCGCCTTACTTGATCGCCGGTGGGAGACGCTTTCAAGCAATTTAATAAACTAAGGAAAAAGAAAAATATCTATGCTTCTTGATTTTTCCAACACATGGAATTATGTATTTGGGGATGAAATAATCACCCCCTATTTATAATAGGTGGTGGCCGAAATTTTTGAATATTTTAGAGGTGGAGAAAATCTTTTCTTAGCCTCTAAGAAATCTTGAATATATCTCATATATTCTTTTCTCCATAATAAAATATTCCACAAAAATCTCACACTCCTTATTATTGCTTGTAATTCTCGAAAATTTCATGTAGAGATCCTAAGATTTGGATCTTCTTGAATATATGAGATATTCTTGTATTCCAAGAATACATATCTTCCATAATATCTTTCCAAGAAAATCAACACAATCTTCTCTCTCCTTGAATTCCATATTTTCGAAAATTATGTGAAAAATCAGCATATTATTTTCTTTTTATTTTAATCACCTTATCATTATTGGGCTACTTAATTGGGCTACTTGAGGGGCCTTAAGGAGAATTAAGATTGGACCTCCTAATGGACTTCTGAATTTCAATATTGAGCCCCAATATAATTCAGCCCATTAATATTAATTATTACCACTAATAAATTAATATTGCACTATCCATCTTAATCCATATTACGATAATATGGGCTCCCGGTTATTATTTCCCGCGTTTAAGATTATCAAGTCCATTAATTAATTGAGCTTCTGAATAGCTCTAAATTAATTAATATATTTCACCTTGGAGTAAAGACAGCTCAACATTATTATTCGTACCGAAGAAACTAATTCTTCACTTGCAAGATTTGGTACAATAAAACTTCTGAGCCCACCAAGGGGACCAATCACACGAGCCGTACTCGCACGCGTTTCTCCGTATTAAATCTTAGCAACCGTCCCAAGACACAAAGTTCGAAGTCACAATGATTCTCACCCAACATGAATCAAAGCAGTAACTACTAAGCACACACGGTCCTATTTAAGTGACGGAGATTAAGAAATCAACAACCACTGAGGTCTAATTCTTCACCTTTCAGAACAGAAGAATTTCTCCTCGCTGTAGGACCTCTTCAACACATACTAAATGTGCTAGTGCAATCTCTTGGTCAAGACAGACCAATCTGAGCCTTACACATCGACCTTTCACGGCGGTTTGTTCAATTCCACCTGGGTCGTGAATTGTACGTTTAGTTACAAGTAAACTGTTAATGTTGTCTTCCGTGATCGGGTATCACCACATTAACTACAATGTAACATGTACTATATATTGAACGGTTTGCAATAGAAATTCAACATTCAATCATATCTAAAGCAAATGTGATAAAAGAATTATTCTCATAAACAAGTGTTTGATACACGAGTTATACAAAGTAAAAGCATACTTTCACGTATAACTCCAACAATCTCCCACTTATACTTAAAGTCTGCTTTTAGTATACATCATGCATGTCTTAGTGTAGTAGCTCTACGTGACATCATATGTCAACCTACACTAACCTAATAATTCCTCCCACTTATACTTAAAGCAGATTGGCAATAGTCTTGACTCCCATTCCATCCACATGTCTCTCGAATGTATTCAGAGGCAGACCCTTTGTGAATGGATATACTAGGTTGTCCTTCGACATTTATCTTTGCCACCTCTTTATCTCCTCTCTTAACGATTTCTCGTATAAGATGGTGTTTTTCTTTCAATGTGTTTGCTGGCCTTGTGGGCTCTCGGTTCCCTTGAATTTGCAACTGCTCCGGCACAACGATTGTGATGGGCAAATTCGGAACAACGTCCAAGTCCACTAAGAAGTACTTGAGCCAAACCGCTTCTTTCGCTACTTCACAAGCAACTACTTATTCGGCTTCCATGGTCGAATCTGCGATGCATTTCTGCAAATCGCTTCTCCATGTCATGGCTCCTTCTCCCACGCAAAACGCACTACCCGAGGTAGGTATTTTGGAGTCTATGTCTGATTGGAAATTTGAGTCCGTGTATCCCATGGGAATTAGATTGTCTGATTGTTAAATCAGCATTCCATACCAAGTTCTTTTCAGAAACTAAAGAACGCATTTAATTGCAATCTAATGTTCTTTCCCGGGGTTACTTTGATATTTTGCCATCATGCCCACGGCAAAGCAGATATCCGGTCTCGTACACAACGTTGCATACATAAGACTTCCTACGTCCGAAACGTACGAAACGTCTTTCATGTCATCTATCTCCACTTGCGTCTTAGGGCATATTTCTTTGGATAGATGGATTCCGTGCCTACAAGGTACAAAAACCTTTCTTGGAATCTTGCACGCTGATATGCTTCAAAACAGTGGCTTTGTATGAAACTTGCGATAAGCCCAACATCTCCCTCTTGCGATCTCGAGTGAACTTGATCCCAAGGATGTGACTGGCTTTTCCCTAAGTCCTTCATATCAAACTGATTTGACAGCCATACCCTTACGTCTGACAATACCTTTACATTGTTTCCAATGAGCAGAATATCGTCTACGTATAATACTAAGAATACCACCGCAGTTCTGTCATATCTTTCACACAACTTTCGAACTTGTTTTGATCATAAACCCATAAGACTTAATCAATTGATCAAAACACTGGTTCCAAGTACGCGATGCTTGCTTAAGTCCATAAATGGATCTCTTAAGCTTGCATACGAGGTGCTCTTGGCCTTTTTCAACGAAACCTTTGGGCTGTTGCATATAGATCCCATCAAGACTTCCGTTAAGGAAAGCTGTCTTGACATCCATTTACCAGATCTCATAATCTAAGTGCGTAGCGATCGACAAGAGAATACGGATGGACTTAAGCATAGCTACAGGCCACAGGCCACAAGCCTTGCTTTGAAGGTCTCTACCCTTCCGTCCGGTCCTCTTTTCCTCTTGTACACCCACTTGCATCCAATGGGCTCTACCCCATTAGGTGGATCAACCAACTCCCACACTTGATTATAATCCATCGAACCCACCTCGGTTTCCATTGCGGTTTGCCACACTTCCGCGTCTTTGTCTTGGATTGCCTCGTCGTACGTTCATGGGTCTGATTCATCGCTGGGAATCAAATCCGAAGATTCTCCAATTCCCATGATCTCTCGGGTTGCCTTGCAATCCTCCCACTACGACGGGGTTCCGGTTGTGAAGGTATGACATGTGGTATATCATCTTGTATACTTGGTATAGGAGTTTGCCCTCTTAACTTGTCTAAGGTAATCTCACTTCTGGGCTTTCTTTTGTTCATATAGTCTTCCTCCAAGAATTTAAAGTGTGAATTAATCACGATCTTTTAATCCTTGAGACTATAGAACATACACCCTTTCGTTCCCAATGGATATCCTATAAACAACCTTAATTTCGAACGTGGATCCAATTCACCGGCTTCCTTATCTAGCACGTATACCGGACAACCCCAAATCCGCAAGTGTCTTAGACTGGGCTTGCGCCCGGTCCACAATTCCATTGGGGTTTTAGGAACCGATTTGGATGGCACCAAGTTTAGAATGTAAGTCGTTGTTTCCAAGGCGTTACCCCAAAACGACTTGGGTAAATCTGAATAACTCATCATGGATCTGACTATTTCTAAAAGAGTCTGGCTCCTTCGTTCTGCCACACCGCTCTATTGAGGGGTTCCCGATGTGGTCAACAGGGATACAATCCCTTCTTCCGATAGGTAGTTCAAGAATTCATTGCTAAGGTATTCGCCTCCACGAACAAATCGTAGAGACTTGATACTTCTTTCCCTATGCATCATAAGGTAGATGTATCCGTATCTTGAGTAATCATCAAATTACTCATACCTCTTCTTGCTATGATCGTCATTGAACCACACATATCGGTATGAACGAGTTCTAACACTTCCGTAGTTCTATTCCCCTTGGCTCCAAATGCCCTCTTGGTCATTTTACCCTCTAAACAGGATTCACAAGTTGGAAACGGTTCGACTTGGAATGATTCCAAGGATCCGTCTTTCACCAATCTCTCTATCCACTTTAGATTAATATGACCTTGTTTAAGATGCCATAGAAGTGTTTCGTTCATCTCCGAAGAACGCTTTCTTTTATTACTCGAAATAATCGATGTGTTATTAGATTCAATTTTGTGAGTGGTGTGCCCAAATTATGGTATAAAGATCATCCATTGAAGTTCCGGAATGGATAAACTCATCGTTTCAAGCAATAATAACATCCTCATTAAAAGAAACTGAGTATCTATTCAAACAGTTTAGAAACTGAAGGTTGAGTTCTTTCTAAACTAGGAACATGAGGAATGTCTCTCAAGACCATAACTCTATCTTCACAAGATAGGCGCACTTCTCCCACTGCTTCAGCTGCCACTCTCGTAGCATTGCCCGATGTGATGGGGATCTCACTTCCGTTAAGTCGTCGGGTTAGCTTAAACCCATGAAACAAATGTGATCAGTAGCTCTCGTATCCACTATCCACGAATAGACAGCATACGCCACTTCACAAGTTTTGACGACTAAGGTGTGTGAATTACCTAACTTTCCTAGCCTCTTAGGCTTGGAACAGGCAGACCTCCATTGTCCTCTCTCACCGCAACTAAAACACTTCCCCTTCGATGCTTGCCTTTGCATTTGCCTTTCGCAACAATTGGATTTGCTTGGATCCGGCCTTTGGTTCTCTTCCTCTTTTCCCTCCCTTGGGACCAAAAAAAGGTAGACGAACCATTAGCCACCATAGCACTAGACTGGTGCTCCATTATCACCTCCACCGAAACTAAAGCTTGCAAGAGCTCGGGCAAACGACTTGTCCGTTCATTCATCTGACAGTTCAGATGAAACTACTCAAAGCTTCTCGGTAGGGAATGGTATATGAAATCAATCAAAATCCGCACCAAGTACTTCCAACTTGTTAAGGTATGCTATTATCTCGAGAACGTGCTCCCTCACGGGCGTTCCTTCCACCATTTCCAACTTGACCGAGTCATGTTTGGTGAACTGATTAGTCATGGGATTCTGATGTGATAAACATCTCTTCAAGGCGTTTCATGATTTCAACAGCGGATACAATGTCTTCATGAACGCGCCTCAAATCCTCAGACAGAAATGTCAAGATGATGCACTTCATTCATTGTCACGCTTCCGATCATGAACTGTCTCTTCCCATTGCTTGACTTATCATTAGGCTTGCCGGGTATATTAACATAAATAACCCAATTGTGTTTTCGTGCAGTAAGGACAAATTAAAAAAAACATTTCCAATCGATATAATTCTCTCCAAAAAGTTTATTAACTTTAAGTATATTAAACAGTGGATTAAAAGGTTACGACATGATGAAACGAGAATAAAACATACATTCATATTAATATCTAGAAAAATACGAAATTATCACATAAATTTGATCACATCAATTATATTGAAACCTTAAAACAATATAATCATGCATCAGCCAACATCTCGAAACAATTTAAATGCGCCACGAGGGGTGGTCTATACATTTAAACACATTCAAGCGGATTACAAACTTAAAAGTTACAAATCCTTAATTCAAAATTAATAGTTGGCTCCCACTTTGACCACATAGAAACTGACAGGGACTCCGAGGGGAGTAAGTTAATATCAATTTCCTATGCCTAAGTAATAACCATAATTAAATACAGGATTATTATTTCGCTTTGAGCAAGCCACTCGTGGTGAGGGTCAATACCGCCACTAGTAATAATCCACAATCATCCTTTCGGAATTTATTCATGTGAAAACCGTTCTTTTGGCCGATCCGAGGGGGAAATGTATTCCAAAAGAACTTCACAAATAAATAAATTATGGAGGCCAAAATAATCCAATTTTAATATCCGGAATAAAATTGCGATTACAAAAACATACTTAGTAATTTTCGAAAGTAAGGTTTTTCTTGGACAATTAAATTCATGCAAACACATATTAACAAGTAATAATAAGTGCACGAAATAAAACATCCATCAAAACAAAATTAAACACATTGGAGCACTCGAATCCAATTGTCACGGTTTAATTTCTTCACGTCTTGATGCGAAAAATCGTCCTTGTTGCTTTCCGACGTTCGTCTCGACGTGCTCCCACTCGAACAGCAACACTTCTTCAAAAACAGCATCGTTTGGGGTTCGGGACGACGTTTAAAATCACACGGAAGAAAACACGAATCGAAAAAATTCCACAGCCTGAGATACAGCGCGCGTCGGCCCACGAAATGGGCCCGCGCGCTTCCCGGCCCGAGAAGCGCTGGAAAACGCCCCGAGGCGCGCCGAAGCGCAGCCCCGAGGCGCGCCCGAGGCGCGCCCGAGGCGCAACACAGGAGCGCGCCGAGGCGCTGCCTGGGGCGCCCCGAGGCGCTGCCGAGCCAGCCTGAGCGCGCGCGCGCCGTGCGCGCGGCGCCGTGCGTCCGTTGCGCACGGTGTGCTCCGTGCACCCCCGTGCGCCGTTTTTTCGCCGTTCGTCCTCGTTTTCTTCACCCCTTGCATGATTTTACTTCCATACACGCGCCACGCATGCATGCGTCGTCCGGGTACGCCGTTTTTAATTCTTCGTTCTTCGTCACGATCCGGTTACAATTTATTTTTACAAAAAAAATAAATACTAGATCTAGACTAGTCTATTACAATGATCGAATCAAAATAAAGCCAACTAATCTACTCGTGGATTTTCTCACGAGAAAAACGAATTCGAACGAATCGAATTAAAAAACCAAATTAATTCACACGCATGAAATTAACAACATTAAAAACCATGACAATTGGATACCTGCAAAAAAGATCTAACAATTCTACTATCCAATTTCAATTTTAATGTTCAACAATTTAAATTCCAATTTAAAATTCAGAGCCCGAAACCGTGGCTCTGATACCAGTTGTTGGATAATATATAGGGGTGCCCGGAAACTATTCGGGATGAATTTTAAATACGAATTTAAATACAATTATTACTATCATGAATTAATCCTAATTAATTCAAATAATAATTCCAACAACTAATTATCATCATGCATGCTAAATTAATTTCACATATTTAACTAGGCGGAATTAAACAAGTAAATATGCAATTAACGTACCTCTTGTAGAACTTGGTCTTTGAATAAAACGGGACTCGTACACGCTTTATCAACCCAAAAACCTTCTCAAGTATTTCCCTTTCGCCTTACTTGATCGCCGGTGGGAGACGCTTTCAAGCAATTTAATAAACTAAGGAAAAAGAAAAATATCTATGCTTCTTGATTTTTCCAACACATGGAATTATGTATTTGGGGATGAAATAATCACCCCCTATTTATAATAGGTGGTGGCCGAAATTTTTGAATATTTTAGAGGTGGAGAAAATCTTTTCTTAGCCTCTAAGAAATCTTGAATATATCTCATATATTCTTTTCTCCATAATAAAATATTCCACAAAAATCTCACACTCCTTATTATTGCTTGTAATTCTCGAAAATTTCATGTAGAGATCCTAAGATTTGGATCTTCTTGAATATATGAGATATTCTTGTATTCCAAGAATACATATCTTCCATAATATCTTTCCAAGAAAATCAACACAATCTTCTCTCTCCTTGAATTCCATATTTTCGAAAATTATGTGAAAAATCAGCATATTATTTTCTTTTTATTTTAATCACCTTATCATTATTGGGCTACTTAATTGGGCTACTTGAGGGGCCTTAAGGAGAATTAAGATTGGACCTCCTAATGGACTTCTGAATTTCAATATTGAGCCCCAATATAATTCAGCCCATTAATATTAATTATTACCACTAATAAATTAATATTGCACTATCCATCTTAATCCATATTACGATAATATGGGCTCCCGGTTATTATTTCCCGCGTTTAAGATTATCAAGTCCATTAATTAATTGAGCTTCTGAATAGCTCTAAATTAATTAATATATTTCACCTTGGAGTAAAGACAGCTCAACATTATTATTCGTACCGAAGAAACTAATTCTTCACTTGCAAGATTTGGTACAATAAAACTTCTGAGCCCACCAAGGGGACCAATCACACGAGCCGTACTCGCACGCGTTTCTCCGTATTAAATCTTAGCAACCGTCCCAAGACACAAAGTTCGAAGTCACAATGATTCTCACCCAACATGAATCAAAGCAGTAACTACTAAGCACACACGGTCCTATTTAAGTGACGGAGATTAAGAAATCAACAACCACTGAGGTCTAATTCTTCACCTTTCAGAACAGAAGAATTTCTCCTCGCTGTAGGACCTCTTCAACACATACTAAATGTGCTAGTGCAATCTCTTGGTCAAGACAGACCAATCTGAGCCTTACACATCGACCTTTCACGGCGGTTTGTTCAATTCCACCTGGGTCGTGAATTGTACGTTTAGTTACAAGTAAACTGTTAATGTTGTCTTCCGTGATCGGGTATCACCACATTAACTACAATGTAACATGTACTATATATTGAACGGTTTGCAATAGAAATTCAACATTCAATCATATCTAAAGCAAATGTGATAAAAGAATTATTCTCATAAACAAGTGTTTGATACACGAGTTATACAAAGTAAAAGCATACTTTCACGTATAACTCCAACACTTGTCCTACGTCCACTCTCCCTTTCTCAAAAGGGGACTCTCTCTTCAACCAACTTACGAACTTTTGGAATTGGGAGGTGTTGGGAAATTGTATAGACTTATGTTTTGGTTAAGATGCCAAAAGGTTCCTCCTAAGTCATTTGTAAGTAAAGTATTCAACAGAGTTAGAATAAAATTAGACAGTTAAAATGTTAAGGAACTGAAGTACATTTACTAATTCATATAGTGTATATAAGAGTTGAAGAAGTCCACTGAAGAGGATGAAGATCCACTGAAGAAGAAGTAAAGTGAAGAAGAAGTCAGCTGAAGAAGAAGTCTAAGTTATGAATGTTTTTTAAGTGCATTCTTACTAAGGCTATACCATCAGTAGAGGATCAAGGTCCACTGATGAGAACTAACAAAGCACATTCAATGTTAAACACATTAAAAGTTGTTACTTAATCTGGTTGGAACAAGGCAAATCGAATATCAGTAAAGCTTGCAATTAATGAAGGAATAAGAAGGTTTTCTCAGTTGAGTTCCACCTTAAAACCAGACAGGACTCTGAGCAAGTAGATTGTGCGACCCAATAAGAAGATGACACGTAGATGTACTCTACTGACAGCCGACCTGTCACAGACTGACAAATACCAAAAGTCTTACTTTAGCTTTCTCCAAAGAGCTAGTAAACAGGCAAGGTCTTTAAGCCGTTTCTTGACAAGACTTAAAGCTTAAATAGAGTCGTTTGAACCTGATGGTCCCATTTTCAAATGACTTTTTCAGGACAGATGGGAATTCAGGAGCAAATTTTTTTTTAAAACCATACTCAGGGAGTTCAGTGATAGTGAAGAATACTCAAGTAACTGCGTTACTTCGAGTCAGATTTAACAAGTCAGTGAAGAGACTTGAGATTCAGGCTCAAAACGACGCATCCACTCGAGAGATACACTTCGAGTCACTGTCTTGCTAAGAGGCTGAGTGACCAAGTCAGTGAGCTTAGCAACACAGTGACTCGAGATACTGAACTCTCGAGCGCGTTGCCTGAACTGGTCAGTGAGATGGATTCTCCCTGACCGAAATACTTATCCAAAGTTTCTTAACAATGCTCTCAGTGAGCAGATTTTCACAACACTTTAGTAAATACTTTAAAGATAGGAACGCGCAGTTTAACGTGGTTCAGAGACTCAAGCTCTTACATCCACGGCCCGATTTAACAGGAAATCCACTAACTTGGATTCTTGTTTTTAACGTGCCAAGGTGCACCCAGATCTACACTCCAGATCTTTCTTTCTTACTTCCTTCCTCACTAACAACTTACTACCAACAAACCTAACATTAGGGTTTTGGTTTCAGTTGGGTTTTCTCCAACTAGGTGAGGTTTTCCCTTACAATGTGTTAGCCTTAAGCTAAGATTGGGAAAACCTCTCTAAGCTATGAGTTACAAGTTGAACACTTAGTTGTGTATATATGAAGACCCTAATGGTCAGTGTACAAGATGTGAATCGTGCCTCCTTATAACTCCCATACAATGCACTAAAACACTCACACCTTCACAGCTCGTAGGTGTTGATTTTTCTTACTTCACACACACCTTAAACCGAAGCTACGAGCTTGTATTTATAATGTGGATTCAAATGTAACCGTTGGATGAAATTACATTTGAATCCATACAATTAATAGGTTTTACCTACTTTTCTTGGAGCTCGGCCTTGTCAGTGTCAGATACGCTGTCTTGACGTGATTGGTCCACGTGGACTGAGTCCAACGGATCTTTGACTCAGTGGGCTTGATCAGGGCGCACAGACTTCAGATAGCATTATCCTCCACTGACTGATGATCTTCATTAGACACAGTTGTCTTCAGTGATGTTGTCCTTCAGGGACTCTTTGAAGATCTCTCCAAGAAGTTTGTCATAAGGCTGAATGACAAACTTCCCTGACCACAGTAGCCTGACACCTTCAGGGCCTACTTGGTATAGCACTGATCCTCCAGATCATGCTCTTCACTGAGTGGTCCACTTGACTTAGCTTAGATCAGCCAGGTTTACACTCAATGAGACATCCTTCAGGCTTCTCTTCAGGTTCAGGTCTCTGGCATGGCTTCAGTCAGTTCTTCTTGATGTCATCTTGAAATCCTCAGGCTGTGTTGCTGAGTTCTCCCTCAACTGAGTGTTTCCTCAATTGAGTTCTTCTCAACTGACAACCTATTCTACTGAGAAATAACCTAGCCTGACATGAAACTAAAGATACTATCCTGACTGCTTTCAAACCTATTACATGTTGTTTTGGAAAATTATCAAAACTAAAACATATCCCAACAGAACTAATCAGATTCAAGAGACTTACTTGAGAAGATTCAACTCCAACTGAAAGATTTCCAAGAAGGTCTATAAATACAGAAGGACGTGCCCATTTCTACGCACGGGAAACTTACAAGAACAAAAAATTCTCTACATTCATAACTTACTACGAAGCAATCGAAATCACCTTTATTTCCTAAGTGTTTCATATTTGTAGAGAGCATACCAAACCTTCTGTAACTGAGCGTATAGCTATATCCAAACCTTAGAAAGAGATAATCCATCCTTAAGCCTTGAGCTAAACTGTAAGCATTATCTCACAAACAGTTGGAACCAAACCCTAGTCAAAACCCTACCCCAAAGTTAGGTTGAGAGTTAGAGTTAAGTGATGTTAGTAAGTTGATTGTTGATATTAGTCTGAAAGCTGGTTGTTTTGGGAACTAGGACCTGGAATTATCCTAGGGATCAAATATCATAAGAGAGGATTATAAATACCCATACCAAAGCTCGTTTTTTAGACCGATACCAGAGGTCGAGCGGTTTTGGGTAATTTCGGCCCAATTCAATCCAAAGCGTATAAATACCCATTCCAAGCTCATTTTTTTGAGACTTTGGACACACCACTTGATACCATATCATTCTTAGAGATTGTTTTGAGAGAGGAAAACTTGGGAAGGAAGATTGAAGAGTCTAGCAAGAGTTTTTACAATTGTAATCGAGGTTTTGAATTTACGAATTCATAGACTAGAGTTTTATTTAGTTCTTTCTTTCTTAAACGTTTGATTCTAGAAAACCTAGTTTTCATACTTATTAAGATTTGTTTTGAGACTTAAAGTTATTGTTTTAATCCTTAGTTTATGTTCTTGATTTCATTCATTAATTCGATTATGCATATGTTCATCGTTCTTATTATTGATTTCGTTATCCAAACCACCATGTTAGGTTAGAACCCTTGCATGCTTAGGGTAGGATGAACTCGTAGAAGTAGGACGTTGGTATGTAATTACGATAATTTGTGATGTATAGTTTTAGTTCTCTTAATTAATTGAATTTTTAAAATAAACCCTAGAATTATCTTAGAATTGAGTACGAAAATTGTTAGAGAGAAGACGACCGCATCACTCTTAAATAACAAATAGGCTTAATGAGAGGGTTTTTGAAGGGGTTTATCATCTACCGGATTATCTAGGGAGGATGACCGCATCACCTTAGTTAAATTAGGGTCTCAATAATTAAGCACAATCCATATAATTTGATTAGTGGATTAGTGAAGTAGGTTGATAAGACGAAGTATTAGGGTTAATTCTTGAGCTTTTAGTCTTTCAATCCTGTGCTAGATTAGGGAAGTTGATTGCCTAGTTTTAGTACACTTAGGATTATTACTTGCACATCACGATTATTTTAGTTATTGTACCAAGTCCGTTAGTATATGTAGGAATTCCTATCCCGAGCATCACACTCACACTTGCACTTCAAACCGAAGTTAGATAGCTTTGTTTACTTTCATTAATTATTTAGCATAATATAGTTTAGATTAAAATAATCCAAAAATATTGTACTCATATTAACTACGAGACATAGATTTCTAGGGACTTGCTCGCATACAGACCTTTTCTTGGGTTCGATAATACTTGGTCTCTATACTTGCCCATACTACTGCGAACTCATACTCTTGTGGGGTAGCTACTAGTAAAAGCTAGTATTTTGCATTCAAGTCAATATCGTTGTTGCCGGTGAAGACGATGTATGCCCATTGAGTAGGACTTGGAGATAGTTTAGTAGTTAGTAGTGAGTGCCTTTATTTTTTTCTGTTTTATTATTATTCATTAGGCAGCTGCATTTTGATATCTCTTTAGGTGTTTCAGGTATATGAAATCACGCTCAAAGGGAGAAACGCGTGAAGATAGAACAAAATTAGTCCCTGAGATAATCGTCAGAAGAAATAGAGCCTTTCAGCGAAGGATGACTACTGCCGGTGGAGAAAACATAAATAAGGATTTAGATAAGGAGTTGGATCAAGATGCAGAAAAGTACAATCAGATTGTGGAACGGGTTGATGGAGTTGATGGAGACAACAGTCAGAAGCAAGCACCCATAGGGGAAAGCCAAAACCCGATCCCACAGAATCGAGACAACCCCGCACAAAACCAAAACCAAAACCAAAATCCCAATAACCCTTTCAACAACCCTGTCTACCAACATAACAACTCACCTTTGTTGGGAAAATAGGGGTGCCCAGATCTATTCGGGATGAAATTTAAATACGAATTTAAATACAATTATTACTAGCATGAATTAATCCTAATTAATTCAAATAATAATTCCAACAATAACTTTATCATCATGCATATCAAATTAATTCAAATGAAAACCTAAAGCGGAATAACTAAGAGTTCACGTAATTCATACCTCTTGTAGATATGACCTTTGATAACAACGGGACTATCATGATCGTGCTATCAACCAAAAGACCTTCTCAAGTATGTCCCTTTCACCTTGCTTGTTCACCGGTGGGAAGTGCTCACAAGCAATTAGAATAACAAGGAAAAAGAAGAATAGTTTTGCTCTGATTTTTCCAACACATGGAATTGTGAAACTGTAAACTGGAGATGAAATAATCATCTCCTACTTATAGAGGAGAAGTGGTCGAAATTTTCATATGGAATAGGGGAGAGAAATTTTTTTTCTTGGCCTCCAAGAAATCTTGAATATATCCCATATATTCTTTTCTCCATAATAAAATATTCCATAAAAATCTCACCCTCATTATAATATGCAATTTTCGAAATTATCTAGGAAGAAATAACAAGATTTGGGTCTTCTTGAATTTATGAGATAATCTTGTATTCCAAGAATATATATCTTGCATAATATCTTTCCAAGAAAATCAACAAAATCTTTTCTTTCCTAATCTTGTAATTTTCGAAAATTAAGAGAAAAAAATCAGCAAATATATTTTCTTTTATTTTAATCACCTTATTATTATCGGGCTACTTAATGGGCTACTGGAGGGACCTTTAGGTGAATTAAGATTGGACCTCCAATGAGATTCTAAATTTCAATATTGAGCCCCAATATAATTCAACCCATTAATATTAATTAGTACCGCTAATAAATTAATATTGCACTATCCATCTTAATCCATATTACGATTATATGGGATCCCTGTTATTATTTCCCGCGTTCAAAATTATCTAGTCCATTAATTAGTTGAGCTTCTGAATAACTCTAAATTAATTAATATCTTTTACCTTGGAGTAAAGAAAACTCAACATTATTATCCGTACCGAAGAAACTAATTCCTCACTTGCAAAATTTGGTACCATAAAACTTCTGAGCCCACCAAGGGGACAAATCACACTAGCCGTACTCGCACATGTTTCTCCGTATTAAATCTTAGCAACCGTCGTATGATTAATATTACTACCCAAGACACAGGGTTTGAAGTCACGATGATTCTCACCCAACATGAATCAAAACAGTAACCATTAACCACACATGGTCCTATTTAAGTGAAAGAGATTAAGAAATCAATAACCACTGAGGTGTAATTCTTCACATTTCATAACAGAAGAATGTATCCTCGCTGTAGGTCCTCTTCAACACATACTAAATGTGCTAGTGCAATCTCTTGGTCAAGACAAGTCAATCTGAGAATATACACATCGACCTTTCACGGCGGATTGTTCAATTCCACCTGGGTTGTGAATTTGTACGTTTAGTTACAAGGATAACTGTTAATGTGATCTTCAGTGATCTGGTATCACCACATTAACTACAATATAACACATACTATATATATTGAACGGGTTGCAATAAATATTTAACATTAATTTATATTTAAAGAAAATGCGATAAAAGATTTATTCTCATAAATAAGTGTTTAATACACGAGTTATACAAAGTAAAAACATACTTTTACGTATAACTCCAACAATCTCCCACTTATACTTAAAGTCTGCTTTTTAGTATACATCATGCATGTCTAGTGTAGTAGCTCTACGTTACATCTCATGCCAAAATACACTAACCTAATAATTCCTCCCACTTATACTTAAAGTAGATTGACAATAGTCTTGACACCCATTCCATCCACATGTCTCTTGAATGTACTCTGAGGCAGACCCTTTGTGGATGGATGTAATAGATTGTCCTCCGACGTTTATCTTTGCCACCTCTTTATCTCTTCTCTTAATGATTTCTCGTATAAGATGGTATTTTCTTTCTATGTGTTTGTTGGCCTTGTGGGCTCTCGGTTCCCTTGAATTTGCAACTGCTCTGGCATTATCAAAATAGACAGTGATTGTGCTGGGTAAATTCGAAATAACGTCCAAGTCCACTAAGAAGTACTTGAGCTAAACCGCTTCTTTCGCTGCTTCACAAGCAGCTACTTATTCGGCTTATATGGTCGAATCTACAATGCATTTCTGCAAATCGCTTCCCCATGTCATGGCCCTTTCTCCCATGAAAAACATATTACCTGAGGTAGATATTCTGGAGTCTATGTCTGATTGGAAATTTAAGTTCGTGTATCCCATGGAAATTAGACCGTCTGACGGTAAATCAGCATTCTATCACGAGTTCTTTTCAAAAACTTATAGAATGCATTTAACTGCAGTCCAATGAGCTTTCCTGGGGATACTTTTGTAATACCCTAGACTTTCATGATCTTATTTGCTTTACTAAATGCTTTATAATTCTATATGAATCTATGTGATGCATTTACATCCAAAATTCATGACAAGACACGTTTATGTGTTTTATTTACTCGATATTTACAATTAACATATTATTTGCTCAATACATGCTTATTCTTGAAACTTTATAATTTTTATATGTTCTTTATTTTATGTCTTAAAGTATTTGATATAGAAATTAATATAGTCCTTAAGTCTAGTATTTTATTTTACACGTTATAAGTTGAAAAATGAACGTTTCTTCAAGAAACGAATTACGTATCGATTGCTCGATGTTTTTTTATGATTAGTATATAGACTTTATAATTTATTTAGAGCCTTAGAAGAGTTTTAATTTTATTTTATAAGATAGTATAAGTAATTTTATGCATAATGTACCTTAAAAGCATTAAATAAATTAGAAAATCATAATTTCTTTTATTTTTATTTATTAAATTCAAAGCCCTACAAGTGTCTTAACTACAAGACACAAGAATTCTCTTGAATTATCCTCAAAATTTCGTCCAATATGAGGAAAGGAGGAAGATTGGTGAAACTTCATGAATTAAGGTCAAAGTTAGTAGCATAAAAGTCAAAATTAGCTACTAATTATAAGATGCCATGTGTTTAATGGCTTAACCTCCAAAATCATCCAAATTCTTCCACACTTTTCATCCAAGTCGGTCAAGAGGATTTTGGAGTAGCTTCCAAGCATGGTTCCTCCTATAAATACATGAGCTTTCATGCAAAATTATTCATAAGAAAAAGTTTAAAGAAAATTTCACAAATACTACTACTCTTATACTTAGAAGTTGAGAAAGGAGAAGAAGAGATTTCTTATAGCTACCTATCTCTAAGTAAGCTTCTCTTCTTGATTGAGTAATTATTTAAGTGGTAGTATGAAGTTTATGCATGATATGTGAATTAAATGATAGGAAAATGAGTTTTGATGAGTAATTTTGCATGTTATCCATGTTTTACTTCATGTTTGAATGTTTAATTCAATTTCTTCATGATTTATGATCAAAATCATGTTTATTATTTGATTATATATGCTTTAGAAGTATAAATCATGAAATTATATGGTTTAAAGTGAGTTTAAGATGTTATGTTCTTCATATATGCATGAAAACCGAAAATCTGGACAACTTGTGAAGGAATTTCTTTTTTGATCCAATTTGTCGATGGAAAATTCTGAAATTTTTATATGTGAAAATATACTTGTGAAGAAACTTAGGTTTCAAATTTCATAATTTTTGGACTGGTATTCAATTCGTGGTGATTTTTCGAAGTAGAGCCAGGGTTTTGGAAGAAATTACAGGAACAGTAGAAGTGTTCTATAATCTGAGAATAATCGGTTATGTTTTTATAGAAAACTAAAGTATGTTGATAAATTACATGAAGTTGGAGTTCATGGTTAAAATTTCATGAGTATTGGACTTGTGGTTGATTTATGGTGAATTTTTAAAGTTAAGTGACCAGAATCTGTTACTGTGTGTTCATTATGAAATATTTGATGTATGGTAAAGAGTTTGAGAAATATGAAAGTATGGTGATAAACTTTATTGAGTTGGTAATATACTATTAAAATTTCGTAATTTTTGGACTTATGGATAATTTAATATGAATTTTCAAAGTTAGGCGTGTAATCTGCCAAAATAGAATTTTGTGTGAAAGGTTCGAAATGGTCCGGTTATATTTTTTACAGTCGATATTTATTTATAACTTGCTATTTGATGATTTTATACACTTAATTGATATATGTGTGTTAGTATACAATATTTGAATATGTATGGAGAATTGAATTCAAGTCTTACAATTTACAAAAGTGAAGGGATAAGTAACAATGTTTCTATTTTAAAAATTCTACTTGTAGGTACAAACCTGCAAGGTGGGGAATCACTTCGCTCTTCACCGAGTATTTTATTATTATTTTAATTGCACTTATTAAACGTTGAATGTTAAATTTTGAGTCTGGCCCGCTATCGACTGGCCCTGAGATAGTCCAACTATATGTTGGCAAATGAGATAGTCCGGTCGCTCCGGCACCACGGGTTGGTCGCGCCACCCAAGGAGATACCCGGTGAAATTCCGGGGGCTCACATGTTATAAACAATTGATGTTTAGTTTGTGCAATTATAAAGAAGTTTCCCACTAAGTGTTTACAAACACTTATCCCTTCCACTTTAAATTTTTACAGATGCTGTGGATCCGGACGTGGGCGAAATTTTTAAAATAGAAACCTTGTTACTTATCCCTTCACTTTTGTAAATTGTAAGACTTGAATTCAAATCTCCAAACATATTCAAATATTGTATACTAACACACATATATCAATTAAGTTTATAAAATCATCAAAGAGCAAGTTATAAATAAATATCGACTGTAAAAATGTAACCGGACCATTTCGAACCTTTCATACAAAATTTCGAATTTGGCAGATTACACACCTAACTTTGAAAATTCATATTAAATTATCCATACGTCCAAAAATTATGAAATTTTAACAGTATATTACCAACTCAATAAAGTTTATCACCATATTTTCAGATTTCTCAAAATCCTTACCAAACATCAAATATTTCGTAATGAACACACAGTAACAGATTCTGGTCACTTAACTTAAAAAATTCACCATAAATCAACCACATGTCCAATACTCATGAAATTTTAACCATGAACTCCCAACTGCATGTAATTTATCAACATACTTTGGTTTTCTATAAAAACCTAACCGATTATTCTCAGATTATAGCAAACTTCTACTGTTCCTGTAATTTCGTCCAAAACCCTAGCTCTACTTCGAAAAATCACCACGAATTGAATACCAGTCCAAAAATTATGAAATTTGAAACCTAAGTTCCTGCACAAGTTGTCCAGATTTTCGGCTTTCATGCATATATGAAGAACATAACATCTTAAACTCACTTTAGACCATATAATTTCATGATTTCTACTTCTAAAGCATATATAATCAAATAATAAACATGATTTTGATCATAACTCATGAATAAATTGAATTAAACATTCAAACATGAAGTAAAACATGGATAACATGCAATTTACTCATCAAACCCATTTTCCTATCAATTAATTCACATATCATGCATAAACTTCATACTACCACTTAAATAATTACTCAATCAAGAAGAGAAGCTTACTTAGAGATAGGTAGCTACAAGAAATCTCTTCTTCTCCTTTCTCAACTTCTAAGTATAAGAGTAGTAGTATTTGTGAAATTTTCTTTAAACTTTTCTTATGCTTATTTTTGCATGAAGCTTATGTATTTATAGGAGGAACCAAGCTTGGAGGCTACTCCAAAATCCCTAGGACCGACTTTGATGAAGAAAGTGGAGGATTATGGAGTATTCTTGCAAGTTAAAAGAATGAACACATGGCATTTTAATATTTGTTGTAAATTTTGACTTTTATTCTTCAAATTTTGACTTTAATTTTCATGAAACTTCACCACTCTTCCTATCCTATCTATAAATTTCGAAATTTAGGGAGATTTCAAGAGAAAACTTGGGTATTGTAGTTAAGACACATGTAAGCTTTGAATTTGATAAATAAAAATAAAAGAAATTATGATTTTCTAATTTATTTAATGCTTTTAAGGTACATTATGCATAAAATTACTTATACTATCTTATAAAATAAAATTAAAACTCTTCTAAGGCTCTAAATAAATTATAAAGTCTATATACTAATCATAAAAAAATATCGAGCAATCGATACGTAATTCGTTTCTTGAAGAAACGTTCATTTTTTAACTTATAACGTGTAAAATAAAATACTAGACTTAAGGACTATATTAATTTCTATATCAAATACTTTAAGACATAAAATAAAGAACATATAAAAATTATAAAGTTTCAAGAATTAGCATGTATTGAGCAAATAATATGTTAATTGTAAGTATCGAGTAAATAAAACACATAGTAAACCAACCTGAATTAGAAATTGATGCCAACTTAACCTATGAGGAAGTCCATATATCCATACTTGATAGAAAGCTTCATAGGTTAAGAAATAGAGATATTCCTATGGTTAAGATCCAGTGGAATAGACACGGAATGGAAGAAGCTACGTGGGAGCGAGATGACGAAATCTTAGCCAAATACCCTAGACTTTCATGACCTTATTTGCTTTACTAAATGCTACATAATTCTATATGAATCTATGTGATGCATTTACATCCAAAATTCATGCCAAGGCACGTTTATGTGTTTTATTTACTCGATACTTACAATTAACATATTATTTGCTCAATACATGCTTATTCTTGAAACTTTATAATTTTTATATGTTCTTTATTTTATGTCTTAAAGTATTTGATATAGAAATTAATATAGTCCTTAAGTCTAGTATTTTATTTTACACATTATAAGTTGAAAAATGAATGTTTCTTCAAAAAACGAATTACGTATCGATTGCTCGATGTTTTTTTATGATTAGTATATAGACTTTATAATTTATTTAGAGCCTTAGAAGAGTTTTAATTTTATTTTATAAGATAGTATAAGTAATTTTATGCATAATGTACCTTAAAAGCATTAAATAAATTAGAAAATCATAATTTCTTTTATTTTATTTATTAAATTCAAAGCCTACAAGTGTCTTAACTAAAAGACACAAGAATTCTCTTGAATTATCCTCAAAATTTCATCCAATATGAGGAAAGGAGGAAGATTGGTGAAACTTCATGAATTAAGGTCAAAGTTAGTAGCATAAAAGTCAAAATTAGCTACTAATTATAAGATGCCATGTGTTTAATGGTTTAACCTCCAAAATCATCCAAATTCTTCCACACTTTTCATCCAAGTCGGTCAAGAGGATTTTGGAGTAGCTTCCAAGCATGGTTCCTCCTATAAATACGTGAGCTTTCATGCAAAATTATTCATAAGAAAAAGTTTAAAGAAAATTTCACAAATACTACTACTCTTATACTTAGAAGTTGAGAAAGGAGAAGAAGAGATTTCTTGTAGCTACCTATCTCTAAGTAAGCTTCTCTTCTTGATTGAGTAATTATTTAAGTGGTAGTATGAATTTTATGCATGATATGTGAATTAATTGATAAGAAAATGAGTTTTGATGAGTAAATTTGCATGTTATCCATGTTTTACTTCATGTTTGAATGTTTAATTCAATTTCTTCATGATTTATGATCAAAATCATGTTTATTATTTGATTATATATGCTTTAGAAGTAGAAATCATGAAATTATATGGTCTAAAGTGAGTTTAAGATATTATGTTCTTCATATATGCATGAAAACCGAAAATCTGGACAACTTGTGAAGGAATTTAGTTTTTGATCCAATTTGTCGATGGAAAATTCTGAAATTTTTATATGTGAGAAAAGACTTGTGAAGGAACTTAGGTTTAAAATTTCATAATTTTTGGACTGGTATTCAATTCGTGGTGATTTTTCGAAGTAGAGCTAGGGTTTTGGCCTAAATTACAGGAATAGTAGAAGTTTGCTATGATCTGAAAATATGTTGATAAACTTTATTGAGTTGGTAATATACTGTTAAAATTTCATAATTTTTGGACGTATGAATAATTTAATATGAATTTTCAAAGTTAGGTGTGTAATCTGCCAAATTCGAAATTTTGTATGAAAGGTTCAAAATGGTCCGATTACATTTTTACAGTCGATATTTATTTATAACTTTCTATTTGATGATTTTATACGCTTAATTGATATTTGGGTGTTAGAATACAATATTTGAATATGTGTGGAGATTTGAATTCAAGTCTTACAATTTACAAAAGTGAAGGGATAAGTAACAATGTTTTTATTTTAAAAATTTTACTTGTAGGTACAAACCTGCAAGGTGGGGAATCACTTCGCTCTTCACCGAGTGTTCTATTATTATTTAATTGCACTTATTAAACGTTGAATGTTAAATTTTGAGTCTGGCCCGCTATCTCAGGGGCCAGTCGATAGCGGGCCAAACTCAAAATTTAACATTCGACGTTTAATAAGTACAATTAAATAATAATAGAACACTCGGTGAAGAGCGAAGTGATTCCCCACCTTGCAGGTTTGTACCTACAAGTAAAATTTTTAAAATAGAAACATTGTTACTTATCCCTTCACTTTTGTAAATTGTAAGACTTGAATTCAAATCTCCATACATATTCAAATATTGTATACTAACACCCAAATATCAATTAAGTGTATAAAATCATCAAATAACAAGTTATAAATAAATATCGACTGTAAAAATGTAACCGGACCATTTCGAACCTTTCACACAAAATTCGATTTTGGCAGATTACACGCCTAACTTTGAAAATTCATATTAAATTATCCATACGTCCAAAAATTATGAAATTTTAACAGCATATTACTAACTCAATAAAGTTTATCACCATATTTTTAGATTTCTCAAAATCTTTTCCAAACATCAAATATTTCATAATAAACACATAGTAACAGATTCTGGTCACTTAACTTTAAAAATTCACCATAAATCAACCACATGTCCAATACTCATAAAATTTTAACTATGAACTTCCAACTTCATGTAATTTATTAAGGTCAAAATTAAAGAATACCTTGGACAATGCCTGAAAGGAACAGGGGTATGTTATAAGTGCAAAGAACCTGGACATGTCATAAATAATTGTCCAAAGTGGAAAGAACAACAGAAGATGACACCTGCTCGAGTGTTTGCCATGAGTCAGCAAGAGGCGATAGCAAACCCGGAAGTGATGGCAGGTATGTTCAAAATATTCCAAATACCTGTTTTCACGTTATTCGATACTGGTGCTACACATTCATTCATCTCTAGAAAGATGTTTGAACAAATTGAGACCGCCCATATTATGGTATAAGAAGATTTCCTAGAAGTAAACATTCCCTCTTGTAGTACGACACAATCCTTAGGACTGTGTAGGAATTTGAAGATTGATTTTGAGCATGCAATACTCCCGGCAAATCTACATATAATAGAAATGAAGGACTTTGATGTTATCTTGGGAATGGACAGGCTTATAGCAAATCATGCTCTCATCAAGTGTCAAGAAAAAGAAATATCAGTACGGAGATCAAAGGATGAGAACTTTACACTATATGGTGCTAGAATTGGAACTATATCTTGGGCAATTTCAGCAGTAAAGGCTCGAAAATTTTTAAGGAAAGAAGAATGTACAGCATTTCTAGTAAATGTTGTAGCAACAAAGTCTGATGGTCCAACATTGGACGATATGCCGGTAGTATGTGAATACAAGGATGTATTCCCAGATGATTTGCCAGGACTACCCCAGATCGTCAGTTAGAATTTACTATTGATTTAATTCCCGGAGCAGCGCCTGTTTCAAAAGCACCTTACAGAATGGCACCAAAAGAATTGCAAGAATTGAAAGTGCAACTGCAAGAATTACTGGATAAGGGTTTTATTCGACCAAGTGTGTCACCCTGAGGAGCACCGGTATTATTTGTGAAAAAGAAAGATGGTTCATTAAGAATGTGCATCGACTACCGAGAATTGAATAAGCTTACCATCAAGAACAAATACCCTCTTCCCAGAATTGAAGATATGTTCGATCAATTAAAAGGAGCTAGTGTGTTTTCAAAGATTGATTTAGAGCTAGCAGCAGTTGTGCATGCACTCAAGATTTGGAGACATTGCTTGTATGGAAGTAAATGCCAGATCTACACAGATCATAAGAGTTTGAAGTATATCTTCGAACAGAAGGAATTGAACATGAGGCAAAGGAGATGGTTGGAGTTGGTGAAAGATTATGATTGCGAGATATTGTATCATCCGGGAAGGGCAAATGTAGTAGCAGATGCCTTAAGTCGCAAGGGAAAGATCAATGCCTTGGTTGTGAAACCAACACTGAAGGAAAAAATAGCAAAAGCTCAATATGATGATGCATTCTTAGAAAAGATAAAACAAAAGATCAAGAAAGGAAAAGAAAAAGAATTTTCAGTACGTAAAGATGGTACAATGGTATGTCGAGGAAGAATATGTGTCCCAGAAAAAGAAGAACTCAAGAAGGAAATATTAGAAGAAGCACATTCTACACCATATACAGTTCATCCTGGAGGAACAAGATGTATCAAGAATTAAAGAAGTTGTTCTGATGGAGAAATATGAAGAGGGATATTGGAAATTTCGTACAGAAATGTTTGACATGTCAGCAGGTAAAAGCTGAACATCAAAGACCATCGGGATTGCTGAAACCACTTGAGATTCCTAAATGGAAATGGGAACACATTACGATGGATTTTGTGGTAGGATTGCCCAAGTCAATACAAGGAAATGAAGCTATTTGGGTAATTGTTGACAGATTGGCCAAGACGGCACATTTTCTACCAATAAAGATGAAGTTCACATTGGATAAATTGGCTCAGATTTATATTAAGGAAATTGTCCGATTACATGGAGTTCCAGTTTCTATTGTGTCAGATAGAGATCCACGATTTACATCGAAATTCTGGTACAGTCTTCAAGAAGCTTTGGGTACTAAGTTGGAATTCAGTACAGCTTTTCATCCTCAAACAGATGGTCAATCGGAAAGAACAATTCAAACTTTGGAAGATATGTTGAGAGCTTGTATCATCGATTTTGGAGGAAGTTGGGAAAGATACATACCTTTAGTGGAATTTGCCTACAACAATAGTTATCAAGCTACAATTGAAATGGCACCGTACGAAGCATTATACGGAAGGAAGTGCAGATCTCCACTATGCTAGGATGAAATTGGAGAAAAGAAATTGTTATGACCGGAATTGGTGGAAGAAACTAACAAAGTAATAAAGAAGATTAAAGAAAAGATGCAAGCAGCTCAAGATCGAAAGAAAGCGTATGCGGATAAGCGAAGGAAAGAATTAAGTTTTGAGATTGGAGACAAGGTATTTTTGAAGGTATCTCCAATGAAAGGAATTTTCCGCTTCGGAAAAAGAGGAGAGTTGAAGCCCAGATATATTGGACCTTATGAGATATTGGAAAGAGTTGGAGATTTGGCTTATAGGCTAGCACTACCAGCATCCTTGGCAGGAATACATAATGTATTCCATATCTCGATGCTCCGAAAGTACATACCTGACCCTACCTACATAGTAAACCAACCTGAATTAGAAATTGATGTCAACTTAACCTATGAGGAAGTCCCTATATCCATACTTGATAGAAAGCTTCATAGGTTAAGAAATAGAGATATTCCAATGGTTAAGATCCAGTGGAATAGACACGGAATGGAAGAAGCTACGTGGGAGCGAGAGGACGAAATCTTAGCCAAATACCCTTACCTCAATAATCCTGGTAACACTTGAAATTTCGAGGACGAAATTTATTTAAGGGGGTTAGACTGTAATACCCTAGACTTTCATGACCTTATTTGCTTTACTAAATGCTTTATAATTCTATATGAATCTATGTGATGCATTTACATCCAAAATTCATGCCAAGGCACATATATGTTTTTTATTTACTCGATACTTACAATTAACATATTATTTGCTCAATACATGCTTATTCTTGAAACTTTATAATTTTTATATGTTCTTTATTTTATGTCTTAAAGTATTTGATATAGAAATTAATATAGTCCTTAAGTCTAGTATTTTATTTTACACGTTATAAGTTGAAAAATGAACGTTTCTTCAAGAAACGAATTACGTATCGATTGCTCGATATTTTTTTATTATTAGTATATAGACTTTATAATTTATTTAGAGCCTTAGAAGAGTTTTAATTTTATTTTATAAGATAGTATAAGTAATTTTATGCATAATGTACCTTAAAAGCATTAAATAAATTAGAAAATCATAATTTCTTTTATTTTATTTATTAAATTCAAAGCCTACAAGTGTCTTAACTAAAAGACACAAGAATTCTCTTGAATTATCCTCAAAATTTCATCCAATATGAGGAAAGGAGGAAGATTGGTGAAACTTCATGAATTAAGGTCAAAGTTAGTAGCATAAAAGTCAAAATTAGCTACTAATTATAAGATGCCATGTGTTTAATGGTTTAACCTCCAAAATCATCCAAATTCTTCCACACTTTTCATCCAAGTCGGTCAAGAGGATTTTGGAGTAGCTTCCAAGCATGGTTCCTCCTATAAATACATGAGCTTTCATGCAAAATTATTCATAAGAAAAAGTTTAAAGAAAATTTCACAAATACTACTACTCTTATACTTAGAAGTTGAGAAAGGAGAAGAAGAGATTTCTTGTAGCTACCTATCTTTAAGTAAGCTTCTCTTCTTGATTGAGTAATTATTTAAGTGGTAGTATGAATTTTATGCATGATATGTGAATTAATTGATAAGAAAATGAGTTTTGATGAGTAAATTTGCATGTTATCCATATTTTACTTCATGTTTGAATGTTTAATTCAATTTCTTCATGATTTATGATCAAAATCATGTTTATTATTTGATTATATATGCTTTAGAAGTAGAAATCATGAAATTATATGGTCTAAAGTGAGTTTAAGATGTTATGTTCTTCATATATGCATGAAAACCGAAAATCTGGACAACTTGTGAAGGAATTTCGTTTTTGATCCAATTTGTCGATGGAAAATTCTGAAATTTTTATATGTGAGAAAAGACTTGTGAAGGAACTTAGGTTTAAAATTTCATAATTTTTGGACTGGTATTCAATTCGTGGTGATTTTTCGAAGTAGAGCTAGGGTTTTGGCCTAAATTACAGGAATAGTAGAAGTTTGCTATGATCTGAAAATATGTTGATAAACTTTATTGAGTTGGTAATATACTGTTAAAATTTCATAATTTTTGGACGTATGAATAATTTAATATGAATTTTCAAAGTTAGGTGTGTAATCTGCCAAATTCGAAATTTTGTATGAAAGGTTCAAAATGGTCCGATTACATTTTTACAGTCGATATTTATTTATAACTTGCTATTTGATGATTTTATACACTTAATTGATATTTGGTTGTTAGTATACAATATTTGAATATGTGTGGAGATTTGAATTCAAGTCTTACAATTTACAAAAGTGAAGGGATAAGTAACAATGTTTTTATTTTAAAAATTTTACTTGTAGGTACAAACCTGCAAGGTGGGGAATCACTTCGCTCCTCACCGAGTGTTCTATTATTATTTAATTGCACTTATTAAACGTTGAATGTTAAATTTTGAGTCTGGCCCGCTATCGACTGGCCCCTGTGATAGTCCAACACTATGTTGGCAAATGAGATAGTCCGCTCGTTCCGGCACCACGGGTTGTTCACGACACCCAAGCATATACCCGGTGAAATTCCGGGGGCTCACATGTTATAAACAATTGATGTTTAGTTTGTGCAATTATAAAGAGGTTTCCCACTAAGTGTTTACAAACCCTTATCCCTTCCACTTTAAATTTTTACAGATACTGTGGATCCGGACATGGGCGAATGAACTCGGCAGGCTGTGAAGTTTTCTTAAAGACTTTATGTTTTCAAGAATAATATTTTTAAATTTTGGCTTGTATCTTAAATTAAGATACAAACCAAAATTTAAAAACAAAATTCTTGAAACGTAAAATTTTTAAGAAAATTCCACAGCCCGCCGAGTTCATTCGCCCACGTCCGGATCCACAGCATCTGTAAAAATTTAAAAGTGGAAGGGATAAGTGCTTGAAAACACTTAGTGGGAAATCTCTTGTTAATTGCACAAACTAAATATCAATTGTCTATAATATGTGAGCCCCCGGAATTTCACCGGGTATATGCTTGGGTGTCGTGAACAACCCGTGGTGCCGGAACGACCGGACTATATGCTTGCCAACATAAAGTTGGACTTATATGTGGGGCCAGTCGATAGCGGGCCAGACTCAAAATTTAACATTCGACGTTTAATAAGTGCAATTAAATAATAATAGAACACTCGGTGAAGAGCGAATTGATTCCCCACCTTGCAGGTTTGTACCTACAAGTAAAATTTTTAAAATAGAAACATTGTTACTTATCCCTTCACTTTTGTAAATTGTAAGACTTGAATTCAAATCTCCATACATATTCAAATATTGTATACTAACACCCAAATATTAATTAAGTGTTGTTGGTCCCGGTACAAGACTGAGGAATACGTGTATGGGGAGGGAATACACGTATACCAATTTTTCAACCTAAAAACTGACTGAGTCCCCTTCACTCAGAGTGGTAAAGAACTAGGAGCTGATAATACACCTACTGACTACACTTGGTGCGGGTCAGTTGGCTAACTATCAGTTCAAGTTCAGTGCGGAAATGTTTGAGCCCTAAAAGTTTAAAGTCTTGTTTAGTTTGCCTTCTGAAAAACTTGTTTTACTCAAATCTGAAGAGTGTTTAGTAGGGCAGTGCTCTTTTGAAGATCAGCCTGATTGATTCAGGTCTGATAAACTTGAATGCAATGAATGAACAAGTAATATGGCAAGTAAGCACAATATCAAAGCAGTAAGAACACAAGGAGTTTAACGTGGTTCAGAGTCTCAAGCTCCTACGTCCACGGCCTGATTCAACAGGAAATCCACTCAAGGGATTCTTGTTTTTAATGTGCCAAGGTGCACCAAGACCAGCTATCCTCACTGATCTATACAACTCCACTTACTAACACACTAACTGACTTACTCCCAACAAACCTATCTTAGGGTTTTGGTTTCAGTTTGGATTCCAACTAAGTTGAGATTATCCTTACAAGACAAAGCTATGCTAAGGATTGGATAATCTCTCTAAGCTTAAGATAATTCTAATTAGCTCTTGGAATACAGAATAACTCTCAGTTGCTAAGAAACACTTGGGAAATTTGAATGTTTTCGAGTGCTTCTCTTAAGGCTGAATGCTTTGATTGCTTGAGAGTTTGAGTAATTTCTGGCTTGGAAATTTCCCGTAACCTTGAATGGGTTCAAGGCCTTCTGTATTTATAGGTGATTTGAATAACTATCCGTTGGAGAGATAGCCTTCTAGTCATCTATGTAGAGTGGCTTCAAACGGACATATCTTCATGCAGCAGCCGCCCTAGCATGGATTTGGTATTTGCATTAAATGCACATTAAATGCTTGCCCGTTGAATATGCAATCTGAATTCAGTCTTCATGTCAGGTTCCGTACGTGCGTGTCCTCCTCGGATTGGTCCACGTCATCAGGTTGGTGAGAATGTCAGAACTTATTCCTGAGCTTCAGGCTTGTCTTATTAAGTTCTTTTTGTCTTGAGCCCACCAGTCTTGTCCTGACGCTGAAATTCCTTTTGCATTGCTTGGCTCTACTCCAAGTCTTCCCATTAACTCAGTGACCTCCTGTTCCCTTCAGGACTGAGTTAGTAATGACCTCAGGGTCATACTCTTCATCACTGACACTTACTCAGCCAGCTTAGAGGACTGCCATAAGTTCAGGATGGTGCTCTTCGTCTTCAGGCTCTGAGTCTTGATTGTCTCCAGTGAGTTCTCCTCTCACTGAGTACCTGTGAAGTGTAAAATGACTAAGTACTAACCCTAACCAAGACTAGCCTGACAAAGACAAAATAAGGCAAACATCTTTTCAGGGGCTTTTGGATCTTAATCAAAACTGACAATGTCCCAACAATTTCCCCCTTTTTGATGATGCCAAAACACTGAAAAGATCCTCAAAACACTTAGAGGAAACAAGATAAACCTATCAATAAGATAAGACAGTGTTAGAGCAATTCTTGATAAAGTACAGAATTTTAAACAACAGCCAAAAAGACAATGAGTTTTTGTCTGTGGGCAAAAGTAATAGATTTCATTGATTGATGTGGAAATGTTTACAATGAATCTAATCTATTACAAAGAAGCCTGTGAACACCTAGACTAATCTCATTTCAGGCTTGAGTCCATATCCTGCATAAACTCTTGCCTTCAGCTCGTCAAGTCTTCCAGGTTGGTTCACGTACCCTTCAGCTCTGGCTATCTTCAATACTTCTATCATTATGGCCTTTGTATCATGTTTTTGAGTTCCAGGAATCAAGGGAGGAACTCGAATGGTGAACTCAGGAGCCTTCACTTGAACTTGAGCTGCCTCAGCTTCCTCCAAGATCTTCTGGAATAGCTCAGGATGATTGTCCATCATGTAGTCAGTGAAGTGGGCATCGATATCGTCAGTGTCTCCCCACTTCTTCACAACAAACCACAGCCTGACAAATTCATCCCTTGCATCAGTCCAAAACTCCTTCAATGTTTCTGAGACGAACTCATCAACAAAAGCTTCCCTTGCTCCTGATTCTGGCCTCCTGACTTGAAGAATTGTTGATTTCCTAACTGTTGGCTTCTTCCTGTACTTCCTTGGCTCAGGCTTCGCCTTCTTCCTCCTCAGCAAGCTGATCACTGCATCATCCAGTTCTCGTTGTTGAAGCTCAGTGATATCTGTCAGCTTCTCAACCTTCTTTTCCAAGATGCGCATCTTCTCCTTCTGAGCTATTTCAGCTCTGCGCATAGCCTCAGACTTTTCAGGTTGATCTCCCCATGCTTCAGCACATAGCTCCGCAACCAACTCACCTGAATAAGTGATGGGATTCTTTCTTGAGCTCATGGGGGACGATCTCTGAACTGGCTCAGGTTGTTGCTTGGAAGGTTCATTAGCATTTGCCTTTGTTGCCTCCTCCCTCAGCTTGGCAACAATTTGTTCTCCTTCCTTCTCCACCACCGCTAACCTAGCTGACTTCCTCACCCTTAGAATGTTCCCTTCAGGATTAGCTTCAGGGTCAGCTAGAACGGTCTCACCTTGATTAACTGCCTCAGATGCCTCAGGGCGGGATCTTTTCTTCTTCTTTTCCCCCTTTTTGGCATCATCATTGGCCTGGGATGGGAGTGACTCGGCTCCACTGTTGATGACAAAGGAGGCTAAGGACTGAACTTCCAAAACGCCCTCCTTCAGCATCTCAACTCCCGTGGCAATCCCAGTGCCTGTGTAGGAAACTGAACTGATAGCAGCATTGACTTTCTTTTCAAAGACCTCCATAGAGAGTTGGAGTCTTTGTTCAGCCTTGGTGATCCTTTCCTCCACCTTCAAGGACTCACCGCTGACCTTGCTGACCTCAGTTAGCATCCTTGCTGACTCTTCAGTGGCCTTTGCCAAAGTGTCTGCCACTGACTGAGAGGTACGATCCATCCTCCCTGACTCCAGCTCCAGTTTGGACGCTGAGTCCTTCAAGGCCTGAGTGAC
This sequence comes from Ballota nigra, assembly GCA_947034835.1. Taxonomy (NCBI): domain Eukaryota; kingdom Viridiplantae; phylum Streptophyta; class Magnoliopsida; order Lamiales; family Lamiaceae; genus Ballota; species Ballota nigra. The sequence continues at coordinate 53,825,300 of OX344730.1, read as the reverse complement.
AAGAGCTCCAGTCTGAACTGCAAGCCTGTCCACTGCCTGATTCATCTTCTCGTCCCTGATCGCATCCCTCTCTTCAAGCTTCATGAGAGTGTTCCTAAGCATCTTCTTGGTGCGCTTCCTCTCATTCCTCACTGACTTGGCCGTGTCAGTCATCGTTTTCTTTAACAAAATCAGCTCCCTGTTAGCAAGGGTGTTGTAAGCTGACTTTGTCCACCTGATGTGCTTCGCCAGGGCCTTGGAGTCTTCTTCCTTCTCAGCTCGTAGCCTCATTACTTCCTCCTGAAGTTCAGCTAGATTTTCTGAGGTTTTCTCCTGCTTGACCTCCACTATGCTTGTAAATTCAGCACGCCCGACCCCGGTTATGATCACATCTTCATCATCAACGGCCGCCTCAGTGATTGGCTGCTTTCCCTTGTCAGCCCCCGCAGCATCAGTCCCTTCTTCAAGGTGCACTGAAGGCAGTTGTGAAGTAGTCAGAGCCGCCTGCTCAGGCTCAGCTAAGCTAACTTGAACCTTGGGAGCAAGTCCCTCGGAACTGAGAGTCTCCTTGAATGCCTCAACATCTTCCTCTCTTGTCTCAGGGCAGGGAATCCCTTCATCGACAGATGTCTCATTGGCAGCTGAGATGTTCACAACATCCTCAGCCACTGGTCCACCCTTGGCACCAGTGTTCTTATCACCTTCCCCCTGAGCCTGAGGCTCAGAGTTCATCTCATCAACTTCCTGTGCAGTTTCCTCCACTGCCTTCTCCAGGTCTCCACCTTGAGTTCCTTCATCATCCTCATCCTCCTTCTCGTCATCAGAAAGAAGGTCAGCCTTGCTTTTGGACATCATGTCAGCCACTAGCTGCTTCAAGTTGTCGAAGTTCAAAAGTTGAAGCCAGCTAGTAAGTCCAAAGAACGAGCAAATCTTGGCCTCCTCAGTTTCCCAGTGCTCCCAGCCACGTGCATCCACCAGCATATGTTGCTCCTGCATGTTTGATTGTTTGAAATCCAACCAAACCTTGAGCTCGATCACATATGCCAGCAGCTCAGTATACTTGCTCAGCCCAGGCCAGCACTTCCCTGCCCATTCTGTGGCATCCCCCTGAGCGTGTTCTCCAGAATCCCTCCTGCCATGTGCTCATCTAACTCCTCCTCCTCTATTTCAAGGAACTCATCCTCTTCAGCTGAAATAGATTTGGGACAGTCTTTGGGATTTGGGTATGAGGGAAAATCAGAGGGATTTGGAAGGTTTGGCTCGACTAACTGGTCAGGCTCATTTGTGGGTAAAGTGGATGGCACTGACTCAGTAGGCTGATCTGATTGTAAAGGTTGGGGGGATTGGGGAGTTTGTGGTGTGAGGTCAGGGATGGAAGGTGTTTGTGTTTCAGGGTTTGGGGGTGTTTGAGTGGGTGCTGTCTCAGGCTGCAACGACTCAGCCGTCTCGACAGTCTTTCTCACTTCCTCCAAGTCAGAGGCTCCAGGAGAGCTTGACTTCTCCCTCTCACTTACTTCAGGAAGCTTCTTAGCAGGGGACTTCTTTACTCCCTTCCTGAGCCTCTTCAGGGGCCTCTCTCCCTGAGCACCCTCCTTTCTGACGTCATCGTCAGTTCCCTCAGCCTCAGACCCGGCCTTCTTGGGATCAGACTCAGTCCCAGATTTCGTGCTCTTCCCTGACAGCACTATCTTCACCCTCTTTTTCTTCTTAGCCACATCCACTTCAGGCTGCTCCACCTTCTCAGCTGCTACCTCCTCACCCTCCTTACTCCTCTCAAGGAGCTCATCTACCCGTTCAATGAGGCTGGTTGCCACTCTCTTGGCCTTCCCAACTGGTTTTTTGGCCTGACCCTTTGCTTTCGCATTGGGATCAATCAGCCCTAGCACTGAATAGGTATCACTCAGTGAGGGAAACATTATCTTCTTCGAGGAGAGACTATCCTCGAAGTCGAAGGTATACCCATGGCACGCATGAGCAATCAGGATGGACATCCTCGTACCGAATGGCAAGATGGCACTGACGGAAATGTGCTTCCTCTCCTCGTCACGCGTGAGCTTGTCCAACCCTGCCTGATGGAGTTGATCGAGGAAGAACTGCTCCCAGTTCGCTTCCACTCCATCAACGATAGCTCCCATGAGTCTCAGCTTGGGCAGACTCAATTGCTCGTGAGAGCCAGTTGCGCCCATCACCATCTTGGATACCAAGTCCACCAGAGCTCTATACTCAGGCTTTAACGTACTCTTGTTCTGGCGAGCCCTGAACTCCGATGACCCTGACTTGGTCCAATTCCCAAGGAATTCTCCCTCCTGGTTTTCCTTGTAGGTTTTTGGGTTGATGCCTGAGAATGGCAGCTTGAAGACTTCCCTCACTGCCTGCCTAAAATTGATCGTGACCACCTCTGTGTCATAGAGAGGCTCTCCGTTGCCGTCCTTTTCTCCCGTCGGCTTTAACGCAGTCACTTTCGTGAACACTTCCCCCTTCCGCAAGAATATATTCAGATAAGCTTCCACTACTGTTCTTGAGAGCACGGAAATGGGGCGGGTGGTGAAGTATGTTTCCAACCCGGCATCGAAAATCCATTTAAACACGGGTTTGATTTCCTCAACCGTTAGACAGATACCTTCCATGGAGATGACTTGCTCCATGTGTACCAATCTCTTCTCGACAACGTCGACGATCTTGTCGGTTGTCCAGTCGGAATTTAGGAATGCCATTGTTTTGAAAAGAGGAGATTTTTCGAAAGAATTATCTGTGTTTGAGCAAGAGAAAACTCAGTGTGCAGATTGTGCGTTGTGTTTGCTTAAAAACCTCAAATGGCACTCTTGATTGATAAGACTAAGTCAGTTACTCAAACGTGGGGTTGAGATTAAACCCTGAATTTGAAAGGTTTTGAAATGAGGGGCCAGGATTAATCTCAGCTTCAATCAAAGTCCCATGTCAGTCATATTCCGTATAAAACGGACACGTATATGAAAAAGTAACTGAGCATTAAATGCTCCGTGCGCGTGGGTTTTAAATATGAAAAAGGCGCGCTTTTAATGAGAACGAAATGCATTTAATAAAGATTTTCAGGACGAAGGACTCAGGGAGACGCTTGAAATTCACAAGAGTCAGGTTAGAACTCATACCTGTCAGGGAGACATTGTAGCACCCTGATACCTCGCTGAGTCGAGTCTGGCCTGAGTTACCCCTAGACTACTACACTGACTGTTCTCCCGGATCTAAGAGTCCTAACTCCACTGACAGTTCCATAAACCTTGTTTCGGCCAGAGGCTTAGTCAAGATATCAGCTCTTTGCCTGTCAGTGTGAATCTTTTCCATCCTAATATCTTTCTTCTCCACATGATCTCGAATGAAGTGGTGTCTAATATCCACGTGCTTGCACCTTGTGTGAAGCACTGGGTTCTGACTAATTGCTATAGCACTATTGTTATCACAATAGATTGGAACCTGATTAGCATAAACTTGGTAGTCTCTCAATTGTTGCCTCAACCATAGAATCTGAGCACAACAACTACCTGCAGCCATATACTCAGCCTCAGTTGTGGATGTAGCCACTGAATTCTGCTTCTTACTAAACCACGAGATCAACTTACTTCCCAAAAACTGACATGTCCCTGAGGTTGATTTCCTATCAATCCTACAACCTCCATAATCTGCATCTGAATAACCTGTCAGTTCTAAGTTGTCATCTGAAGGATACCATAGTCCCATGTTGACTGTTCTTTTCAAATACTTAAGTATCCTCTTAGCAGCCTCCAAATGACTTCTCTTGGGATCAGACTGATACCTAGCACACACACCAACTGCAAACGTAATGTCAGGCCTACTTGCAGTCAGGTACAATAAAGAACCTATCAGCCCACGATACTCAGTCTGATTTACTGAAGTCCCTTCAGTGTCAGGATCCATCTTCCAATTTGTGTTCATTGGAATCCTGGCTGGATTGCTGTTCTGAACACCAAACTTATGAATCAAGTCTCTTGTATACTTGGCCTGATTAATGAATATACCTTGATCAGTCTGCTTGACTTGCAATCCTAAGAAGAAGTTCATCTCTCCCATCATAGACATCTCAAATTTACCAGTCATCAACTTAGAGAATTTCTCACAGAGCTGATGATTTGGTGATCCAAATATTATGTCATCCACATAAATCTGGACCAAGAGAATGTCATCACCTTCAGTGATCCTGAACAATGTCCTATCCACAGTTCCCTTCTTGAACCCATGGTCTGTCAGGAATTGAGAGAGGGTATCATACCAAGCTCTTGGTGCTTGCTTAAGTCCATAGAGTGCTTTCTTTAAATGGTATACTTTATCTCCAACCTCAAACCCGGGAGGTTGTTCAACATATACCTCTTCATTGAGTACACCATTCAGGAAGGCACTCTTGACATCCATTTGATACACCTTGAACTTCTTATATGTTGCATATGCAAGGAACAACCTGATAGCTTCCAACCTGGCCACTGGAGCAAAAGTCTCATCATAGTCTATTCCTTCAGACTGACAATACCCTTTTGCAACCAGTCTAGCCTTGTTCCTTACCACAACACCATTCTCATCCTTCTTGTTCTTAAAGACCCACTTGGTACCAATCACACCTTGATGCCTAGGTCTATCTACCAGTTCCCAAACCTGATTCCTTGTGAACTGATTCAACTCCTCTTGCATGGCAATGATCCAGTTCGAGTCAGTGAGAGCTTCTTCAATGTTCTGAGGCTCTTGCTCAGAGAGAAAGCAACAGAACAATGCACTCTCACCATGGAACCGTCTGGTCCTGACTCCCTCAGTTGGATCACCAATGATTTGATCAATGGGATGATCTTCTAACCATGTTCTTTTGCCAGGAGTTGTTCCTGAAGTACCTGCAATGTTAGTTTCTACAGGCTCATAAAATTCAGGAAATTGAACAGAAGGGGATGATCCTGAGTCTACACCAAAGGGATTAATAAGCTCAATGTCAGGGACATTGATTCCCCCTTGATGAGGTGACTCAGGAACCGTCTCAGCTGCAACAGCATCTTCATAGATGGTGCTTACCTCAGGTTGAGCCTGTTCCTCAGTCTGAGGCTCAACATTTCCTGATGTGCTGGGCTTAGGAGTGGCACCTGATTCATCATCCTGATCGTCATCATCATCCCATCTGAGAATTGGCACAGTCTTGATCTTGGGATCAGGTTGATTTTTCAAGCTCAGCCTTGTCACACTCCTTGTGACCTCCTCAGTGTCAGGATTCAACACCTTTGCCCTAGACTCATTAGCAGATTCATCAAAGACAACATGAGGTGATTCTTCCACAACAAGGGTCCTACAATTGTAAACCCTGAAGGCTTTACTGACTTCAGAATATCCTAAGAATATTCCTTCATCAGATTTGCTATCAAAGGCTTTCAACTGGGTCTTCCCATTGTTGAGGATGAAGCACTTGCAACCAAATACATGAAAGTAAGAAATACGAGGTTTCCTTTTGTTCCATGTCTCATATGGGGTCTGAGCATGTTGTTTGTTCAGCATGGATCTGTTCTGAGTGTAGCATGCAGTGTTGATTGCCTCAGCCCAGAATTTCTTGGGCAATCCTGACTCAGCCAGCATGGTCCTTGCAGCTTCCTTCAGTGTCCTGTTCCTCCTTTCAGCGACACCATTCTGTTGTGGGGTTCTAGCTGCAGAAGTCTCATGATCTATACCAAGTTCATTGCAAAAGTCAGAAATATATGAATTTATGAATTCAGTGCCCTTGTCAGATCTGATTTTAGTAATGGACTGATTCTTCTCATTGCTGAGTCTTCTGAGCAACTCTGGAAGCTTCACCTGTGTTTCCTTCTTATTTAACAAGAAAATAACCCAAGTATATCTAGAATAATCATCAATAACCACAAGGGTATACTTTCTACCATTCATACTCACAGGTGTTATGGGACCAAATAGATCCATGTGCAAAAGCTGAAGTATTCTGTCAGTAGAGTAGGAAGCTTTCTCTTTGAATGACGCTCTGACCTGCTTCCCTTCCTGACAAGCTTTGCACACGTGATCTTTGCTAAAAACTTCATTAGGTAGACCATCAACAAGTGACTGTCTAGAAATTTTGTTAAGAATCTTGAAGTTCAGGTGGCTTAACCTTTTATGCCATAACCAACTGAGCTCTAGAGAGCTTTTAGCAACTAGACAAGTATTAGGAATAGTGCTGCTCCAATCAGTGAGATAAACATTACCTTTCCTTATACCTGATAGAAGCACTTGTGTTGATTTGTCCTTGACTGAACATTTATTCGATGAGAACTCAACACTGAACCCTTTGTCACAGAATTGACTTACTAACAGCAGGTTATGCTTCAGTCCTTCTACAAAGGACACATTTTCCACTCTGACTGTACCTATAATTAGAACACCAAAACCTTTAGTAACACCTTTTGAGTTATCACCAAAGGTTACCTGTGGACCATCTTTAGCTTGATACTTTTGGAGAAGACTCTTCATTCCAGTCATGTGCCTCGATCAACCACTGTCTAGGTTCCAAACAACTTTGATTGAGTCTCCTCTCCTCTTATTGTGATCCACAGCCGCCTGCAAGAAAATCAGGCTTTAGGTACCCATTCGGTGTTGGGTCCTATTGTGTCAGCTGTACCCTTCGGGATCCAGACTTGCTTCACAACCCTGATTGCCTCAGAGTGGTAAATCTGTCTCCCTGAAACATCGACATACACAACTTTCTTCTTCTTTGCCTTAGAGAAAGATGGTGTATGAGTGTTAGACTTAGGCTTCACAGGAGCCTGAGTGGGTGCCTTTTGGGCTGGCTTCCTGTTCTTCCTAGGTCTGGGTGCAGCAGGTCTTGGGCCTTGTTCTTGATAAGGACCCTGATTTCTATTCCCCCTAGGCAAGTGAGGGAAAGGAAAACAGTTAAAGGCCTCAGGATGCCAAAACCACGGGGGTGTCATCATGTTTGGCCTTCCCTGTTGGTATTGCCAAGCATGATGGTACCCTCGCTGACCAGTCTGAGGACTCTTGGCCTGAGTCTTCCTCTGCTTTCGCTGAGGTTTTCCCTGGCCTGAGCTCTCAGGGACTTCCGTAGGTTGCTTTGCCTTTCCCTTCGGTTTTGGCTTAGCTGCCTTAGGAGCAACCCTGACTGTGTCAACGATTTCTTTGCCCTTATCAGTTTGACGGGCCTGGAGCACAACTTTAGGTGCACTCTGGCCTGTCTGAACAAATACCCTCTCAGTGTTGCTCCCTGAAGCAACATGAGACTGACCTTGTGAGGATTTCTCAGGAACATATCCAAGTCCCTTTTTCTTGTTCCCAAGTATCTGGTTGCTATTTATTTCCTCTCTAGCCACTGAGGATTTATTCATTGCTGCAACCTTTTTCTTGAGAGAGTCCTCACTCTTTTTCAGGATTTCATGTCTGGTAAAGAGGTCATCAAACTTACTCTTAAGTGCTTTCAGTTCTTTCTTCCCGACCAGCTCTTCCTCAGCCAATTCCTTCAGAATCTTCTCTCTTGGGAGACGCTCAGAATTGATCATATCAATTTCCTGAGTTAGTCTCACAATCTGAGCTGATTCTTTAAGATCAGACTGAGTGAGTTGTTCATTCAGGTTTTGAACTTCAGTACTCAATTTCTTGTTCTCCTCTACCAAGAAGACATTAGTTTCCTGCAGTCTGGAGAAATCAACCATCAATTGATCAAGACAGATCTGAAGGTTCATTTCTCTAACTGACTCTGAGCTAAGCTCAGGATTTTGACCAGTGTAAGAAGCACAAACAAAATTTGATGTTACCTCAGGCTCATCCCTAGCCATTAGACAGACATCATCGTACTCGTCATCTGAGAAGAGTTCAGGTGACCTTTCAGTAGGACCGTCAGAATCTATTGCATCTTCAGCGACCATCGCTCTCCGATCAGCAGATCTTAGATCCCTAGTGGCTCTCCTTTCCTCTCTCTCCCTTGCACTCAGCTCCGGGCAGTCGTACTGATAGTGACCAATCTTGTTACAGTTGTAACATGCTACCTGCTCACTTACTCTTTCTTTCCTTAGTTCAGGGTTCCTCCTTGAGTCAGGTTCCCTGGTTCTTGGTGAGCTTTCAGCCTTGGTTGGATATCTATCATCGCGAGTACGTCTCTGTTCGTCTCTTCTTTCAGGTTTTGGTTCAGAATATCTCCTTTCATCACCACGTTCTCTCCTCTGGTCAGTGTTCCTTCGCTCCTCATATCTCCTCGAGCTTTGGTGGGTTCCTTCAGGTTTCCTGTCACGTGAGTCCTGATAAAACTTTTTATAACGACCAAACCTGGAATTGAGCTTGTCAAATCGTCTGGCCATCAGGTTGTACTCCTCAGCGAGTTCTTCTCTGCTCATCTCCATCAGTGACTTTGATGAAGAATTTGATGAGGGCTCAACAGGTTCAGACCTGGCCTTGAACGCCACACTTTTCTCAGGAGTTTTCTCCTTCACTTCTTCTTCTGACTGAACTTTCTTCTTTCTTTTGTTAAGATCAAATTCAAGCGCTTTGAGCTCTGAAAAAAGTAAAGCAGAAGTTATGTTACTCATATCCTGAGTGTTCTTAAGCATAATTACACTGTTGTCCCATCTCTCAGGAAGGGCATTTAGGATCTTTGAAGCAACATCTCTCCTTGGGACATCCTTGTCCAGCATCACCAGCTCATTCATCAACTTGATGAATCTAGACTCCATTTGATCTGCTTTCATCAGGCAACATCTCGAACGCCTCGAATTTCTGAATGGCAATGTTTCTCTTGTTCTCCTTGATCTTTTCAGATCCCCCACACATCCTTGTCAGCTCATCCCAAACCTCCTTTGCCGTCTTTAGATTCATCAGCCTGGTTGACTCCTCGAAAGGCACCGTATGCAAGATGATGTTTCTGGCGACGTTGTCAAGCCCCATCATCTTGATCTCATCAGTGGTCATATCCTTCCTTTCCTTAGGAATAGGTACACCAATATCGAGATCATCATATCCTCTCCCTCTGGTGTTAGGGACAGTGATTTTGATCGGTCCTTCCCTGAGAACATGCGGCATCTGGTCATGGATGGCATCTAGATGTGCTTCTAATCTGAACTTCCAATAGACAAAGTTAGACACAGAGAATTCAGGTAACGAAGCTTCAAGTCTCCTCGAAGTCATGATGATGCAAGTCTTATGAAAAGCAAACTCAGATCTGTTCAGTGACCACCAACAGTTTCTCCTCTGAAACTATTAGTATTCAAAGTCAGTGGTCTTTCGAACCACTGCTCTGATACCACTTGTTGGTCCCGGTACAAGACTGAGGAATACGTGTATGGGGGGGGGAATACACGTATACTAATTTTTCAACCTAAAAACTGACTGAGTCCCCTTCACTCAGAGTGGTAAAGAACTAGGAGCTGATAATACACCTACTGACTACACTTGGTGCGGGTCAGTTGGCTAACTATCAGTTCAAGTTCAGTGCGGAAATGTTTGAGCCCTGAAAGTTTAAAGTCTTGTTTAGTTTGCCTTCTGAAAAACTTGTTTTACTCAAATCTGAAGAGTGTTTAGTAGGGCAGTGCTCTTTTGAAGATCAGCCTGATTGATTCAGGTCTGATAAACTTGAATGCAATGAATGAACAAGTAATATGGCAAGTAAGCACAATATCAAAGCAGTAAGAACACAAGGAGTTTAACGTGGTTCAGAGTCTCAAGCTCCTACGTCCACGGCCTGATTCAACAGGAAATCCACTCAAGGGATTCTTGTTTTTAATGTGCCAAGGTGCACCAAGACCAGCTATCCTCACTGATCTATACAACTCCACTTACTAACACACTAACTGACTTACTCCCAACAAACCTATCTTAGGGTTTTGGTTTCAGTTTGGATTCCAACTAAGTTGAGATTATCCTTACAAGACAAAGCTATGCTAAGGATTGGATAATCTCTCTAAGCTTAAGATAATTCTAATTAGCTCTTGGAATACAGAATAACTCTCAGTTGCTAAGAAACACTTGAGAAATTTGAATGTTTTCGAGTGCTTCTCTTAAGGCTGAATGCTTTGATTGCTTGAGAGTTTGAGTAATTTCTGGCTTGGAAATTTCCCGTAACCTTGAATGGGTTCAAGGCCTTCTGTATTTATAGGTGATTTGAATAACTATCCGTTGGAGAGATAGCCTTCTAGTCATCTATGTAGAGTGGCTTCAAACGGACATATCTTCATGCAGCAGCCGCCCTAGCATGGATTTGGTATTTGCATTAAATGCACATTAAATGCTTGCCCATTGAATATGCAGTCTGAATTCAGTCTTTATGTCAGGTTCCGTACGTGCGTGTCCTCCTCGGATTGGTCCACGTCATCAGGTTGGTGAGAATGTCAGAACTTATTCCTGAGCTTCAGGCTTGTCTTATTAAGTTCTTTTTGTCTTGAGCCCACCAGTCTTGTCCTGACGCTGAAATTCCTTTTGCATTGCTTGGCTCTACTCCAAGTCTTCCCATTAACTCAGTGACCTCCTGTTCCCTTCAGGACTGAGTTAGTAATGACCTCAGGGTCATACTCTTCATCACTGACACTTACTCAGCCAGCTTAGAGGACTGCCATAAGTTCAGGATGGTGCTCTTCGTCTTCAGGCTCTGAGTCTTGATTGTCTCCAGTGAGTTCTCCTCTCACTGAGTACCTGTGAAGTGTAAAATGACTAAGTACTAACCCTAACCAAGACTAGCCTGACAAAGACAAAATAAGGCAAACATCTTTTCAGGGGCTTTGGGATCTTAATCAAAACTGACAATGTCCCAACAAGTGTATAAAATCATCAAATAACAAGTTATAAATAAATATCGACTGTAAAAATGTAACCGGACCATTTCGAACCTTTCACACAAAATTCGATTTTGGCAGATTGCACGCGTAATTTTGAAAATTCATATTAAATTATCCATACGTCCAAAAATTATGAAATTTTAACAGCATATTACTAACTCAATAAAGTTTATCACCATATTTTTAGATTTCTCAAAATCTTTGCCAAACATCAAATATTTCATAATAAACACACAGTAACAGATTCTGGTCACTTAACTTTAAAAATTCACCATAAATCAACCACATGTCCAATAATCATGAAATTTTAACCATGAACTCCCAACTTCATGTAATTTATTAAGGTCAAAATTAAAGAATACCTTGGACAATGCCTGAAAGGAACAGGGGTATGTTATAAGTGCAAAGAACCTGGACATGTCATAACTAATTGTCCAAAGTAGAAAGAACAACAGAAGATGACACCTGCTCGAGTGTTTGCCATGAGTCAGCAGGAGGCGATAGCAAACCCGGAAGTGATGGCAGGTATGTTCAAAATATTCCAAATACCTGTTTTCACGTTATTCGATACTGGTGCTACACATTCATTCATCTCTAGAAAGATGTTTGAACAAATTGAGACCGCCCATATTATGGTAGAAGAAGATTTCCTAGAAGTAAACATTACCTCTGGTAGTACGACACAATCCTTAGGACTGTGTAGGAATGTGAAGATTGATTTTGAGCATGCAATACTCCCGGCAAATCTACATATAATAGAAATGAAGGACTTTGATGTTATCTTGGGAATGGACTGGCTTATAGCAAATCATGCTCTCATCAAGTGTCAAGAAAAAGAAATATCAGTACGGAGATCAAATGATGAGAACTTTACACTATATGGTGCTAGAATTGGAATTATATTTTGGGCAATTTCAGCAGTAAAGGCTCGGAAAATTTTAAGGAAAGAAGAATGTACAGCATTTCTAGTAAATGTTGTAGCAACAAAGTCTGATGGTCCAACATTGGACGATATGCCGGTAGTATATGAATACAAGGATGTATTCCCAGATGATTTGCCAGGACTACCCCCAGATCGTTAGTTAGAATTTACTATTGATTTAATTCCCGGAGCAGCGCTTGTTTCAAAAGCACCTTACAGAATGGCACCAAAAGAATTGCAAGAATTGAAAGTGCAACTGCAAGAATTACTAGATAAGGGTTTTATTCGACCAAGTGTGTCACCCTGGGGAGCACCGGTATTATTTGTGAAAAAGAAAGATGGTTCATTAAGAATGTGCATTGACTACCGAGAATTGAATAAGCTTACCATCAAGAACAAATACCCTCTTCCCAGAATTGAAGATCTGTTTGATCAATTAAAAGGAGCTAGTGTGTTTTCAAAGATTGATTTAGAGCTAGCAGCAGTTGTGCATGCACTCAAGATTTGGAGACATTGCTTGTATGGAAGTAAATGCCAGATCTACACAGATCATAAGAGTTTGAAGTATATCTTCGAACAGAAGGAATTGAACATGAGGCAAAGGAGATGGTTGGAGTTGGTGAAAGATTATGATTGCGAGATATTGTATCATCCGGGAAGGGCAAATGTAGTAGCAGATGCCTTAAGTCGCAAGGGAAAGATCAATGCCTTGGTTGTGAAACCAACACTGAAGGAAAAAATAGCAAAAGCTCAATATGACGATGCATTCTTAGAAAAGATAAAACAAAAGATCAAGGAAGGAAAAGCAAAAGAATTTTCAGTACGTGAAGATGGTACAATGGTATGTCGAGGAAGAATATGTGTCCCAGAAAAAGAAGAACTCAAGAAGGAAATATTAGAAGAAGCACATTCTACACCATATACAGTTCATCCTGGAGGAACAAAGATGTATCAAGAATTAAAGAAGTTGTTCTGGTGGAGAAATATGAAGAGGGATATTGGAAATTTCGTACAGAAATGTTTGACATGTCAGCAGGTAAAAGCTGAACATCAAAGACCATCGGGATTGCTGAAACCACTTGAGATTCCTGAATGGAAATGGGAACACATTACGATGGATTTTGTGGTAGGATTGCCCAAGTCAATACAAGGAAATGAAGCTATTTGGGTAATTGTTGACAGATTGGCCAAGACGGCACATTTTCTACCAATAAAGATGAAGTTCACATTAGATAAATTGACTCAGATTTATATTAAGGAAATTTTCCGATTACATGGAGTTCCAGTTTCTATTGTGTTAGATAGAGATCCACGATTTACATCAAAATTCTGGTACAGTCTTCAAGAAGCTTTGGGTACTAAGTTGGAATTCAGTACAACTTTTCATCCTCAAACAGATGGTCAATCGGAAAGAACAATTCAAACTTTGGAAAATATGTTGAGAGCTTGTATCATTGATTTTGGAGGAAGTTGGGAAAGATACATACCTTTAGTGGAATTTGCCTACAACAATAGTTATCAAGCTACAATTGAAATGGCACCGTACGAAGCATTGTACGGAAGGAAGTGCAGATCTCCACTATGCTGGGATGAAATTGGAGAAAAGAAATTGTTAGGACCGGAATTGGTGGAAGAAACTAACAAAGTAATAAAGAAGATTAAAGAAAAGATGCAAGCAGCTCAAGATCGACAGAAAGCGTATGCGGATAAGCGAAGGAAAGAATTAAGTTTTGAGATTGGAGACAAGGTATTTTTGAAGGTATCTCCAATGAAAGGAATTTTCCGCTTCGGAAAAAGAGGAGAGTTGAAGCCCAGATATATTGGACCTTATGAGATATTGGAAAGAGTTGGAGATTTGGCTTATAGGCTAGCACTACCAGCATCCTTGGCAGGAATACATAATGTATTCCATATCTCGATGCTCCGAAAGTACATACCTGACCCTACCCACATAGTAAACCAACCTGAATTAGAAATTGATGCCAACTTAACCTATGAGGAAGTCCCTATATCCATACTTGATAGAAAGCTTCATAGGTTAAGAAATAGAGATATTCCTATGGTTAAGATCCAGTGGAATAGACACGGAATGGAAGAAGCTACGTGGGAGCGAGAGGACGAAATCTTAGCCAAATACCCTTACCTCAATAATCCTGGTAACACTTGAAATTTCGTGGACGAAATTTATTTAAGGGGGTTAGACTGTAATACCCTAGACTTTCATGACCTTATTTTCTTTACTAAATGCTTTATAATTCTATATGAATCTATGTGATGCATTTACATCCAAAATTCATGCCAAGGCACGTTTATGTGTTTTATTTACTCGATACTTACAATTAACATATTATTTGCTCAATACATGCTTATTCTTGAAACTTTATAATTTTTATATGTTCTTTATTTTATGTCTTAAAGTATTTGATATAGAAATTAATATAGTCCTTAAGTCTAGTATTTTATTTTACACGTTATAAGTTGAAAAATGAACGAATTACGTATCAATTGCTTGATATTTTTTTTATTATTAGTATATAGACTTTATAATTTATTTAGAGCCTTAGAAGAGTTTTAATTTTATTTTATAAGATAGTATAAGTAATTTTATGCATAATGTACCTTAAAAGCATTAAATAAATTAGAAAATCATAATTTCTTTTATTTTATTTATTAAATTCAAAGCCTACAAGTGTCTTAACTACAAGACACAAGAATTCTCTTGAATTATCCTCAAAATTTCGTCCAATATGAGGAAAGGAGGAAGATTGGTGAAACTTCATGAATTAAGGTCAAAGTTAGTAGCATAAAAGTCAAATTTTGCTACTAACCATAAGATGCCATGTGTTTATTAATCTAACCTACAAGGTTTCTCCACATTCTTCTTCAAGGTCGGTTCTAAGGGACTTGGAGTAGTCTCCAAGTATTTCTCCTCCTATAAATACAAGAACATACATGCATAAATAGATATAAGCTTAGAGAAAGAAAATTAGAACAAATACTACACTTATACTTAGATTTTGCAAAGGAAGGAGAAGAAATTTCTTGTAGCTACCTATCTCTAAGTAAGCTTCTCTTCTTGTTTGAGTAATTATTTAAGTGGTCGTATGAAGTTTATGCATGATATGTGAATTAATTGATAGGAAAATGGGTTTTGATGAGTAAATGTTATCCATGTTTTACTTCATGTTTGAATGTTTAATTCAATTTATTCATGAGTTATGTTCAAAATCATGTTTATTATTTGATTATATATGCTTTAGAAGTAGAAATCATGAAATTATATGGTCTAAGGTGAGTTTAAGATGTTATGTTCTTCATATATGCATGAAAACCGAAAATCTGGACAACTTGTGAAGGAATTTCGTTTTTGATCCAATTTGTCGATGGAAAATTCTGAAATTTTTATATGTGAAATAGACTTGTGAAGAAATTTAGGTTTAAAATTTCATAATTTTTGGACTGGTATTCAATTCGTGGTAATTTTTCGAAGTAGAGCTAGGGTTTTGGACGAAAATACAGGAACAGTAGAAGTTTGCTATGATCTGAGAATAATTGGTTAGTTTTTTATAGAAAACCAAATTATTTTGATAAATTACATGAAGTTGGAAGTTCATGGTTAAAATTTCATGAGTATTGGACATGTGGTTGATTTATGGTGAATTTTTAATGTTAAGTGACCAGAATCTTTTACTGTGTGTTCATTACGAAATAGTTGATGTTTGGTAAAGAGTTTCAGAAATCTGAAAATATGGTGATAAACTTTATTGAGTTGGTAATATACTGTTAAAATTTCATAATTTTTGGAGCGACCGGACTATCTCATTTGCCAACATATAGTTAGACTATCTCAGGGGCCAGTCGATAGCGGGCCAGACTCAAAATATTTAACATTCAACGTTTAATAAGTGCAATTAAATAATAATAGAACACTCGGTGAAGAGCGAAGTGATTCCCCACCTTGCAGGTTTGTACCTACAAGTAAAATTTTTAAAATAAAAACATTGTTACTTATCCCTTCACTTTTGTAAATTGTAAGACTTGAATTCAAATCTCCACACATATTCAAATATTGTATACTAACACCCAAATATCAATTAAGTGTATAAAATCATCAAATAGCAAGTTATAATTAAATATCTACTGTAAAAATGTAATCGGACCATTTTGAACCTTTCATACAAAATTTCGAATTTGGCAGATTACACACCTAACTTTGAAAATTCATATTAAATTATTCATACGTCCAAAAATTATGATATTTTAACAGTATATTACCAACTCAATAAAGTTTATCAACCTATTTTCAGATTTTTCAAACTCTTTACCAAACATCAAATATTTCATAATGAACACACAGTAACAGATTCTGGTCACTTAACTTCAAAAATTCACCATAAATCAAACACATGTCCAATACTCATGATATTTTAACCATGAACTCCAAACTTCATATAATTTATCAACATACTTTGGTTTTCTATAAAAAAACTAACCGATTATTCTCAGATCATAGCAAACTTCTACTGTTCCTGTAATTTAGGCCAAAACCCTAGCTCTACTTCGAAAAATCACCACGAATTGAATACCAGTCCAAAAATTATGAAATTTGAGACCTAAGTTCCTTCACATGTCTATTTTCACATATAAAAATTTCAGAATTTTCCACTGACAGATTGGATCAAAAACGAAATTCCTTCACTAGTTGTCCAGATTTTCGGTTTTCATGCATATATGAAGAACATAACATCTTAAACTCACTTTAGACCATATAATTTCATGATTTCTACTTCTAAAGCATATATAATCAAATAGTAAACATGATTTTGATCATAACTCTTGAATAAATTGAATTAAACATTCAAACATGAAGTAAAACATGGATAACATGCAATTTACTCATCAAAACCCATTTTCCTATCAATTAATTCACATATCATGCATAAAATTCATACTACCACTTAAATAATTACTCAATCAAGAAGAGAAGCTTAATTAGAGATAGGTAGCTACAAGAAATCTCTTCTTCTCCTTTCTCAACTTCTAAGTATAAGAGTAGTAGTATTTGTGAAATTTTCTTTAAACTTTTTCTTATGAATAATTTTGCATGAAGCTTATGTATTTATAGGAGGAACCATGCTTGGAAGCTACTCCAAAATCCTCTTGACCGACTTGGATGAAAAGTGTGCAAGAATTTGGATGATTTTGGAGGTTAAGCCATTAAACACATGGCATCTTATAATTAGTAGCTAATTTTGACTTTTATTCTACTAACTTTGACCTTAATTCATGAAGTTTCACCAATCTTCCTCCTTTCCTCATATTGGACGAAATTTTGAGGATAATTCAAGATAATTCTTGTGTCTTGTAGTTAAGACACTTGTAGGCTTTGAATTTAATAAATAAAAATAAAAGAATTTATGATTTTCTAATTTATTTAATGCTTTTAAGGTACATTATGCATAAAATTACTTATACTATCTTATAAAATTAAATTAAAACTCTTCTAAGGCTCTAAATAAATTATAAAGTCTATATACTAATCATAAAAAAACATCGAGCAATCGATACGTAATTCATTTTTTGAAGAAACGTTCATTTTTCAACTTATAACGTGTAAAATAAAATACTAGACTTAAGGACTATATTAATTTCTATATCAAATACTTTAAGACATAAAATAAAGAACATATAAAAATTATAAAGTTTCAAGAATAAGCATGTATTGAGCAAATAATATGTTAATTGTAAGTATCGAGTAAATAAAACACATAAACGTGCCTTGGCATGAATTTTGGATGTAAATGCATCACATAGATTCATATAGAATTATAAAGCATTTAGTAAAGAAAATAAGGTCATGAAAGTCTAGGGTATTACAGTCTAACCCCCTTAAATAAATTTCGTCCTCGAAATTTCAAGTGTTACCAGGATTATTGAGGTAAGGGTATTTGGCTAAGATTTCATCCTCTCGCTCCCACGTAGCTTCTTCCATTCCGTGTCTATTCCACTGGATCTTAACCATAGGAATATCTCTATTTCTTAACCTATGAAGCTTTCTATCAAGTATGGATATAGAGACTTCCTCATAGGTTAAGTTGGCATCAATTTCTAATTCAGGTTGGTTTACTATGTGGGTAGGGTCAGGTATGTACTTTCGGAGCATCGAGATATGGAATACATTGTGTATTCCTGCCAAGGATGCTGGTAGTGCTAGCCTATAAGCCAAATCTCTAACTCTTTCCAATATCTCATAAGGTCCAATATATCTGGGCTTCAACTTTCCGCTTTTTCCGAAGCGGAAAATTCTTTTCATTGGAGATACCTTCAAAAATACCTTGTCTCCAATCTCAAAACTTAATTCTTTCCTTCGCTTATCCGCATACGCTTTCTGTCGATCTTGAGCTGCTTGCATCTTTTCTTTAATCTTCTTTACTACTTTGTTAGTTTCTTCCACCAATTCCGGTCCTAACAATTTCTTTTCTCCAATTTCATCCCAGCATAGTGGAGATCTGCACTTCCTTCCGCACAATGCTTCGTACGGTGCCATTTCAATTGTAGCTTGATAACTATTGTTGTAGGCAAATTCCACTAAAGGTATGTATCTTTCCCAACTTCCTTCAAAATCGATGATACAAGCTCTCAACATATCTTCCAAAGTTTGAATTTTTCTTTCCGATTGACCATCTATTTGAGGACGAAAAGCTGTACTGAATTCCAACTTTGTACCCAAAGCTTCTTGAAGACTGTACCAGAATCTTGATGTAAATCGCGGATCTCTATCTGACACAATAGAAATTGGAACTCCATGTAATCGGACAATTTCTTTAATATAAATCTGAGCCAATTTATCCAATGTTAACGTCATCTTTATTGGTAGAAAATGTGCCGTCTTGGTCAATCTGTCAACAATTACCCAAATAGCTTCATTTCCTTGTATTGACTTGGGCAATCCTACCACAAAATCCATCGTAATGTGTTCCCTTTTCCATTCAGGAATCTCAAGTGGTTTCAGCAATCCCGATGGTCTTTGATGTTCAGCTTTTACCTGCTGACATGTCAAACATTTCTGTACGAAATTTCCAATATCCCTCTTCATATTTCTCCACCAGAACAACTTCTTTAATTCTTGATACATTTTTGTTCCTCCAGGATGAACTGTATATGGTGTAGAATGTGCTTCTTCTAATATTTCCTTCTTGAGTTCTTTTTCTGGAACACATATTCTTCCTCGACATACCAATGTACCATCTTCACGTACTGAAAATTCTTTTACTTTTCCTTCCTTGATCTTTTGTTTTATCTTTTCTAAGAATGCATCGTCATATTGAGCTTTTGCTATTCTTTCCTTCAGTGTTGGTTTCACAACCAAGGCATTGATCTTTCCCTTGTGACTTAAGGCATCTGCTACTACATTTGCCCTTCCCGGATGATACAATATTTCGCAATCATAATCTTTCACCAACTCCAACCATCTCCTTTGCCTCATGTTCAATTCCTTCTGTTCGAAGATATACTTCAAACTCTTATGATCTGTGTAGATCTGGCATTTACTTCCATACAAGTAATGTCTCCAAATCTTGAGTGCATGCACAACTGCTGCTAGCTCTAAATCATGCGTAGGATAGTTCTGCTCATGTGGTTTTAATTGTCTTGATGCGTACGCTACTACTTTCCCATTCTGCATAAGTACACATCCCAAGCCTTGTTTAGAAGCATCACTGTATACAATAAATCCTTCTGTACCTTCAGGAATTGTAAGAACTGGGGCCGTTGTTAATCTTTGCTTTAGTTCTTGAAAACTCCTTTCACATTCTTCTGTCCATTCAAACTTTATTTCTTTCCGAGTCAACTGAGTCAAAGGTTTTGCAATCCGAGCAAACCCTTCAATGAATCTTCGATAATACCCGGCTAAACCAAGAAAACTCCTGACTTCATTTACATTAGTTGGTGTCTTCCATTGGTTTACAGCTTCTACCTTTGTTGGGTCAACTTCTATTCCCAGGGCTGAAACCGTATGTCCAAGAAATACCACTTTATCCAGCCAAAATTCACATTTCTTGAATTTAGCATACAATTTTTCCTTTCTCAGGATTTCTAGTGTAATCCGAAGATGTTCCGCATGCTGCTCTTGATTCCTCGAATACACCAGAATATCATAAATGAAAACGATCACAAATTGATCCAGATATTGATGAAATACTCGATTCATCAAATCCATAAAAATAGCTGGTGCATTACTGAGTCCAAATGGTAGCACCACGAACTCATAATGACCATATCGAGTCCTGAAAGCTGTCTTCGGAATATCGCTTTCCTTTATTTTCACTTGATGATACCCTGATCTCAAATCAATCTTTGAAAACACACTAGCTCCTTTTAATTGATTGAACAGATCTTCAATTCTGGGAAGAGGGTATTTGTTCTTGATGGTAAGCTTATTCAATTCACGGTAGTCGATGCACATTCTTAATGAACCATCTTTCTTTTTCACAAATAATACCGGTGCTCCCCAGGGTGACACACTTGGTCGAATAAAACCCTTATCCAGTAATTCTTGCAGTTGCACTTTCAATTCTTGCAATTCTTTTGGTGCCATTCTGTAAGGTGCTTTTGAAACAGGCGCTGCTCCAGGAATTAAATCAATAGTAAATTCTAACTGACGATCTGGGGGTAGTCCTGGCAAATCATCTGGGAATACATCCTTGTATTCACATACTACCGGCATATCGTCCAATGTTGGACCATCAGACTTTGTTGCTACAACATTTACTAGAAATGATGTACATTCTCCTTTCCTTAAAATTTTCTGAGCCTTTACTGCTGAAATTACCCGAGGTATAGTTCCAATTCTAGCACCATATAGTGTAAAGTTCTCATCCTTTGATCTCCGTACTGATATTTTTTTGACACTTGATGAGAGCATGATTTGCTATAAGCCAGTCCATTCCCAAGATAACATCAAAGTCCTTCATTTCTATTATATGTAGATTTGTCGGGAGTATTGCATGCTCAAAATCAATCTTCACATTCCTACACAGTCCTAAGGATTGTGTCGTACTACCAGAGGGAATGTTTACTTCTAGGAAATCTTCTTCTACCATAATATGGGCGGTCTCAATTTGTTCAAACATCTTTCTTGAGATGAATGAATTTACTATTATTGCGAGATATTGTATCATCCGGGAAGGGCAAATGTAGTAGCAGATGCCTTAAGTCGCAAGGGAAAGATCAATGCCTTGGTTGTGTAACCAACACTGAAGGAAAGAATAGCAAAAGCTCAATATGACGATGCATTCTTAGAAAAGATAAAACAAAAGATCAAGGAAGGTAAAGCAAAGGAGTTTTCAGTATGTGAGGATGGTACATTGTTATGTCAAGGAAGAATATGTGTCCCAGACAAAGAAGAATTCAAGAAGAAAATATTGGAAGAAACACATTCTACACCATATACAGTTCATCCCGGAGGAACGAAAGTGTACCAAGAATTAAAGAAGTTGTTCTGGTGGAAAAATATGAAGAGGGATATAGGAAATTTCGTACAGAAATGTTTGACATGTCAGCAGGTAAAAGCTGAACATCAAAGACCATCAGGATTATTAAAACCACTTGAGATTCCTGAATGGAAATGGGAACACATTACGATGGATTTTGTGGTAGGATTGCCCAAGTCAATACAAGGAAATGAAGCTATTTGGGTAATTGTTGACAGATTGACCAAGACGGTACATTTTCAACCAATAAAGATGACGTTCACATTGGATAAATTGGCTTAGATTTATATTAAGGAAATTGTCTGATTACATGGAGTTCCAGTTTCTATTGTGTCAGATAGAGATCCACGATTTACATCAAGATTCTGGTACAGTCTTCAAGAAGCTTTGGGTACTAAGTTGGAATTCAGTATAGCTTTCATCCTCAAACAGATGGTCAATCGGAAAGAACAATTCAAACTTTGGAAGATATGTTGAGAGCTTGTATCATTGACTTTGGAGGAAGTTGGGAAAGGTACATACCTTTAGTGGAATTTGCCTACAATAATAGTTATCAAGCTACGATTGAAATGGCACCGTACGAAGCATTGTACGGAAGGAAGTGCAGATCTCCACTATGCTGGGATGAAATTGGAGAAAAGAAATTGTTAGGACCGGAATTAGTGGAAGAAACTAACAAAGTAGTAAAGAAAATTAAAGAGAAGATGCAAGCGGCTCAAGATCGACAGAAAATGTATGCGGATAGGCGAAGGAAAGAATTAAGTTTTGAGATTGGAGACAAGGTATTCTTGAAGGTATCTCCAATAAAAGGAATTTTCCGCTTCGGAAAAAGAGGAAAGTTGAAGCCCAGATATATTGGACCTTATGAGATATTGGAAAGAGTTGGAGATTTGGCTTATAGGCTAGCGCTACCACCATACTTGGCAGGAGTACACAATGTATTCCATATCTCGATGCTCCGAAAGTATGTACCCGACCCTACCCACATAGTAAACTTACCTGAATTAGAACTGGATACCGACTTAACCTATGAGGAGATTCCCACAGCCATACTTGATAGAAAACTTCATAGGTTAAGGAATAGAGATATTCCTATGGTTAAGATCCAGTGGAATAGACACGGAATGGAAGAAGCTACGTGGGAGGAGAGGATGAAATCTTAGCCAAATACCCTTACCTCAATAATCCTGGTAACACTTGAAATTTCGAGGACGAAATTTATTTAAGGGGGTTAGCTTGTAATACCCTAGACTTTCATGACCTTATTTGCTTTACTAAATGCTTTATATTTCTATATGAATCTATGTGATGCATTTACATCCAAAATTCATGCCAAGACACGTTTATGTGTTTTGTTTACTCTATACTTACAATTAACATATTATTTACTCAATACATGCTTATTCTTGAGACTTTATAATTTTTATATGTTCTTTATTTTATGTCTTAAAGTATTTGATATAGAAATTAATATAGTCCTTAAGTCTAGTATTTTATTTTACACGTTATAAGTTGAAAAATGAACGTTTCTTCAAGAAACGAATTACGTATCGATTGCTCGATATTTTTTATGATTAGTATATAGACTTTATAATTTATTTAGAGCCTTAGAAGAGTTTTAATTTTATTTTATAAGATAGTATAAGTAATTTTATGCATAATGTACCTTAAAAGCATTAAATAAATTAGAAAATCATAATTTCTTTTATTTTTATTTATCAAATTCAAAGCTTACATGTTTCTTAATTAAAAGACACAAAATTTCTCTTGAAACTTCATAAAAAATTCGAAATTTATAGATAGGATAGGAAGAGTGGTGAAGTTTCATGAAAATCAAAGTCAAATTTAGAAAATAAAAGTCAAAATTACAACTAATCCTAGTATGCCATGTGTTTAATGGCTTAACCTCCAAATTCATCCAAATTCTTCCACACTTTTCATTCAAGGTCGGTCCTAGGGGGGCTTGGAGTAATCTCCAAGTATTTCTCCTCCTATAAATACAAGAACATGCATGCAAAAATAGATATAAGCTTAGAGAAAGAAAATTAGAACAAATACTACTACTCTTATACTTAGAAGTTGAGAAAGGAGAAGAAGAGATTTCTTGTAGCTGCCTATCTATAAGTAAGCTTCTTTTCTTGTTTGAGTAATTATTTAAGTGGTAGTATGAAATTTATGCATGATATGTGAATTAATTGATAGGAAAATGAGTTTTGATGAGTAAATTGCATGTTATACATGTTTTACTTCATGTTTGAATGTTTAATTTAATTTCTTCATAAGTTATGATCAAAATCATGTTTATTATTTGATTATATATGCTTTAGAAGTAGAAATCATGAAATTATGTGGTTTAAAGTGAGTTTAAGATGTTATGTTCTTCATATATGCATGAAAACCGAAAATCTGGATAACTTGTGAAGGAATTTCGTTTTTGATCCAATTTTTCGGTGGAAAATTCTGAAATTTTTATATGTGAAAGTATACTTGTGAAGGAACTTAGGTTTAAAATTTCATAATTTTTGGACTGGTATTCAATTCGTGGTAATTTTCGAAGTAGAGCTAGGGTTTTGGACGAAAATACAGGAACAGTAGAAGTTTGCTATGATCTGAGAATAATCGGTTAGGTTTTTATAGAAAAAAAAAGTATGTTGATAAATTATATGAAGTTGGAAGTTCATGGTTAAAATTTCATGAATATTGGACATGTGGTTGATTTATGGTGAATTTTTAAATTTAAGTGACCAGAATCTGTTACTGTGTGTTCATTATGAAATATTTGATGTTTGGTAAAGAGTTTGATAAATCTTAAAATATGGTGATAAACATTATTGAGTTAGTAATATGCTGTTAAAATTTCATAATTTTTGGACATATGGATAATTTAATATGAATTTTCAAAGTTAGGCGTGTAATCTGCCAAAATCGAATTTTGTGTGAAAGGTTCGAAATGGTCCGGTTACATTTTTTACAGTCGATATTTATTTATAACTTGCTATTTGATGATTTTATACACTTAATTGATATATGTGTGTTAGTATACAATATTTGAATATGTATGGAGAATTGAATTCAAGTCTTACAATTTACAAAAGTGAAGGGATAAGTAACAATGTTTCTATTTTAAAAATTCTACTTGTAGGTACAAACCTGCAAGGTGGGGAATCACTTCGCTCTTCACCGAGTGTTCTATTATTATTTAATTGCACTTATTAAACGTTGAATGTTAAATTTTGAGTCTGGCCCGCTATCGACTGGCCCCTGAGATAGTCCAACTATATGTTGGCAAATGAGATAGTCCGGTCGTTCCGGTACCACGGGTTGGTCACGCCACCCAAGCATATACCCGGTGAAATTCCGGGGGCTCACATATTATAGACAATTGATGTTTAGTTTGTGCAATTAACAAAGAGGTTTCCCACTAAGTGTTTTCAAGCACTTATCCCTTCCACTTTTAAATTTTTACAGATGTTGTGGATCCAGACGTGGGCGAATGAACTCGGCGGGCTGTTGAGTTTCTTAAAGACTTTATATTTTCAAGAATAATATTTTTTAAATTTTGGCTTGTATTTTAAATTACGATCATACTTATTTACTACTTCCGTTGTGTAAATATGTGGCGTGTGTATATTTTAATACAAAGTACTATTTTAGTAACGTTCCTACTTGTGCCACATCATATTTTCCGTACTATTTTAAGTGGGGGCGTTAAACTTCATGTAATTTATCAACATACTTTGGTTTTCTATAAAAACCTAACAGATTATTCTCAGATTATAGCAAACTTCTACTGTTCCTGTAATTTCGTCAAAAACCCTAGCTCTACTTCGAAAAATTACCACGAATTGAATACCAGTCCAAAAATTATGAAATTTTAAACCTAAGTTCCTTCACAAGTCTATTTTCACATATAAAATTTCATGAGTATTGGACATGTGGTTGATTTATGGTGAATTTTTTAAGTTAAGTGACCAGAATCTGTTACTGTGTGTTCATTACGAAATATTTGATGTTTGGTAAGGATTTTGAGAAATCTGAAAATATGGTGATAAACTTTATTGAGTTGGTAATATACTGTTAAAATTTCATAATTTTTGGACGTATGGATAATTTAATATGAATTTTCAAAGTTAGGTGTGTAATCTGCCAAATTCGAAATTTTGTATGAAAGGTTCGAAATGGTCCGGTTACATTTTTACAGTCGATATTTATTTATAACATTCTATTTGATGATTTTATACACTTAATTGATATATGTGTGTTAGTATACAATATTTGAATATGTTTGGAGATTTGAATTCAAGTCTTACAATTTACAAAAGTGAAGGGATAAGTAACAATGTTTCTATTTTAAAAATTTTACTTGTAGGTACAAACCTGCAAGGTGGGGAATCACTTCGCTCTTCACCGAGTGTTCTATTATTATTTAATTGCACTTATTAAACGTTGAATGTTAAATTTTGAGTCTGGCCCGCTATCGACTGGCCCCTGAGATAGTCCAACTATATGTTGGCAAATGATATAGTCCGGTCGTTCCGGCACCACAGGTTGGTCACGCCACCCAAGCATATACCCGGTGAAATTCCGGGGGCTCACATATTATAGGCTATTGATGTTTAGTTTGTGCAATTAACAAAGAGGTTTCCCACTAAGTGTTTTCAAGCACTTATCCCTTCCACTTTTAAATTTTTACAGATGTTGTGGATCCAGACGTGGGCGAATGAACTCGGCGGGCTGTTGAGTTTCTTAAAGACTTTATATTTTCAAGAATAATATTTTTAAATTTTGGCTTGTATTTTAAATTACGATCATACTTATTTACTACTTCCGCTGTGTAAATGTGTGGCGTGTGTATATTTTAATACAAAGTACTATTTTAGTAACGTTCCACTTGTGCCACATCATATTTTACTTGTAGGTACAAACCTGCAAGGTGGGGAATCACTTCGCTCTTCACCGAGTGTTCTATTATTATTTAATTGCACTTATTAAACGTTGAATATTAAATTTTGAGTCTGGCCCGCTATCGACTGGCCCCACATATAAGTCCAACTTTATGTTGGCAAGCATATAGTCCGATCGTTCCGGCACCACGGGTTGGTCACGCCACCCAAGCATATACCCGGTGAAATTCCAGGGGCTCACATGTTATAAACAATTGATGTTTAGTTTGTGCAATTATAAAGAGGTTTCCCACTAAGTGTTTACAAACACTTATCTCTTCCACTTTAAATTTTTACAGATGCTGTGGATCCGGACGTGGGCGAATGAACTCGGCAGGCTGTGAAGTTTTCTTAAAGACTTTATGTTTTCAAGAATAATATTTTTAAATTTTGGCTTGTATCTTAAATTACGATCATACTTATTTACTACTTCCGCTGTGTAAATGTGTGGCGTGTGTATTTTTTAATACAAAGTACTATTTTAGTAACGTTCCTACTTGTGCCACATCATATTTTCCGTACTATTTTAAGTGGGGGCATTACAACTTTGATATCTTGTCATCATGCCCACGACAAAGCAGATATCCGATCTCGTACACAATATTGAATACATTAGGTTTCCTACGCTCGAAGCGTACTGAACACCTTTCATGTCATCTATCTCCACAAGCGTCTTATGACACATTTCTTTGGATAGATGGATTCCGTGCCAAAAAGGTAAAAACCCTTTCTTGGAATCTTGCATGTTGAACTTCTTCAAAACAGTGTCTTTGTATGAAGCTTGCGATAAGCCCAACATCCTTTTCTTGCGATCTCGAGTGATCTTGATCCCAAGGATGTGACCGGCTTTCTCTAAGTTCTTCATATCAAGCTGATTTGACAATCATACCCTTACGTCTGACAATACCTTTACATTGTTTCCAATGAGCAGAATATCGTCTACGTGTAGTACTATGAATACCACCGCAGTTCCGTCACACTTTTATACGCACAACTTTCGAAATCGTTTTGATCAAACACATAAGACTTAATAACTTGATCAAAATACTGGTTCCAAGTACGTGATGCTTGCTTAAGTCCATAGATGGACCGCTTGAGCTTGTATATCAGATGCTCTTGACCTTTCGCAATAAAACTTTCGGGTTGTCGCATATAGATATTTAAACCGTCAAGACTTCCGTTAAGGAAAGCCGTCTTGACATCCATTTGCCAGATCTCATAATCTAGATGCCAGCAATCGACAAGAGAATAAGGATGGACTTAAGCATAGCTACAGACGAAAAGGTTTTCTCATAATTGATCCCTTCATTTTTAGTATATCCTTTTGCCACTAGCCTAGCCTTGAAGGTTTCTACCCTTCCATCCGGTCCTCTTTTCCTCTTGTATACCCACTTGCATCCAATGGGTTCTACCCCATTGGGTGGTTCGACCAACTCCCACACTTGATTATGATCCATTGAACCCATCTCGGCTTCCATTGCCATTTGCCATGACTTTGTGTCTTTGTCTTGGATTACCTCATCTTATGTCCATGGGTCTAATTCATCTCCGGGAATCAAATCCGAAGATTCTCCTCTTTCCATAAATCTCTCGAGTTGTCTAATAAACCTCCCACTACGACGGGGTTCCGGTAGGTGTGACGATTGGTATATCATCTTGTACAATTGGTATAAGAGTTTGCCCTCTTAATTCGCCTAAGGTAATCCCACTTCTGGGCTTTCTATTGTTCCTATAGTCTTCTTCCAAGAATTTAAAGTGTTACAAAACACGTTCTTTTGATCCTTGGGACTATAGAACATATACCCCTTTGTTCCCATGGGATATCCTATAAACAACCTTAATTCCAAACGTGGATTCAATTTACCGGCTTCCTTGTCTAGCACAAATGCCCGACACCCCTAGATTCTCATGTTTCTCAAACTAGGCCTATGCTCGGTCCACAATTCTACCGGGGTTTTATGAACCGATTTGGATGGCACCAATTTTAGAATGTAAGTCGTTATTTTCAAGGCATTACCCCAAAATGACTTGGGTAAATCTGAATAACTCATCATGGACCTAACTATTTCTAAAAGAGTCTGGTTTCTTCGTTCCACCACACTGTTCTGTTGAGGGGTTCCCGGTGCGGTCAACTGAGATATAATCCCTTCGTCAGATAGGTAGTTCAAGAATTCATCATGAGGTATTCGCCTCCATGATCAGATCGTAGAAACTTGATACTTCTTTCCCTATGCATCATAAGGTAGATGTCCATATCTCGAGTAATCGTCAAAAATGACAAATTACTCATACCCCTTCTTGCTATGATCGTTATTGGACCACACATATCGGTATGAATGAGTTCTAACACTTTGGTGGCTCTATTCCCCTTGGCTCCAAATGCCCTCTAGGTCATTTTACCCTCTAAACAAGATTCACAAGTTGGAAATGACTCAACTTGAAGTGACTCCAAGGATTCATTGTTCACCAATCTTTGTATCCGCATTAGATTAATATGACCTAATCTAAGATGTCATAGAAGTATTTCGTTCATGTTCGAAGAATGCTTCCTTTTATTACTCGAAATAATCGATGTGTTATTAGATTCAATTTGTAAGTGGTGTGCCCAAATAATGGTATAAAGATCATCCATTAAAGTTCTAGAACAGATAAACTCATCGTTTCAAGAAACAATAACATCATTATTAAAAGAAACGGAGTATCTATTCAAAACAGTTCAGAAACTGAAGGTTGAGTTCTTTCTAAACTTGGAACATGAAGAACGTCTCTCAAGACCATAACTCTATCTTCAAAAGATAGGCGCACTTCTCCAACTGCTTCAACTGCCACTCACGTAGCATTGCCCGGTGAGATGGGGATCTCACTTCCACTAAGTCGTCGGGTTAGCTTGAACCCATGCAAATGAAATAAATGTGATCAGTAGCTCTCGTATCCACTATCCACAAATAGACAACATATGCCACTTCACAAGTTTCGATGACTAGGGTGTGTGAATTACCTAACTTTTCTAGCCTCTTAGACTTGGAACAGGCAAACCTCCATTGTCCTTTCTTACCGCAACTAAAACACTTCCCCTTCGATGCTTGTTTTTGCATTTGCCTTTTGCAACAATTGGATTTGCTTGGATCCGGCTCTTGGTTCTCTTCCCATTCTTCCCTCCCTTGGGACCAGAAGAGATAGACGGACCATTAGCCACCATAACAGTGGACTGGTGCTCCATTATCGCCCCCACTAAAGCTTGCAACAGCTTGGGCAAACGACTTGACCGTTCATTCATCTGATAGTTCAGTTGAAACTGCTCAAAGTTTTTCGGTAGAGAATGAAGTATGAAATCGACCTGAGTAGGGATATCAAGATCCGCACCAAGTACTTCCAACTTGTTAAGGTATGCCATTATCTCGAGAACGTGGTCCCTTACGGGTGTTCCCTCCACCATTTTCAACTTGACCGAGTCATGTTTGGTGAACTGATTAGTAAAGGGGTTCTGATGTGAAAACATCTCTTCAAGATTTACAACGGATACAATGTCTTCATGAATGCGCCTCAAATCCTCAAACAAAGATATCAAGATGATGTGTTTCATGTGTTCATTGTCAAGACTGAGATCTGGCGTACGTCGGTCCACGACAGTGGGCCGTGTACCTCTCGGTACCCCTACACGGCCGAGCAGCGCCCCACGGGTAGCCGCACCTCTCGGCGCGACCCGGGCTGCTCGGCACCCCGTTGTGCATGGCTCCGTATGTTTTACACACACCGTGCACCGGGTTTCGCTGTTCATCCTTGTTTTCCACCCCATGCATGATCCACGTCCATGCACGCGCCATGCATGCATGCATCATCTGGGTACGTCATCTTCAACTCTATGTTTCTATCTTCGTCTCGATCCGATTACAATTTATTTAAAAATAAATAAATAAACCTAGATCTAGGCTAGTCCATTACATTGATCAAATTAAATAAAAATAAATAATCTACTCGTGGATTTTCTCACGAGAAAAATGAATTCGAACGAATCGAATTGAAATTAATTCACACGCATGGATAAAATTTAAAAACAAACATTAAAACCATGACAATTGGATGCCTGCAAAAAAATCTAGCAATTCTACTATCCAATTTCAATTTAATGTTTTAACAATTTAAATTCCAATTTAAAGATCAGAGCCCGAAACTGTGGCTCTGATACTAGTTGTTGGGAAAATAGGGGTGCCCGGATCTATTCGGGATGAAATTTAAATATGAATTTAAATATAATTATTACTAGCATGAATTAATCCTAATTAATTCAAATAATAATTCCAATAACGATTTTATCATCATGCATGTAGAATTAATTCACATGAAAACCTAAAGCGGAATATCAGTTCAATTAGTACCAGCAGTGCCTTTGATCTCATACACATGGACATATGGGGACCATATAGTCTATTAGGATAAATGTTATTAATTTTGATGAGTTAGAAAATAAACCAGAAGTTTTAATAGGACCATCTGGACCTGTTAGCTAGATGAGGAACTAGATTAGGACTTAGTCTATGGGAACTGTTAGATCAAAAGACTTCACCAGAGGACTCCACCAGAAGACTTCATCAGAGAAGATCAGATCAAAGGCAGAAGACCTTCCCCAGGGCCAGACGAGTCAGGTAAAATAAAAGTACCTTAGAATTATCTCCTGAATCTAAGGGAAGAACTATTTCATAATTGACTCTAGACCAGAGGACCTCTGGGTCATCTGGTATCTGGTCCACCTACTCTGGAAGAAACAGAGTTGTCCAAGGAAGCTTATGACCGTTGGTACATTTAACGTTAGTGTTAATGTCCTAGAGACGATCCTTTGTGAGGACATGATACTAAGATGATATTCAGTTTATGGTTTAATATTATTGTTTGGTTTAATGTTAAATGTATGGCTTTACACTTATTTGAATAACATGTTTGATTGTTTGCATTATTCATATCTGTGTTCCCTTTAATCGATACTGTCATTGAGTGAGTGAGAACTCAGATGACCGAAGTACGATTCTAAAACAACCCCGATCAAGGATCATCAAGAATGGGATATTGATAATGCAATGGAAATTGGTGTGCGATCTGCATTATACTCTATGGTGAGAGTGTAGTAAGATCTCACTTACTACGAGATACTAGGTATCTCATAATGGATGCACAAATACCTTAGAGGGTATTGGTATACCCATCTGTTTGATGTAATTCCACATAATGTGTCTACGGGTGTCTCGATTAGTGGGAGTAATGTGATACTCCTCAGACTTGAGGTCAATACGCACGACATGTGCGGAGTGATGAGCTTTGACCATGACCGACGCTTTCACCCTCCTAGGGTAGATATGGCATGGATTGGGTTCATCACAAAGTTCATGTGCGTGGTAGTTGAGCCAAGAATAGGATTCATTCCTCAATGTGAATTTAAGAGAGAATACTCGTCTTCCCATCATAATTAGATCTAAGACATCGGCCGATGCAAGTCGACTTGGACTTTGTGGCCAAATGCGATGCAAGCGATCAATTAGTGATTTGAGATAATATGATTAAGTTATTTGAATAGACACTTCATCATGTTCAAGACTTAATCGAGTATTCGTGAATGAAAGGAAGATATCACAATAGTCTACAGTATTACAGGTGGTTGCAGATTTTCTCGCAACGTACCTCGTATATTGAGAATGTCTGATTTATTGTCTAGGGTTCAATTAAGACCATTAGTTTGACTAATCGCTTGATATACGAGGGCCTATGGGTCACACAACAAGCAATGGTAATTCATTGATTATAGTTGGTTGATTAAAGTATTATACTAGATATAATATTTAATTTATGGAGAATATAATAATAATTATATTTAGAATTAATTATTATTATTATTTAATTAAATTAGATTTAATTAGATACGAAATCCCAATAATAATATTTGGAATATTATTATACAAGAATAATAGATATGGTAAATATATTATTCGTAGGAACATATCTAGGGAAATATAATCCGTAGATATTATATTACGGGCTAGACCCGATATCTTGCTTAAGAATTAAGCTAAGTTAATCCCTATAAATATGTTATTGGGACAATGTCAGTTTTGATTAGATCCCAAAGCCCCTGAAAAGATGTTTTGCATTTGTTGTCAGGCTAGTCTTGGTTAGGTTTTGTACTTAGTTATTTTACATTTCACAGGTACTCAGTAAGAGGAGCACTTACTGATGGCAATCAAGACTGAAGCCTGAAGACGAGTTTACCATCCTGGATTTATGGCAGTCTTCTAAGCTGGCTGAGTAAGTCTCAGTGATGAAGAGTATGGCCCTGAGGTCATTACTACTCAGTCCTGAAGGGAACAGGATGATACTGAGTTTATGGGAAGACTTGGAGTAGAGCCAAGCAATGCAAAAGGAATGTCAGCGTCGGGACAAGACCGTTGTGCAAGAGACAAAAAGAACTTAATAAGACAAGCCTGAAGCCTAGGAATAAGTTCTGACATTCTCACCAACCTGATGACGTGGACCAATCCAGGAAGGACACGCACGTACGGAACCTGACATGAAGACTGACTTCAGACTGCATATTCAACGGGCAAGTATTTAATGTGCATTTAATGCATATACCAAATCTATGCAAGGACGGCTGCTGCATGAAGATATGCCCGTTTGAATATCTCTACGTAGATGACTAGAAGGCTATCTCTCCAACGGGTAGTTTTCAAATCACCTATAAATACAGAAGGCCTTGAACCCATTCAAGGTTACGGGAAATTTCCATGCCAGAAATTACTCAAGCTCTCAAGCATTCAAAGCATTCAGTCTTTAGAAGAAGCACTCAAAACCATCTAAATTTCCCAAGTGTTTCTTAGCAACTGAGAGTTATTATGTATTCCAAGAGCATTCAAGTATTATCATAAGCTTAGAGAAATTATCCAATCCTTAGCATAGCTTTGTCTTGTAAGGATAATCTTAACCTAGTTGGAATACAAACTGAAACCAAAACCCTAAGTTAGGTTTGTTGGAAGTAAGTTGAGTTAGTGAGTTAGTAATGAGGTTTGTATAGGTCAGTGAGGTAGCTGATCTTGGTGTACCTTGGCACATTAAAAACAAGAATCCCTTGAGTGGATTTCCTGTTAAATCAGGCCGTGGACGTAGGAGCTTGAGACTCTGAACCACGTTAAACTTGCTGTGTTCTTATTGCTTTGATATATTGCTTACCTGCCAACTGTTCATTCATTACATAAGATTTATCAGGCTTGAATCAATCAGCCTGATCCATTAAAAGAGAACACTGCCCTTACTAATCACTATTCAGATTGAGTAATCAAAGTTTTCAGAAAGAAAACTAAACAAGACCTTAAAATATCAGGGCTCACGCATTTCCGCACTGAACTAGATTGGATAGTTAGCCAACTGACCCGCACCAAGTGTAGTAAGTGGGTTTGTTATCAGTTCTTAGTTCTTTATCACTCTGAGTAAAAGGGGACTCTGTAAGGTTTTATGTTTGAAAATTTGGTATACGTGTATTCCCCCCCCCCATACACGTATTCATCAGTCTTGTCCGGGACCAACAAGTGGTATCAGAGCAGTGGTTCAACGACCACTGACTTTGTTACTAATAGTTTCATAGGAGAAACTGTTGGTGGTCACAGAACAGATCTGAGTTTGCTTTTTCGAAAACTTGCATCACATAATCATGACTTCAAGGAGACTTGAGGCCTCGCTACCTGAATTCTATATCTCTAACTTCGTTTACTGAAGTTCAGATTAGAAGCACACCTTGATGCTTACCATGACCAGATGCCGCGAGTACTTAGGGAGGGACCGATCAAGATCACTATTCCGAATGTCAGAGGACTGGGATATGAGCATCTTGAGATTGGCGTGCAGGTTCCCAAAGAGAGGAAAGACATGACCAACGATGAAATCAAGATGGTAGGACTAAACAACGTGGCCAGGAATATCATTTTGCATACAGTGCCCTTCGAGGAGTCAGCCAGACTGATGAACCTAAAGTCGACAAAGGAGGTCTGGGATGAGCTGACAAGGATGTGTGAGGGATCTGAGAAAATCAAGGAGAACAAGAGAAACATTTCCATTCAGAGATTCGAGGCGTTCGAGATGCTGCCTGATGAGAGCATAGATCAAATGGAGTCAAGATTCATCAAGTTGATGAATGAGTTGGTGATGCTGGACAAGGATGTCCCTAAGAGAGATGTTGCTTCGAAAATCCTGAATGCTCTTCCCGAGAGATGGGACAACAGTGTAATAATGCTTAAGAACACTCAGGATATGAGTAACATAACTTCTGCTTTACTTTTTTCAGAGCTCAAAGTGCTGGAATTTGATCTAAACAAGAGAAAGAAGAAAGTATTGCCGGAAGAGAAGGAGAAAACTCCTGAGAAGAGTGTGGCATTCAAAGCCAGGTCTGAACCTGTTGAGTCTTCATCAAAGTCACTGATGGAGATGAGCAAGGAAGAACTTGCTGAGGAGTACAGCCTGATGGCCAGACGGTTTGAAAAGCTCATTCCAGGTTTGGTCGTTATAAGAAATTTTATCAGGACTCACGTGACAGGAAACCTGAAGGAACCCACCAAAGCTCGAGGAGATATGAGGAACGAAGGAATACTGACCAGAGAAGAGATCGTGGTGATGAACGAAGATATTTTGAACCAAAGCCTGAAAGGAGAGACGAACAGAGATGTACTCGAGATGATCGATACCCTGCAAAGCCTGAAAGCTCATCAAGACCAAGGGAACCTGAATCTAGGAGGAACCCTGAGCTAAGAAAAGATAGAGGAGATGAGCAAGCACCGTGCTTCAACTGTAACAAAAGTGGACATTACCAGTATGATTGTCCGGAGCTGAGTGCAAGGGAAAGAGAGGAAAGGAGATACAAGAGAGATCAGAGGTATACTGATCGTAGAGCCATGGTTGCTGATGATGTAACTGACTTAGATGGACCAGGGGAGAGGTCACCTGAACTCTTTTCCGAGGATGAGTACGATGATGTTTGCTTGATGGCGAGGGATGAACCTGAGGTAACATCTAACTCTGTCTGTAGTTCTTACACTGGTCAAAATCCTGAGTTTAGCTCAGAGTCAGCCAGAGAAATGAACCTTTAGATCTGCCTGGATCAATTGATGGTTGATTTCTCCAGGTTGCAGGAAACTAATGTCTTTTTGGTAGAGGAGAACAAGAAATTGAGTACTGAGGTCCAGAACCTGAATGATCAACTCACTCAGTCCGATCTTAAAGAGTCAGCTCAGATTGTGAGACTAACTCAGGAAATTGATCTAATCAATGTTGAGTGTCTCCCAAGAGAGAAGATTCTGAAAGAACTGGCTGATGAAGAGCTGGCCAGGAAAGAAGAACTGAAAGTACTCAAGAGTAAGTTTGATGACCTCTTTGCCAGACATGAAATCCTGAGAAAGAGTGAGGACTCACTCAAGCAAAAGGTTGCAGCAATGAATAAATCCTCAGTGGCTAGAGAGGAAATAAATAGCAGCCAGATGCTTGGGAATGAGAAAAAGGGACTTGGATATGTTTCTAAGAAATCCTCACAAGGTCAATCTCATGTTGCTTCAGGGAGCAGCACTGAGAGGGTATTTGTTCAGGCAGGCCAAAGTGCACCTAAGGTTGTACTTCAGACCCGTCAAACTGATAAGGGCAAGGAAACTGTTGACTCAGTCACGGTTGCCCCGAAGGTAGCTAAGCCAAAACCTAAGGGAAAGGCAAAGCAACCAACGGAGGCCCCTGAGA
The DNA here is from genome assembly GCA_947034835.1 of Ballota nigra. Taxonomy (NCBI): domain Eukaryota; kingdom Viridiplantae; phylum Streptophyta; class Magnoliopsida; order Lamiales; family Lamiaceae; genus Ballota; species Ballota nigra. The sequence goes on along the minus strand of OX344730.1, from coordinate 53,789,428 downwards.
GCTCAAACCATAGAAAGCCTCAGCGAAAGCAGAGGAAGACTCAGGCCAAGAGTTCTCAGACTGGTCAGCAAGGGTACCATCATGCTTGGCAATACCAACAGGGAAGGCCAAATATGATGACACCCCCATGGTTTTGGCATCCTGAGTCTTTAACTGTTTTCAATTCCCTCGCTTGCCTAGGGGGAATAGAACACAGGGCCCTTATCAAGAACAAGGCCCAAGACCTGCTGCACCCAGACCTAGGAAGAACAGGAAGCCAGCCCAAAAAGTACCCACTCAGGCTCCTGTGAAGCCTAAGTCTAGCACTCATACACCATCTTCCTCTCAGGCAAAGATGAAAAAAGTTGTGTATGTTGATGTTTCAGGGAGATAGATTTACCACTATGAGGCAATCAGGGTTGTGAAGCAAGTCTGGATCCCGAAGGGTACAACTGACACCATAGGACCCAACACCCAATGGGTACCTAAAGCCTGATTTGTTTGCAGGCGGCTGTGGATCACAACAAGAGGAGAGGAGACTCAACTAAAGTTGTTTGGTACCTAGACAGTGGATGCTCAAGGCATATGACCGGAATGAAGAGTCTTCTCCAAGAATTTCAAGTTAGAGATGGTCCACAGGTAACCTTTGGTGATAACTCAAAAGGTTTTACTAAAGGTTTTGGTGTTTTGAAAATAGGTACTGTCAGAGTGGAAAATGTGTCCTTTGTGGAAGCACTGAAGCATAACCTGTTGTCAGTAAGCCAATTCTGTGACAAAGGTTTCAGTGTTGAATTCTCATCGAACATATGTTCAGTCAAGGACAAATCAACACAAGTGCTTCTATCAGGTATCAGGAAAGGTAACGTTTATCTCGCTGATTGGAGGAGCACTATTCCTAATACTTATTTTGTTGCTAAAAGTTCTTTAGAACTCAGTTGGTTATGGCATAAAAGATTAAGCCACCTGAACTTCAAGATTCTTAACAAAATTTCTAGACAATCACTTGTTGATGGTCTACCTAATGAAGTTTTTAGCAAAGATCATGTGTGCAAAGCTTGTCAGGAAGGGAAGCTGGTTAGAGCATCATTCAAGGAGAAGGCTTCCTATTCCACTGACAGGATTCTTCAACTTTTGCACATGGACTTATTTGGCCCTGTAACACCTGTGAGTATGAATGGTAGGAAATACACCCTTGTGGTTATTGATGCTTATTCTAGATATACTTGGGTTATTTTCTTGTTAAATAAGAAGGAGACACAGGTGAAGCTTCCAGAGTTGCTCTGGAGACTCAGCAATGAGAAGAATCAGTCCATTACTAAGATCAGATCTGACAAGGGCACTGGATTTATAAATTCATATGTTTTTTACTTTTGTAATGAACTTGGTATAGCTCATGAGACTTCTGCTGCTAGAACCCCACAATAAAACGGTGTCGCTGAAAGAAGGAACATGACACTGAAGGAAGCTGCCAGGACCATGTTGGCTGAGTCAGGACTGCCCAAGAAATTCTGGGCTGAGGCAATCAACACAGCTTGCTACACTCAGAACAGATCCATGCTGAACAAACAACATACACAGACCCCATATGAGACTTGGAATAAAAGGAAACCTCGTATTTCTTATTTCCATATATTTGGTTGCAAGTGCTTCATCCTCAACAATGGAAAGACCCAGTTGAAAGCTTTTGACAGCAAATCTGACGAAGGAATATTCTTAGGATATTTTGAAGTTAGTAAAGCTTTCAGGGTTTACAAATGTAGGACCCTTGTTGTGGAAGAATTACCTCATGTTGTGTTTGATGAATCTGCCACTGAGTCTAGGACAAGAGTGTTGAGTCCTGACGCTGAGGAAGTCACTAGGAGAGTGACAAGGCTGAGCTTAAAGAATCAACCTGATCCAAAGGTCAAAACTGTGCCAATTCCAAGATGGGATGATGACGACGATCAGGAAGATGACTCAAGAGCCATTACAAAGCCCAACACATTAGGGATAGTTGAGCCTCAACCTGAGGCACAGGCTCAACCTGAGGTAAGTACCGTCTATGAAGATGTTGTTGCAGCTGAGACGGTACATGAGTCACCTAATCAAGGGGGAATCAATGTCCCTGACATTGTGCTTATTAATCCCTTTGGTATAAACTCAGGTTCTTCCCCTTCTGTTCATTTTCCTGAATTTTATGAGCCTGTAGACATTAACATTGCAGGTACTTCAGGAACAACTCCTGGGAAGAGGACTTGGATAGAAAGTCATCCCATTGACCAAGTCATTGGAGATCCAACTGATGGGTCAGGACCAGACGGTTCCATGGTGAGAGTGCATTGTTTTGTTGCTTTCTCTCTGAGCATGAGCCTCAGAACATTGAAGAAGCTCTCACTGACTCGAACTGGATTGTTGCCATGCAAGAGGAATTAAATCAGTTCACAAGGAATCAGGTTTGGGAACTGGTGGATAGACCTAGGCATCAAGGTGTAATTGGTACTAAGTGGGTCTATAAGAACAAGAAGGATGAGAATGGTGTTGTAGTAAGGAATAAGGCTAGACTGGTTGCAAAGGGGTATTGTCAGTCTGAAGGAATAGACTATGATGAGACCTTTGCTCCAGTGGCTAGGTTGGAAGCTATCAGGTTGTTCCTTGCTTATGCAACATATATGAAGTTCAAGGTGTATCAAATGGACGTCAAAAGTGCCTTCCTGAATGGGATACTTAATGAAGAGGTATATGTTGAACAACCTCCTGGGTTTGAGGTTGGTGATAAAGTATACCATTTGAAAAAAGCACTCTATGGACTTAAGCAAGCACCAAGAGCTTGGTATGATACCCTCTCTCAATTCCTGACTAACCATGGGTTCAAGAAGGGAACTGTGGATAGGACATTGTTCAGGATCACTGAAGGTGATGACATTCTCTTGGTTCAGATTTATGTGGATGACATAATATTTGGTCACCAAATCATCAGCTCTGTGAGAAATTCTCTAAGCTGATGACTGGTAAATTTGAGATGTTTATGATGGGAGAGATGAACTTCTTCTTAGGATTGCAAGTTAAGCAGACTGATATGATGGATCGCGCCGGTGAAGGCGGTCCGTCCCCAAGATCGTTGTTGGGATACCAAACGTGTATAAACAATTAAAGACCTAAACATGCATCTAAAGACAAGTTTAGATCAGTTACCCTTGAAGACCGAGGCGTTGATTCCACTACTGATCTTCTAATCTGTCTCCCAACCTCGTTCGTACACCGGGTGGACGGCGAACTAGCGAACGTGGAGAAAAGTGCCTCCCAATTTCGTCTCTTCAAAAACCCTTGCTCACGAAATTCAGCTGCTCACGAAATTCTTTTAGTGCTAGGGTTTCAAAGAACGAAATTGAAGCCTTTATATAGGTTTCATGGGCCAGACTAGGGATCTGTTAGAAGGTATAGGTTTGGGCTCCTCATGGACCCAAATATTCTTATGTTCAGCCCAGAACATATATTTGGCCCGTGAACATTAATTCATTCCACTAGAGAATTAATGTTGCACTCCCGTCCTATCCCGAACCGAATCAGGGCTTCTATTAGACTCTATAATTCCCCGTGTTAAAGATATCGCACGTCCATTAATTATTAAAGCTTCTGACCGCTTTAATTAATTAACATCTATTATTCCTTGAGTAGTACCACTCAACCTTGTTGTCGTACGGATTAAATCCACCTGCAGGGTTTAATACGACAATCCTTTATGAGTTTCCTCAAGGGGACGCCATCAACCTGGATCACCAGGACACGGTGCCCTAATGCCAATAAATAGACATCGTGCAAACGATGTCACTACCCAAAATACATAGTGCATTGAATCTAACAAGATTCTCACCCATAGTAAATCAAAGTAGTGAACAAGCGCTCCACATATCTAGATATCACAATTAGGGTTAAGAATTACAAGAGTCACCAAGACCTTTAGTTCTTCATAACAGTCAGAATAGAAGAACATGTCTTAACTGTGATCCATTCAATACGACATAGCGTACTAGTATGAACTAATGGCCAAGACAAGCCACTAACAAGTTCATACTACAACTTATACCAATAGTTATGTCCAGAACTATCTTAGTTGTGAATACTGTTTATATCTTATAAGGAACTGACAATGTGATCTTCTGTGTGACTACAAACCCACCACATCATCTACAATATAAGATAAATAGACATACAAGTAATACAAGCAATTAATAAGATTGCAATAATGTGAAAAACCATTTATTTCAGATAATAAGGAAATTGAATATATCCATAAAAGCCCAACAAAAGTTTGCTTTACAGTATACACCAACATGATAAGGGTATATTCATCAATCAGGCCAAGTATACAAGAGACTTGATTCAGAAATTTGGTGTTCAGAACAGCAATCCTGCCAGGATCCCCATGAATACAAACTGGAAGATGGATCCTGACACTGAAGGGACTTCAGTAAATCAGACTGAGTATCGAAGGCTTATTGGTTCATTATTGTACCTGACTGCAAGTAGGCCTAACATCACGTTTGCAGTAGGAGTATGTGCTAGGACAAGAGAAGTCATTTGGAGGCTGCTAAGAGGATACTTAAGTATTTGAAAAGGACAGTCAATATGGGACTATGGTATCCTTTAGATGACAACTTAGAACTGACAGGTTATTCAGATGCAGATTATGGAGGTTGTAGGATTGATAGGAAATCAACCTCAGGGACATGTCAGTTTTTGGGAAGCAAGTTGATCTCATGGTTCAGCAAGAAGCAGAATTCAGTGGCGACATCCACAAATGAGGCTGAGTATATGGCTGCAGGTAGTTGTTGTGCTCAGATTTTGTGGTTGAGGCAACAGTTGAGAGACTACCAAGTATTTGCTAATGAGGTTCCAATCTAATCTGACAACAATAGTGCTATAGCAATTACTCAGAACCCAGTACTTCACACAAGGTGCAAGCATGTGGATATTAGACACCACTTCATAAGAGATCATGTGGAGAAGGACATTAGGATGGAGAAAATTCACACAGACAGGCAGAGAGCTGACATCTTGACTAAGCCTTTGGCTGAAATAAGATTTATGGAACTGTTAGTGGAGTTAGGTCTCTTAGATCCGGTAGAGCAGTTAGTGTAGGGTCTAGGGGGGACTCAGTCAGACTCGACTCAACGAGGTATCAAGGTGCTACAATGTCTTCCTGACAGGTATGAGTTCTATCCTGACCTTTGTGAATTTCAAGCGTCTCCCTGGGTCCTTCGTCCTGAAAATCTTTATTAAATGCATTCTGTATTCATTAAAAGTGCGCCTTTTCATATTTAAACCCACGCGTAGCGGAGCATTTAATGCTCAGTTACTTTTTCGTATACGTGTCCATTTTATACGGAATACGACTGACTTGGGGAATGATTGATGCTGAGTTTAATCCTGGCCCTTCATTTTAAAACCTTTCGAATTTAGGAATTAATCTCAACCCCACATCTGAGTAACTGACTTAGCCTTATCAATCAATGAATGCCATTGAGGTTTTTACGCAAACACTAAAGCACTACTGCACACTGAGTATTCTCTTGCTCAAGCACACTTTCTGTTTTAAAAAACCTTCACTCTCAAATCAATGGCGTTTCTTGACTCTACCTGGTCCACATACAACATTGATGATGTTGTCAATAACAAACTTGTGCACATGGAGCAAGTCATCTCCATGGACGGCATTTGTTTAAACGTGGAGGAAATCAAGCCAGTTTTCAACTGGATTTCCAAAGCAGGGTTAGAGACATACTTCACGATGCGCCCTATCTCCGTGCTTCCCAAGGCTGTTGTTGAAGCTTACTTCAACTTGTTTATTCGCAAGGGGGAGTTGTTCACAAGGGTGACTGCTCTCAAGCCCACTGGAGAGAAGGACGATGACGACGAGCCTTTCTACAACACGATGGAGGTGGAAATCGATCTCAGGAGAGCAATTAGGGAAGTCTTTGCTTTACCGTCATTAGGCATCAATCCTAGGGTCTACAGGGAGAGCGCTGGGGGAGAGCTCCTTGGAAAATAGACCAAGATGGGGTCGTCAGAGTTTAAGGCCCGTCAGAATAAGAGTACCCTAAAGCCAGAGTACAGGGCTCTTGTGTATTTAGTATCCAAGGTGGTCATGAGATCCACTGGCTCGCACGAGCAACTGAGCCTGCTCAAACTGAGGATGATGGGGGCGATAGTGGATGGTGTGGAAGCGAACTGGGAGCAGTTCTTCCTGGACCAGCTCAATCAGGCCGCACTGGACAAGCTGAAGAAGGATGATGATAGAAAGCACATATCAGTCGGAGCCATCCTGCCCTTCGGCACTCGCTTGTCCATCCTGATTGCACATACCTGCCATGTGTACACTTTTAACTTGGAAGACAATCTCTCTTCCAAGAGGATCATGTTTACCTCACTGGGTGATACCTACTCAATGCTAGGGCTGACTGATCCCAATGCTAAGGCAAAGGGTCAGGCCAAAAAGCCAGCTGGTAAGGCCAAGAAGGTGGCTACCAGCCTCATTGAAAAGGTAGATGAGCTCTTTGAGAGGAGCAAGGAGGTGGAGGAAGAAGTGGCGTCAGAGAGGGAAGAAGCTCAGCCGGTGGTGAAGGAGGCTGAGAAGAAGAAAGTAAAAATAGTGCTGTCAGGGAAGAGCACCAAGTCTGGGACTGAGTCAGATCCCAAGAGGGCCGATTCAGGGGCTGAGGGAACTGACGATGACGTCAGAAGAGATCAGGGCAAGTGGTCATTCAAACGCCTTAAAAAGGGACCCAAAAAGTCCCCAGCTAAAGGTCTGCCTGAGATAGAAGAGAGGGAGAAGTCAAGCTCTCCACGAGCCTCTGACTTAGGGGAGGTGAGAAAATCTATCGAGACGGCTGAGTTGTTGCAGCCTGAGATAGTACCCGTTCAATCCCCTATCCGTCCTGAACCCCAAACCAACCCTGACCCCACACCTCAACCCACACAAACACCCCAACCCTCAGAGCCAAATATTCCTGAGTCAGTGCCATCACCTCAGAGGCCTGACCAACCCTCAGATTTCGCCCTTCCTAACCCTGAAGATTTTTCCACTTACCCAAACCCCAAAGACTGCCCCAAAACCCTTCCAACTGAAGAGGATGACTTTCTCAAAATGCAGGAGGAGGAAGAGTTGGACGTTAACATGGTGGGAGGTATTCTGGAGAATACACTCAGGGGGAACGCCACGGAATGGGCCTCCAAGTGCTGGTCTGGGCTGAACAGGTTCAAGGAACTGCTGGCGAATGTGGTTGAGCTTAAATTCTGGTTGGACTTTAAACAGTCCAACATGCAAGAGCAACACATGCTGGTGGACGCTCGTGGCTGGGAGTACTGGGAGGCTGAGGAGGCGAGACTCTGCACATTCTTTGGACTGACCAGCTGGCTTCAACTGCTCAACTTCAAAAACCTGAAGCAGCTGGTGGCTGACATAATGTCCAAGTCTGAGGCTGACATCCGTTCAGACGGAGAAGGTGATAAGGATGAGGATGATGACGAAGCTCAGGGTGGATCTATGGAGAAGGCTGTGGAGGAGACAGCGAAGGCAGTTGATGTGATGGTCCCTGAGTCTTAGACTCAGGGGGAAGGTGTGAAAGACATTGGTGCCAAGGGTGGACCAATGGCTGAGGATGTTGTGAACATCTCAGCCGCCGATGAGACATCTGTCGATGGAAGGGATTCCCTGCCCTGAGACAAGGGAGAATGATGTTGAGGCGTCTAAGGAGACTCCCAGTTCCGAAGGATAAGTTCCTAAGGTTCGAGATGGCATGGTTGAGCCTGAGCAGGCGGCCATGACCACTCAACAACTGCCTTCAGTGCACCCTGAAGAGGGGACTGACGGTGCAGGGGCTGCCAAGGGAAAGCAGCCAGTCACTGACGAGGCCGGAGATGATGATGAGGATGTGGTTATAACTGGGGCAGGCCGCGCTGAGTTCACGAGTATCGTGGAGGTCAAGAAGGAGAAAACCACTGAAAATCTAGCTGAGCTTCAGGAGGAAGTGATGAAGCTACGCTCTGAAAAGGAAGAGGACGCCAAGGCCCTGGCAAAACACATCCGTTGGACAAAGTCAGCATACAACACTCTTGCAAATAGGGAGCTGGTGTTGTTTAAGAGGACGATGACTAACACGGCCAAGTCAGTGAGGAGCGAGAGGAAGCACAAAAAGAAAATGCTAAGGCAAACTTTGAGGCAGCTGGTTGAGAATGACGAGCTCAGGAAGGAAGAGTTGAATCAGGCAGTGGAGAAGCTTGCGGCTCTGGCTGGAGCACTATTCACTCAGGCCGTGAATGACTCAGCTTCCAAGTTGGAGCTGGAGTTAGATCGCATCGCTCAGATTTCTCAGACCATCGCTGAAAAGCTAACCCAGGCTGCTGATCAATCCGCCAAGGTGGAGGAGAGGATCTCGAAGGCTGAGCAAAGTCTCCAGTTTTCTATGAAGGTCTTTGAGAAGAAGGTCAAGGCTGCCATCAGCTCTGTATCTTATGCAGGGACTGGTATCGCGACGGGAGTTAAGATGCTGAAAGAGGGAATCAACGAAGTTCAATCCCTAGCCTTCTTCGTAATTAATAGCGGATCTGACGCATTCCCGTCCCAGGCCAATGACGATGCCAAAAAGGGGGAAAAGAAGAAGAAAAGATCCCGCCCTGAGGCATCGGAGGCTGTCAACCAAGGCGAAACAACTGTAGCTGATCCTGAAGCAAATCCGGAGGGAAATGTGCTAAGGGTAAGGAAGTCAGCGAGGTTGGCAGCAACTGAGAAAGAGGATGAGGAGGTAGCTGCAAGGCTGAGGGCTGAGGCAGTGAAGAAGGCAAAGGCTGATGAACCTTCTAAGACTCTCCAAGTCTCCAAGCAGCCTGAGGCGATTCAGAAGTCTCCCCCTATGAACACAAGGAAGAACCCCATCACTTACTCTACGGAGACGGTGGCGGAGTTATGCGCTGAGGCGTGGGGGACCCCTTCTAAGAAGACTGAGGCTGAACGCAGGGCTGATATTGCTCAGAAAGAAAAGATGCGTATCTTGGAGAAGAAGGTGGAGAAGCTGACTGATCTACAACAAAGAGAACTCGATGATGCAGTGATTAGTTTGCTAAGGAGGAAGAAGGTGAAGCCTGAGCCAAGGAAGTACAGAAAGAGGCTAACAATAAGGAAATCAACAATACTTCAGGTCAGGAGGCCAGAATCAGGGTTAAGAGAAGCTTTTGTCGACGAGTTCATCTCCGAGACACTGAAAGAATTCTGGGCTGACGCTAGGGATGAATTTGTGAAGTTATGGTACGTGGTGAAGAAGTGGGGCGACTCTGAAGACATCAATGCCCACTTCACTAACTATATGATGGACAATCATCCTGAGCTGATCCAAAAGATCTTGGAGGAGGCTGAAGCAGCTCAAGTCCAAGTGAAGGCTCCTGAATTCAAGATTCGAGCTCCTCCCTTAGTTCCTGGAACTCGGAAGCACAACACAAAGGTTATTATAATTGAAGTATTGCAGATTGCAAAGGCTGAAGGGTACGTGAACCAACCTGGCAGAGTTGACGAGCTGAAGGCAAGAGTCTATGCTGGATATGGACTTGAACCTGAAATGAGATTAGTCTAGGTGTTTACTCTCTTTTATGTAATAGATAAGATTCATTGTAACCATGATCAAATTTATCAATGGAATCTATTACTTTGCCCTTAGACAAAAACTCATTATCTTTTTGGCTGTTATTTAAATTCTGTACATTATCAAGAATTGCTCTAACACTGACTTATTTTATAGATAGGACTTTCATTTCCTCTAAGTGTTTTGAGGATCTTTTCAGTGTTTTTGCATCATCAAAAAGGGGAAAATTGTTGAGACAATGTCAATTTTGATTAGATCCCAAAGCCCCTGAAAAGATGTTTTTCATTTGTTGTCAGACTAGTCTTGGTTAGGTTTTGTACTTAGTTATTTTACACTTCACAGGTGTTAGGATATAGATTAGACGTTTTGAAGATGTTAAAACAAGAACTTGTAATAGGACTAGCTGAGCCTGTTAGTCAGCTACAGATTAGTCTAGATCTAGAATATGTCTTTGGTTAAGGGGGAAGAAATCTGTCCGGACCAGATGAGCTTTGACCTGGTGACCAGATGAGAGGTAACCAGATGAGGTGACCAGATGAGAGGTAACCAGATGAGGTGACCAGATGAGATGTCCAGACCAGAGCAGAAGAGTCACCAGAGCAGATGAGGAGCCTAACCAGAGGAGTCTGACCAGAGGAGTCTGCCAGAGGAGTCTGACTAGAGGAGTCTGCCAGAGGAGTCTGACCAGAGGCATGTGACTAGAGGAGTCTGCCAGAGGAATCTGACCAGAGGAGTCTGACCAGAGGAGTCTGACCAGAGGAGCCTGACCAGATAAGACCCCAGACCAGACGAGTCCTGACCAGATGAGGGAGACGGATTAGTTCACCCACATGGAGGCTGCGTGTAATCTGGAGACAAGGAGATCTTAGAGTTTCAATAATGGAGAAGAAGCAATCTGGAGAGTCAACTGATAGGAGGATTGATTGATTGATTGGTATCAATCTTGGAATATCCAATCAATGGAGGAGATCAATAAATCAATATAATCAATCTATAATTGATTATATTCCTCCAATTATGGTTGTCTGAATTGCTAGGTTTCCAACGGCTAGTTAATTCTCACAACTATAAATAGGAGTGCTTGGATGAGTTCTACACAAGAGTCGGGCGAGAGTACACAAGATACACAAACTCTTCCACTCACTCACCTTGTTCATTCAAGTTTATACACTCTTTTAGGAGTTTTAGTTGGAATATTACTCAACCTATTCACCACTTAAAAAGGTTGTTGTAAGTTGTACGAAGGAGCTGGTACTTCCCAATTCCAGCGGTTCGTGAGTAAGTTGGTTGGTTGGAGAGTGAGTCCCCTTTGGAGAAATGGAGAGTGGACGTAGGATCGTTATATCCGAACCACTATAAATCTGGTGTTCTCTACTTTATGCTTTTAAGTTTTCTGCACTTTCCTTTTAGCACTTAATTTAAAAGGGTTTTCTTAAAAAATAAACTCAAAACGCTTTCCGCTGGATAATTCTTTTTGGGACCAACAAGTGGTATCAGAGAAGTGTGTCCTACAGACCACTATTTTGAAATTATCTCGGTGGTCACCAGGGCAGATCCATTTTTTTGAAAACCCAAATATTTGTTGTGCTAACATTTTTTACAGAAATGGGCTCGAAGAGAAGCAGTAAAAGAAACACTAGGAGTTACTCCAAAAGAAGCTTCGCTGATGAGGAAGAAGAGGTATCCACTTCTGGTTCATCATCTAATTATGGACTAGACGAAGAGATACGTCTTGTGACAGATGAGGTATGCAATCGTACTCCCTCTTCTTCCTATTCTTCTTTTTTCTGAACAATCAGAGGAGTCTTATATGCAAACTCTGCTATTAGATCTCCAAAAATCTATACAACTTTGTCAAAAATTGGAAGATGAGAACTCAAAGCTAAAAGCAGAAAATCAGAAGCTGTCACAATGTTTAGGCAACTCAGCTAATCTACCAGCTGAACAAAATCATACATTAGTTGAAGAGTCTTCTGACTTGACAACCAGGTGTATTGAACAAGTTAAGCTGATAGAAAGGTTGGTTGTTGAAAACATTGAGAAAGACAATGAATATAACCTGCTAAAAGCTAAGTTTGATGAACTCTTCCATCAAAACAAAATTGTAAGAGAAAGTGAGGACAAGCTCAAAATGAGACTGGAGCAGCTGACTTTAGCAAGCAATGTTGTGTCACACATAGCTGCCTTATCTCAAAGAGAGCATGATAAAACAAGCCTTGGTTATTCCAAACCTGAATCCTCACATGTTCAGAAAGAAGAACAGCCTATAAATTTTATTGATAAGGGCAAGAGGTCAGCTGACCAGGCAACTCAGCCTAATGGGCAGATGAGTACTGAAACTCAAAAACCCAAAAGGCAAAGGAGGAATATTAAAAGACCTCAGCCAGGCCAGCAGAGTAGAAGACAGTCTGGATCTTCTCAAAAGAGGCAGAACCAGATGACTCATACTCACCTGCAGAGGACTTTCAAGTCATCTGCCAGACCAGCTGGAACCTTTGATGGTTCTAGTAAGACTTATCCTTATCAATAAAATTTCAAAATTGTTGCGTTAAGACAAGTTATTCCTTCTACTGGACAAGCTCATAAGAGAAGAAGAGCCTCTAGAAGAAATAACTATGTCGAAGCTTCTTATGTTCAGTGTGTTTTTGTGGATATGTATGGAAGAAAGAGAAGATCACCTGATCCAAAAAGGGATGATCTATTCTTTTGGCTTCCTAAATATTGTGCTAACCCCCCTGGACCTAGTAGGGTACCAAAAACTTGATTGCCTGCAGATAAACAAGAAGACCAGCTGATGTTTTGCCCCAATATCAGCTGAGCATACTTTGAGGGGGAAGATCAGTTGACCCAGCCTGCTAGAATCTCTATTTAGATATTTCAAGTTTTCTTGTCTTGTTTTATTTCAGTTCTTTTAGTTTTAACATCATCAAAAAGGGCTAAATTTTTAGGATATAGATTAGATGTTTTGAAGATGTTAAAACAAGAACTTGTAATAGGACTAGTTGAGCCTGTTAGTCAGCTACAGATTAGTCTAGGTGTAGAATAGGTCTTTGATTAAGGGGGAAGAAATCTGTCCGGACCAGATGAGCTCTGACCTAGTGACCAGATGAGAGGTAACCAAATGAGGTGACCATATGAGAGGTAACCAGATGAGGTGACCAGATGAGAGGTGACCAGATGAGATGTCCAGACCAGAGCAGAAGAGTCACTAGAGCAGATGAGGAGTCTGACCAGAGGAGTCTGACCAGAGGAGTCTGCCAGAGGAGTGTTTCCAGAGGAGTCTGACCAGAGGAGTCTGACCAGAGGAGTCTGACCAGAGGAGCCTGACCAGATCAGACCCCAAACCAGACGATTCCTGACCAGATGAGGGAGACGGATTAGTTCACCCACATGGAAGCTGCGTGTAATCTGGAGACAAGGAGATCTTAGAGTTTCAATAATGGTGAAGAAGCAATCTGGAGAGTCAACTGATAGGAGAATTGATTGATTGATTGGTATCAATCTTGGAATATCCAATCAATGGAGGAGATCAATCAATCAATATAATCAATCTGTAATTGATTATATTCCTCCAATTATGGTTGTCTGAATTGCTAGCTTTCCAACGGCTAGTTAATTCTCACAACTATAAATAGGAGTGCTTGGATGAGTTCTACACAAGAGTCGGGCGAGAGCACACAAGACACACAAACTCTTCCACTCACTCACCTTGTTCATTCAAGTTTATACACTCTTTTAGGAGTTTTAGTTGGAATATTACTCAACCTATTCACCACTTAGAAAGGTTGTTGTAAGTTGTACGAAGGAGCTGGTACTTCCCAATTCCAGCGGTTCGTGAGTAAGTTGGTTGGAGAGTGTCCCCTTTGGAGAAAGGGAGAGTGGACGTAGGATCGTTATATCCGAACCACTATAAATCTGGTGTTCTCTACTTTATGCTTTTAAGTTTTCTGCACTTTTCTTTTAGCACTTAATTTAAAAGGGTTTTCTTAAAAAATAAACTCAAAACGCTTTCCGCTGGATAATTCTTTTTGGGACCAACAAGTGGTATCAGAGCAGTGTGTCCTACAGACCACTGTTTTGAAATTATCTCGGTGGTCACCAGGGCAGATCCATTTTTTTGAAAACCTAAATATTTGTTGTGCTAACATTTTTTGCAGAAATGGGCTCGAAGAGAAGCAGTAAAAAAACACTAGGAGTTACTCCAAAAGGAGCTTCGCAGATGAGGAAGAAGAGGTATCCACTTCTGGTTCATCATCCAATTATGGACCATACGAAGAGATACGTCTTGTGACAGATGAGGTATGCAATCGAACTCCCTCTTCTTCCTATTCTTCTTTTTCTGAACAATCAGAGGAGTCTTATACGCAAACTCTGCTATTAGATCTCCAAAAATCTATACAACTTTGTCAAAAATTGGAAGATGAGAACTCAAAGCTAAAAGCAGAAAATCAGAAGCTGTCACAATGTTTAGGCAACTCAGCTAATCTACCAGCTGAACAAAATCATACATTAGTTGAAGAGTCTTCTGACTTGACAACCAGGTGTATTGAACAAGTTAAGCTGAAAGAAAGGTTGGTTGTTGAAAATATTGAGAAAGACAATGAATATAACCTGCTAAAAGCTAAGTTTAATGAACTCTTCCATCAAAACAAAATTGTAAGAGAAAGTGAGGACAAGCTCAAAATGAGACTGGAGTAGCTGACTACAGCAAGCAATGTTGTGTCACACATAGCTGCCTCATCTCAAAGAGAGCATGATAAAACAGGCCTTGATTATTCCAAACCTGAATTCTCACATGTTCAGAAAGAAGAACAACCTAGAAATTTTATTGATAAGGGCAAGAGGTCAGCTGACCAGGCAACTCAGCCTAATGGGCAGATGAGTACTGAAACTCAAAAACCCAAAAGGCAGAGGAGGAATCTTAAAAGACCTCAGCCAGGCCAGCAGAGTAGAAGACAGTCTAGATCTTCTCAAAAGAGGCAGAACCAGATGACTCATACTCACCTGCAGAGGACTTTCAAGTCATCTGCCAGACCAGCTGGAACCTTTGATGGTTCTAGTAAGACTTATCCTTATCAACAAAATTTCAAGACTGTTGCGTTAAGACAAGTTATTCCTTCTACTGGACAAGCTCATAAGAGAAGAAGAGCCTCTAGAAGAAATAACTATGTCGAAGCTTCTTATGTTCAGTGTGTTTTTGATGATATGTATGGAAGAAAGATAAGATCACCTGATCTAAAAAGGGATGATCTATTCTTGTGGCTTCCTAAATATTGTGCTAACCCCCCTGGACCTAGTAGGGTACCAAAAACTTGATTGCCTGCAGATACACAAGAAGACCAGCTGATGTTTTGCCCCAATATCAGCTGAGCATACTTTGAGGGGGAAGATCAGTTGACCCAGCCTGCTAGAATCTCTATTTAGATATTTCAAGTTTTCTTGTCTTGTTTTATTTCAGTTCTTTTAGTTTTAACATCATCAAAAAGGGGGAAATTGTTAGGATATAGATTAGATGTTTTGAAGATGTTAAAACAAGAACTTGTAATAGGACTAGCTGAGCCTGTTAGTCAGCTACAGATTAGTCTAGGTCTAGAATAGGTCTTTGGTTAAGGGGGAAGAAATCTGTCCGGACCAGATGAGCTCTGACCTATTGACCAGATGAGAGGTAACCAGGTGAGGTGACCAGATGAGAGGTAACCAGATGAGGTGACCAGATGAGATGTCCAGACCAGAGCAGAAGAGTCACCACAGCAGATGAGGAGCCTGACCAGAGGAGTCTGACCAGAGGAGTCTGCCAGAGGAGTCTGACCAGAGGAGTCTGACCAGAGGAGTCTGCCAGAGGAGTCTGACCAGAGGAGCCTGACCAGATGAGACCCCAGACCAGACGAGTCCTGACCAGATGAGGGAGACTGATTAGTTCATCCACATGGAGGCTGCGTGTAATCTGGAGACAAGGAGATCTTAGAGTTTCAATAATGGAGAAGAAGCAATCTGGAGAGTCAACTGATAGGAGGATCGATTGATTGATTGGTATCAATCTTGGAATATCCAATCAATGGAGGAGATCAATCAATCAATATAATCAATCTGTAATTGATTATATTCCTCCAATTATGGTTGTCTGAATTGCTAGCTTTCCAATGGCTAGTTAATTCTCACAACTATAAATAGGAGTGCTTGGATGAGTTCTACACAAGAGTCGGGCGAGAGCACACAAGACACACAAACTCTTCCACTCACTCACCTTGTTCATTCAAGTTTATACACTCTTTTAGGAGTTTTAGTTGGAATATTACTCAACCTATTCACCACTTAGAAAGGTTGTTGTAAGTTGTACGAATGAGCTGGTACTTTCCAATTCCAGCGGTTCGTGAGTAAGTTGGTTGGAGAGTGAGTCCCCTTTGGAGAAAGGGAGAGTGGACGTAGGATCGTTATATCCGAACCACTATAAATCTGGTGTTCTCTACTTTATGCTTTTAAGTTTTCTGCACTTTTCTTTTAGCACTTAATTTAAAAGGGTTTTCTTAAAAAATAAACTCAAAACGCTTTCCGCTGGATAATTCTTTTTGGGACCAACAACAGGTACTCAGTAAGAGGAGCACTTATTGATGGCAATCAAGACTGAAGCCTGAAGACGAGTTTACCATCCTGAACTTATGGCAGTCTTCTAAGCTGGCTGAGTAAGTCTCCGTGATGAAGAGTATGACCCTGAGGTCATTACTACTCGGTCCTGAAGGGAACAGGATAATACTGAGTTTATGGGAAGACTTTGAGTAGAGCCAAGCAATGCAAAAAGAATGTCAGCGTCGGGACAAGACTGTTGTGCAAGAGACAAAAAGAACTTAATAAGACAAGCCTGAAGCATAGGAATAAGTTCTGAAATTCTCACCAACCTGATGACGTGGACCAATTCAGGAAGGACACGCACGTACGGAACCTGACATGAAGACTGACTTTAGACTGCATATTCAAAGGGCAAGCATTTAATGTGCATTTAATGCATATACCAAATCCATGCAAGGACGGCTGTTGCATGAAGATATGTCCGTTTGAATATCTATACGTAGATGACTAGAAGGCTATCTCTCCAATAGGTAGTTTTTAAATCACCTATAAATACCGAAGGCCTTGGACCCATTCAAGGTTACGGAAAATTTCCAAGCCAGAAATTACTCAAGCTCTCAAGCATTAAAAGCATACAGTCTTTAGAAGAAGCACTCGAAACCATCTAAATTTCCCAAGTGTTTCTTAGCAACTGAGAGTTATTCTGTATTCCAAGAGCGTTCAAGTATTATCATAAGCTTAGAGAGATTATCCAATCCTTAGCATAGCTTTGTCTTGTAAGGATAATCTCAACCTAGTTGGAATCCAAACTGAAACCAAAACCCTAAGTTAGGTTTGTTGGAAGTAAGTTGAGTTAGTGAGTTAGTAAGGAGGTCTGTATAGGTCAGTGAGGTAGCTAATCTTGGTACACCTTGGCACGTTAAAAAAAAGAATCCCTTGAGTGGATTTCCTGTTAAATCAGGCCGTGGACGTAGGAGCTTGAGACTCTGAACCACGTTAAACTTGCTATGTTCTTATTGCTTTGATATATTGCTTACCTGCCATATTAACTGTTCATTCATTGCATAAGATTTATCAGGCTTGAATCAATCAGCTTGATCCATTAAAAGAGAACACTGCCCTTACTAATCACTATTCAGATTGAGTAATCAAAGTTTTCAAAAAGCAAACTAAACAAGACCTTAAACTATCAGGGCTCATGCATTTCCGCACTGAACTAGATATGATAGTTAGCCAACTGACCCGCACCAAGTGTAGTCAATGGGTTTGTTATCAGTTCTCAGTTCTTTATCACTCTGAGTGTTGGTCCCAAAAAGGTTATCCAGCGGAAAGCGTTTTGAGTTTATTTTTAATGAAAACCTTTTAAAAGATAGTGCTTAAAAATTAAAGTGCAGAAATTTAAAGTGTAGAAAATAAAGAACACCAAGGATTTATAGTGGTTCGGACCAACTTGTCCTACGTCCACTCTCCCTTTCTCCAAAGGGGACTTTCTCTCCAACCAACTTACTCACGAACCACTGGAATTGCGAAGTACCAGCTCCTTCGTACAACTTGCTTTCAAGGTGAATAGGTTGAGTAATATTCCAACTAAAACTCCTAAAAGAGTGTATAAAATATTTGAATGAACAAGGTGAGTGAGTAGAAGAGTTCGTGTGTTTTTCTTGTGCTCTCGCCCGACTCTTATGAAGAACTCATCCAAGCACTCCTTTTTATAGTTGTAGGAATTAACTAGCCGTTGGAAAGCTAGCAATTCAAACAACCATCATTAGAGGGATATAATCAATCAAAGATTGATTAGTTGACTTTCAATCAAGCAATCAATCAAATCCTCCATCAGTTGACTCTCTAGATTGCCTTCATCTCCATCAATGATCTCCAAAATCTCCTTGTCTCCAGATTACATGCAGCCTCCATGAGGGTGAACTAATCCGTCACACTCATCTGGTCTGGACTCATCTGGTCTGGGGTCTTCTGGTCTGGTCTGGTCTCATCTGGTCAGACTCCTCTGGTCAGGCTCCTCTGGCAGACCCCTCTGGTCAGACTCCTCTTGTTAGACTCCTCTGGTCAGTGCTCATCTGGTCCTCTGGTCAGAGCTCATCTGGTCAGACTCCTCTGGTCCTCTGATCTGGACACCTCATCTGGTCACCTCACCTGGTCTGCACAGATTTCTTCCCCCTTAACCAAAGACCTATTCTAGACCTAGACTAATATGTAGCTGACTAACAGGCTCAGCTAGTCCTATTACAAGTTCTTGTTTTAACATCTTCAAAACATCTAATCTATATCCTAACAATTTCCCCCCTTTTGATGATGTTAAAACTGAAAGAACTTAAATAAAACAAGACAAGAAAATTTAAAATATCTAAATAAAGATTCTAGCAGGCTGGGTCAACTGATCTTCCCCCTCAAAGTATGCTCAGCTGATATTGGGGCAAAACATCAGCTGGTCTTCTTGTGTATCTGCAGGCAATCAAGTTTTTGGTACCCTTCTGGGTCCAGGGGGGTTAGCACAATTTTTAGGAAGCCAAAAGAATAGATCATTCCTTTTTTGAATCAGGTGATCTTATCTTTCTTCCATACATATCCACAAAACCACACTCAACAAAAGAACCTTTGACATGGTTATTTCTTCTAGAGGCTCTTCTTCTCTTATTAGCTTGTCCAGTAGAAGAAGTAACTTGTCTTAAAGTAACAGACTTAAAATTCTTTTGATAAGGATAAGTCTTACTAGAACCATCAAAGGTTCCAGCTGGTCTGGCAGATGACTTGAAAGTCTCCTGCAGGTGAGTAGGAGTCACCTGGTTCTGTCTCTTTTGAGAAGATCCAAACTGTCTTCTACTCTGCTGGCCTGGCTGAGGTCTTTTAAAATTCCTCCTCTGCCTTTTGGGTTCTTGGGTTTTAGAACTCATCTGCCCAATAGGCTGAGTTGCCTGGTCAGCTGACCTCTTGCCCTTATCAATAAAATTTCTAGGCTGTTCTTCTTTCTGTACATGTGAGGATTCAGGTTTGGAATAACCAAGGCCTGTCTTATCATGCTCTCTTTGAGATGAGGCAGCTATGTGTGACACAACATTGTTTGCTGTAGCCAGCTGCTCCAATCTCATCTTGAGCTTGTCCTCACTCTCTCTTACAATTTTGTTTTGGTGGAAGAGTTCATCAAACTTAGCTTTAAGCAGATTATATTCATTGTCTTTCTCAACATTTTCAACAACCAACCTTTCTATCAGCTTAACTTGTTCAGTACACCTGGTTGTCAAGTCAGAAGACTCTTCGACCAGTGTATGATTTTGTTCAGCTGGTAGATTAGTTGAGTTGCCTAGACATTGTGAAAGCTTCTGATTTTCTGCTTTTAGCTTTGAGTTCTCATCTTCCAACTTTTGACAAAGTTGTATAGAAGTTTGGAGATCTAATAGCATCTTCTGCATATCAGACTCCTCTGATTGTCCAGAAAAAGAAGAAGATGAAAAAGAAGAGGAAGTTCGATTACATACCTCATCTGTCACTAGACATATCTCTTCGTCTGGTCCAAAATTAGATGATGAACCAGAGGTGGATACCTCTTCTTCCTTATCTGCTAAGCTTCTTTTGGAGTAACTCCTAGTGTATCTTCTACTGCTTTTCTTCGAACCCATTTCTGCAAGAAATTGTTAGCACAACAAATAGTTGGGTTTTCAAAAAAATGGATCTGCCCTGGTGACCACCAAAATAATTTCAAAACAGTGGTCTGTAGGACACACTGCTCTGATACCACTTGTTGGTCCCAAAAAGGTTATCCAGCGGAAAGCGTTTTGAGTTTATTTTTAATGAAAACCTTTTAAAAAATAGTGCTTAAAAATTAAAGTGCAGAAATTTAAAGTGCAGAAAATAAAGAACACCAAGGATTTATAGTGGTTCGGACCAATTTGTCCTACGTCCACTCTCCCTTTCTCCAAAGGGGACTTTCTCTCCAACCAACTTACTCACGAACCACTGGAATTGCGAAGTACCAGCTCCTTCGTACAACTTGCTTACTCCAACCTTTCAAGGTGAATAGGTTGAGTAATATTCCAACTAAAACTCCTAAAAGAGTGTATAAAATATTTGAATGAACAAGGTGAGTGAGTAGAAGAGTTCGTGTGTTTTTCTTGTGCTCTCGCCCGACTCTTATGAAGAACTCATCCAAGCACTCCTTTTTATAGTTGTAGGAATTAACTAGCCGTTGGAAAGCTAGCAATTCAAACAACCATAATTGGAGGGATATAATCAATCAAAGATTGATTATATGATTGATTAGTTGACTTTCAATCAAGCAATCAATCAAATCCTCCATCAGTTGACTCTCTAGATTGCCTTCATCTCCATCAATGATCTCCAAAATCTCATTGTCTCCAGATTACATGCAGGCTCCATGAGGGTGAACTAATCCGTCACACTCATCTGGTCTGGACTCATCTGGTCTGGGGTCTTCTGGTCTGGTCTGGTCTCATCTGGTCAGACTCCTCTGGTCAGGCTCCTCTGGCAGACCCCTCTGGTCAGACTCCTCTTGTTAGACTCCTCTGGTCAGTGCTCATCTGGTCCTCTGGTCAGAGCTCATCTGGTCAGACTCCTCTGGTCCTCTGATCTGGACACCTCATCTGGTCACCTCACCTGGTCTGCACAGATTTCTTCCCCCTTAACCAAAGACCTATTCTAGACCTAGACTAATATGTAGCTGACTAACAGGCTCAGCTAGTCCTATTACAAGTTCTTGTTTTAACATCTTCAAAACATCTAATCTATATCCTAACAATTTCCCCCCTTTTGATGATGTTAAAACTGAAAGAACTTAAATAAAACAAGACAAGAAAATTTAAAATATCTAAATAAAGATTCTAGCAGGCTGGGTCAACTGATCTTCCCCCTCAAAGTATGCTCAGCTGATATTGGGGCAAAACATCAGCTGGTCTTCTTGTGTATCTGCAGGCAATCAAGTTTTTGGTACCCTTCTGGGTCCAGGGGGGTTAGCACAATTTTTAGGAAGCCAAAAGAATAGATCATTCCTTTTTTGAATCAGGTGATCTTATCTTTCTTCCATACATATCCACAAAACCACACTCAACAAAAGAACCTTTGACATGGTTATTTCTTCTAGAGGCTCTTCTTCTCTTATTAGCTTGTCCAGTAGAAGAAGTAACTTGTCTTAAAGTAACAGACTTAAAATTCTTTTGATAAGGATAAGTCTTACTAGAACCATCAAAGGTTCCAGCTGGTCTGGCAGATGACTTGAAAGTCTCCTGCAGGTGAGTAGGAGTCACCTGGTTCTGTCTCTTTTGAGAAGATCCAAACTGTCTTCTACTCTGCTGGCCTGGCTGAGGTCTTTTAAAATTCCTCCTCTGCCTTTTGGGTTCTTGGGTTTTAGAACTCATCTGCCCAATAGGCTGAGTTGCCTGGTCAGCTGACCTCTTGCCCTTATCAATAAAATTTCTAGGCTGTTCTTCTTTCTGTACATGTGAGGATTCAGGTTTGGAATAACCAAGGCCTGTCTTATCATGCTCTCTTTGAGATGAGGCAGCTATGTGTGACACAACATTGTTTGCTGTAGCCAGCTGCTCCAATCTCATCTTGAGCTTGTCCTCACTCTCTCTTACAATTTTGTTTTGGTGGAAGAGTTCATCAAACTTAGCTTTAAGCAGATTATATTCATTGTCTTTCTCAACATTTTCAACAACCAACCTTTCTATCAGCTTAACTTGTTCAGTACACCTGGTTGTCAAGTCAGAAGACTCTTCGACCAGTGTATGATTTTGTTCAGCTGGTAGATTAGTTGAGTTGCCTAGACATTGTGAAAGCTTCTGATTTTCTGCTTTTAGCTTTGAGTTCTCATCTTCCAACTTTTGACAAAGTTGTATAGAAGTTTGGAGATCTAATAGCATCTTCTGCATATCAGACTCCTCTGATTGTCCAGAAAAAGAAGAAGATGAAAAAGAAGAGGAAGTTCGATTACATACCTCATCTGTCACTAGACATATCTCTTCGTCTGGTCCAAAATTAGATGATGAACCAGAGGTGGATACCTCTTCTTCCTTATCTGCTAAGCTTCTTTTGGAGTAACTCCTAGTGTATCTTCTACTGCTTTTCTTCGAACCCATTTCTGCAAGAAATTGTTAGCACAACAAATAGTTGGGTTTTCAAAAAAATGGATCTGCCCTGGTGACCACCAAAATAATTTCAAAACAGTGGTCTGTAGGACACACTGCTCTGATACCACTTGTTGGTCCCAAAAAGGTTATCCAGCGGAAAGCGTTTTGAGTTTATTTTTAATGAAAACCTTTTAAAAAATAGTGCTTAAAAATTAAAGTGCAGAAATTTAAAGTGCAGAAAATAAAGAACACCAAGGATTTATAGTGGTTCGGACCAATTTGTCCTACGTCCACTCTCCCTTTCTCCAAAGGGGACTTTCTCTCCAACCAACTTACTCACGAACCACTGGAATTGCGAAGTACCAGCTCCTTCGTACAACTTGCTTACTCCAACCTTTCAAGGTGAATAGGTTGAGTAATATTCCAACTAAAACTCCTAAAAGAGTGTATAAAATATTTGAATGAACAAGGTGAGTGAGTAGAAGAGTTCGTGTGTTTTTCTTGTGCTCTCGCCCGACTCTTATGAAGAACTCATCCAAGCACTCCTTTTTATAGTTGTAGGAATTAACTAGCCGTTGGAAAGCTAGCAATTCAAACAACCATAATTAGAGGGATATAATCAATCAAAGATTGATTATATGATTGATTAGTTGACTTTCAATCAAGCAATCAATCAAATCCTCCATCAGTTGACTCTCTAGATTGCCTTCATCTCCATCAATGATCTCCAAAATCTCATTGTCTCCAGATTACATGCAGGCTCCATGAGGGTGAACTAATCCGTCACACTCATCTGGTCTGGACTCATCTGGTCTGGGGTCTTCTGGTCTGGTCTGGTCTCATCTAGTCAGACTCCTCTGGTCAGGCTCCTCTGGCAGACCCCTCTGGTCAGACTCCTCTTGTTAGACTCCTCTGGTCAGTGCTCATCTGGTCCTCTGGTCAGAGCTCATCTGGTCAGACTCCTCTGGTCCTCTGATCTGGACACCTCATCTGGTCACCTCACCTGGTCTGCACAGATTTCTTCCCCCTTAACCAAAGACCTATTCTAGACCTAGACTAATATGTAGCTGACTAACAGGCTCAGCTAGTCCTATTACAAGTTCTTGTTTTAACATCTTCAAAACATCTAATCTATATCCTAACAATTTCCCCCCTTTTGATGATGTTAAAACTGAAAGAACTTAAATAAAACAAGACAAGAAAATTTAAAATATCTAAATAAAGATTCTAGCAGGCTGGGTCAACTGATCTTCCCCCTCAAAGTATGCTCAGCTGATATTGGGGCAAAACATCAGCTGGTCTTCTTGTGTATCTGCAGGCAATCAAGTTTTTGGTACCCTTCTGGGTCCAGGGGGGTTAGCACAATTTTTAGGAAGCCAAAAGAATAGATCATTCCTTTTTTGAATCAGGTGATCTTATCTTTCTTCCATACATATCCACAAAACCACACTCAACAAAAGAACCTTTGACATGGTTATTTCTTCTAGAGGCCCTTCTTCTCTTATTAGCTTATCCAGTAGAAGAAGTAACTTGTCTTAAAGTAACAGACTTAAAATTCTTTTGATAAGGATAAGTCTTACTAGAACCATCAAAGGTTCCAGCTGGTCTGGCAGATGACTTGAAAGTCTCCTGCAGGTGAGTAGGAGTCACCTGGTTCTGTCTCTTTTGAGAAGATCCAAACTGTCTTCTACTCTGCTGGCCTGGCTGAGATCTTTTAAAATTCCTCCTCTGCCTTTTGGGTTCTTGGGTTTTAGAACTCATCTGCCCAATAGGCTGAGTTGCCTGGTCAGCTGACCTCTTGCCCTTATCAATAAAATTTCTAGGCTGTTCTTCTTTCTGTACATGTGAGGATTCAGGTTTGGAATAACCAAGGCCTGTCTTATCATGCTCTCTTTGAGATGAGGCAGCTATGTGTGACACAACATTGTTTGCTGTAGCCAGCTGCTCCAATCTCATCTTGAGCTTGTCCTCACTCTCTCTTACAATTTTGTTTTGGTGGAAGAGTTCATCAAACTTAGCTTTAAGCAGATTATATTCATTGTCTTTCTCAACATTTTCAACAACCAACCTTTCTATCAGCTTAACTTGTTCAGTACACCTGGTTGTCAAGTCAGAAGACTCTTCGACCAGTGTATGATTTTGTTCAGCTGGTAGATTAGTTGAGTTGCCTAGACATTGTGAAAGCTTCTGATTTTCTGCTTTTAGCTTTGAGTTCTCATCTTCCAACTTTTGACAAAGTTGTATAGAAGTTTGGAGATCTAATAGCATCTTCTGCATATCAGACTCCTCTGATTGTCCAGAAAAAGAAGAAGATGAAAAAGAAGAGGAAGTTCGATTACATACCTCATCTGTCACTAGACATATCTCTTCGTCTGGTCCAAAATTAGATGATGAACCAGAGGTGGATACCTCTTCTTCCTTATCTGCTAAGCTTCTTTTGGAGTAACTCCTAGTGTATCTTCTACTGCTTTTCTTCGAACCCATTTCTGCAAGAAATTGTTAGCACAACAAATAGTTGGGTTTTCAAAAAAATGGATCTGCCCTGGTGACCACCAAAATAATTTCAAAACAGTGGTCTGTAGGACACACTGCTCTGATACCACTTGTTGGTCCCAAAAAGGTTATCTAGCGGAAAGCGTTTTGAGTTTATTTTTAATGAAAACCTTTTAAAAAATAGTGCTTAAAAATTAAAGTGCAGAAATTTAAAGTGCAGAAAATAAAGAACACCAAGGATTTATAGTGGTTCGGACCAATTTGTCCTACGTCCACTCTCCCTTTCTCCAAAGGGGACTTTCTCTCCAACCAACTTACTCACGAACCACTGGAATTGCGAAGTACCAGCTCCTTCGTACAACTTGCTTACTCCAACCTTTCAAGGTGAATAGGTTGAGTAATATTCCAACTAAAACTCCTAAAAGAGTGTATAAAATATTTGAATGAACAAGGTGAGTGAGTAGAAGAGTTCGTGTGTTTTTCTTGTGCTCTCGCCCGACTCTTATGAAGAACTCATCCAAGCACTCCTTTTTATAGTTGTAGGAATTAACTAGCCGTTGGAAAGCTAGCAATTCAAACAACCATAATTAGAGGGATATAATCAATCAAAGATTGATTATATGATTGATTAGTTGACTTTCAATCAAGCAATCAATCAAATCCTCCATCAGTTGACTCTCTAGATTGCCTTCATCTCCATCAATGATCTCCAAAATCTCATTGTCTCCAGATTACATGCAGGCTCCATGAGGGTGAACTAATCCGTCACACTCATCTGGTCTGGACTCATCTGGTCTGGGGTCTTCTGGTCTGGTCTGGTCTCATCTAGTCAGACTCCTCTGGTCAGGCTCCTCTGGCAGACCCCTCTGGTCAGACTCCTCTTGTTAGACTCCTCTGGTCAGTGCTCATCTGGTCCTCTGGTCAGAGCTCATCTGGTCAGACTCCTCTGGTCCTCTGATCTGGACACCTCATCTGGTCACCTCACCTGGTCTGCACAGATTTCTTCCCCCTTAACCAAAGACCTATTCTAGACCTAGACTAATATGTAGCTGACTAACAGGCTCAGCTAGTCCTATTACAAGTTCTTGTTTTAACATCTTCAAAACATCTAATCTATATCCTAACAATTTCCCCCCTTTTGATGATGTTAAAACTGAAAGAACTTAAATAAAACAAGACAAGAAAATTTAAAATATCTAAATAAAGATTCTAGCAGGCTGGGTCAACTGATCTTCCCCCTCAAAGTATGCTCAGCTGATATTGGGGCAAAACATCAGCTGGTCTTCTTGTGTATCTGCAGGCAATCAAGTTTTTGGTACCCTTCTGGGTCCAGGGGGGTTAGCACAATTTTTAGGAAGCCAAAAGAATAGATCATTCCTTTTTTGAATCAGGTGATCTTATCTTTCTTCCATACATATCCACAAAACCACACTCAACAAAAGAACCTTTGACATGGTTATTTCTTCTAGAGGCCCTTCTTCTCTTATTAGCTTATCCAGTAGAAGAAGTAACTTGTCTTAAAGTAACAGACTTAAAATTCTTTTGATAAGGATAAGTCTTACTAGAACCATCAAAGGTTCCAGCTGGTCTGGCAGATGACTTGAAAGTCTCCTGCAGGTGAGTAGGAGTCACCTGGTTCTGTCTCTTTTGAGAAGATCCAAACTGTCTTCTACTCTGCTGGCCTGGCTGAGATCTTTTAAAATTCCTCCTCTGCCTTTTGGGTTCTTGGGTTTTAGAACTCATCTGCCCAATAGGCTGAGTTGCCTGGTCAGCTGACCTCTTGCCCTTATCAATAAAATTTCTAGGCTGTTCTTCTTTCTGTACATGTGAGGATTCAGGTTTGGAATAACCAAGGCCTGTCTTATCATGCTCTCTTTGAGATGAGGCAGCTATGTGTGACACAACATTGTTTGCTGTAGCCAGCTGCTCCAATCTCATCTTGAGCTTGTCCTCACTCTCTCTTACAATTTTGTTTTGGTGGAAGAGTTCATCAAACTTAGCTTTAAGCAGATTATATTCATTGTCTTTCTCAACATTTTCAACAACCAACCTTTCTATCAGCTTAACTTGTTCAGTACACCTGGTTGTCAAGTCAGAAGACTCTTCGACCAGTGTATGATTTTGTTCAGCTGGTAGATTAGTTGAGTTGCCTAGACATTGTGAAAGCTTCTGATTTTCTGCTTTTAGCTTTGAGTTCTCATCTTCCAACTTTTGACAAAGTTGTATAGAAGTTTGGAGATCTAATAGCATCTTCTGCATATCAGACTCCTCTGATTGTCCAGAAAAAGAAGAAGATGAAAAAGAAGAGGAAGTTCGATTACATACCTCATCTGTCACTAGACATATCTCTTCGTCTGGTCCAAAATTAGATGATGAACCAGAGGTGGATACCTCTTCTTCCTTATCTGCTAAGCTTCTTTTGGAGTAACTCCTAGTGTATCTTCTACTGCTTTTCTTCGAACCCATTTCTGCAAGAAATTGTTAGCACAACAAATAGTTGGGTTTTCAAAAAAATGGATCTGCCCTGGTGACCACCAAAATAATTTCAAAACAGTGGTCTGTAGGACACACTGCTCTGATACCACTTGTTGGTCCCAAAAAGGTTATCTAGCGGAAAGCGTTTTGAGTTTATTTTTAATGAAAACCTTTTAAAAAATAGTGCTTAAAAATTAAAGTGCAGAAATTTAAAGTGCAGAAAATAAAGAACACCAAGGATTTATAGTGGTTCGGACCAATTTGTCCTACGTCCACTCTCCCTTTCTCCAAAGGGGACTTTCTCTCCAACCAACTTACTCACGAACCACTGGAATTGCGAAGTACCAGCTCCTTCGTACAACTTGCTTACTCCAACCTTTCAAGGTGAATAGGTTGAGTAATATTCCAACTAAAACTCCTAAAAGAGTGTATAAAATATTTGAATGAACAAGGTGAGTGAGTAGAAGAGTTCGTGTGTTTTTCTTGTGCTCTCGCCCGACTCTTATGAAGAACTCATCCAAGCACTCCTTTTTATAGTTGTAGGAATTAACTAGCCGTTGGAAAGCTAGCAATTCAAACAACCATAATTGGAGGGATATAATCAATCAAAGATTGATTATATGATTGATTAGTTGACTTTCAATCAAGCAATCAATCAAATCCTCCATCAGTTGACTCTCTAGATTGCCTTCATCTCCATTAATGATCTCCAAAATCTCCTTGTCTCCAGATTACATGCAGCCTCCATGAGGGTGAACTAATCCGTCACACTCATCTGGTCTGGACTCATCTGGTCTGGGGTCTTCTGGTCTGGTCTGGTCTCATCTGGTCAGGCTCCACTGGTCAGACTCCTCTGGTCAGACTCCTCTGGTCAGGCTCCTCTGGCAGACTCCTCTGGTCAGACTCCTCTGGTCAGGGCTCATCTGGTCCTCTGGTCAGAGCTCATCTGGTCCTCTGATCTGGACACCTCATCTGGTCACCTCATCTGGTCTGCACAGATTTCTTCCCCCTTAACCAAAGACCTATTCTAGACCTAGACTAATCTGTAGCTGACTAACAGGCTCAACTAGTCCTATTACAAGTTCTTGTTTTAACATCTTCAAAACATCTAATCTATATCCTAACACTGAGTAAAAGGGGACTCAGTAAGGTTTTAAGTTTGAAAATTTGGTATACGGGTATTCCCCCCCAACATACACGTATTTATCAGTCTTTTACGGGACCAACATATGTGTCTTATGAGAATTCCTAAACACACAAGAAATATAATTTCTCCAAAAAATCTCTTGTTTGAGTTTTCCTAGCAAGTTCGTCTAGAGATTCAAAGCCGGCACCTCGATGCAAATCGGTGAATATCTGTTGCATGGATACCGTAGTAAAGGATTTCACGTACGAACCGCTGTAAGATATCTTGTTTAAGATATCTCATATTTAATTATTAAATTAAATTGTAAGTTGTTGGAGAACGTTTATTTCTGCTGCGCATGTTTACGTGTTTACGTGCCTCTAAATTCCAACAGTGGTATCAGAGCTAGGCTCTTGATTAATTGCATAATTTGTTTATCGTGGGTAAATAATTATGTGTGATTTTTTTTACCTTCTATTGCCCATACGTTATTCAATTTAATTTGCAAATTTGATTTGGCTTTTGTTAAATAGAAAATCTGTTGTTTTTTTTTATCGGTTTTCTGGGAAATTAGATTTCTTTGTCTTTTTGAAAAAATTTTTTGCACGGAAATCGCCTCTGGTACTCGCGATCGCACTACGATCGCGATGGGATGGGTAAGCACGACTGCCGCGTCTGGGCAGCGCGATTCACTATGTGAATCACATCGGGCAAGCGCGACTAATGCGTCTGGCCAGTCAATCGAATCTGGGAAGCGCGACTGACCTGTTGAGCGTGTCTGGGAGGAGCAACTAGCCGCGTTGGGCCACAAATCCGTAATTGGGCTGCATTTTTGGGCCAGATTTAATTAAAATATGCCAAGTTTAATTTAAGTATTGGGCCTATTTTTTAAATACCAATTAATTAAATTGGTGAGCCTGAATTTAAATTAACTCTTGGAATTTTAATTTAACTTAATTTTGGCTGGACCAAAATAATTCAAATTAATTGGACTAATTTAAATTTTAATAACTAAAATTGTTAATTGAAAATCAAAATTGGATTTTAATTTATGTTTAATAATTTGGTAATTATTTTCTTCCCACTTGGTTAACTTATTTTTAAATTTGTTAACGCACTTTATGGTCTGCATTATAATTGTTTGGGTAGGCGGCGCCCAATAATTGTCGGACCGTTATATATGTTTTGGGTAGACGACGCCCAAATAATGTTAGTCCGTATAAAATCATGTTTGGGTAGGCGGCGCCCTATAATTACTCAAATGTGATATAGATTAACATGTGGATCTCGATTAAGCAATTAATACCCCGCCTTTAAAATGTTCCTCGCTAAAATATAGTTTTTCATTAAATTGAAAGATGTCTTCCATTAAAATTAAAAGTAAACCAGAGATTTCGTTCCAATGAGTATTTAAGACCCTAGTCTTTTGCTCGGATCTATATCTAACGGGACTTTTATAGGGACATGTTTGTCACCGCTTAATGGTTGTAAACCAACTTAATTCTGTTTCACCAGCCCTAGCAGGGAAACGAGAATTAGGTGACATCCGATTGAACTAGGTTCAATCAACTAGGAATTGCGTGAGGCAATTGGTTTAGAGACCTACCAGTTCTGCTGTTGCAATGTTCAGCCCTAGCAGTCATTGTAATAGTAGGAATGTGGATCCTAGTCCATTACAATTTATATTGGATATAAATTTGTACTCTTCCGATGAGTTCGTCGAGTATGTGAAAATAATGGAGACAAAATAAATAAAAAGGCCATGCTTATTTTGATTGTTGAATAATGATCATAGGAATTATGTGTTTTAATTCCCGCTTAAATTTTATTTCCTAGGATTGTTGAAGTGAATAACTTGTCGTTGAGAAGTGTTTTGGAAACAAACAAATTGGCTGGGCCAAATTGGATTGAGTACGTATTGTACACGTCAATCCCTGTTACCCCTGAGGCTGGTTCTGAGGAAGTCGAAGCGTTTGACGCCGAAGCTCAAAAGAAGCATCAAGATGATGCTTCCCAGGCTCAGTGTGTTATGTTGCTCGGCATGACTCCCAGTTGCAAAGGCAACACGAGAGAATGCTTCCCTATGAGATACTTAGACATCTGAAGGATCTCCTTGATTCTGAGTCTCGTTCTGAGATTTATGAGGTGATGAGAGATCTATTTAGATGTCGGCTATCTGAAGGAGGGAAAGTCTCCCCTCATATTTTGAAGATGATAGGGCTAATCGAGAAACTTGGTCGTTTGGGCATTGAGCTGCAGACCAATGTTGCTATTTATGCCATTCTTCAGTCGCTACCCGATTTATATTCGAGTTTCGTAGTAAACTTCAATATGAATAAGACGGTTTCGACCATGCCTGAGCTTCATAACATGCTCAAAACTTTTGAGTCTTCCACTGCTAAGGAAAAGCCCATGCTCATGGTGGGTGCTTTTAGTTTCTCTGCCTCTAAAGGGGAGAAGAAGCATAGAATCAAGGCTAAGTAAGGCTCTAAGCCTGATTTCCTCAAGCCAAAAGGTAGAATTCAAAAGAAGGAGCGGGTAGATAAGGATGTATGCCTCCACTGCAAGCAGAAGGGGCATTGGAAGAAGGATTGCAAGGTTCTAGCAGCTGAAAAGAAGGCACAAGGTGCTTCAGCCATGGAACAGGTATGTTTGTTATTGAGATAAACATGTCCACAAATGATTCTAATTGCTGGGTATTGGATACTGGTTGTGGCTCACACATTTGTACAAATGTGCAGGGGCTCATGGACAGCAGGGCAGTTAGACCGGGTGAAGTCGCCCTTCACGTGGGGAATGGAGCAAGAGTTGCTGCTGAACGTGTTGGGACTTATGTTTTAGACTTACCTTCTGGTTTTAGACTTGAATTAAATAATTGTTATTTTGTTCCGTCTATTACTCGTAACATTATTTTCATTCCTATGTTAGACATTGAGGGATTTTTCTTCCGTTTTGCAAATAATACTTGTTATTTTTCGCTTAATGGTGATGTTTATGGAAATGCTCCTCTTGTGAATGGTTTATACTTGTTACATTGTGGATATAATGTTCTTAATATACAAAATAAAATACTCAAGCTTAGTAATCATGAAAACCCGACTTACTTGTGGCATTGTAGACTTGGTCATGCAAACGAGAAAAGAATTGCACGGTTAAGAAATTGGACTACTTAACCTCATTTGACTTGGAGTCCTATGGAAGTTGCAAATCTTGTCTCATGGGCAAGATGACCAATAAACCCTTTTCGGGGAAAGGGGTGCGTGCCAAAGAAGTTCTAGAGTTGATCCACATCGATATTTGTGGACCATTGCCCACTCTAGCTAGGGGTCAATTCGGCTACTTCATCACCTTTACTGACGATTACTCAAGATTCGGATACATGTATCTCATGAAACACAAATTCGAATCATTTGAAAAATTTAAGGAGTACAAGGCCGAAGTAGAGAATCATCTTGGTAAAAGTATCAAGACTCTTTGATCAGATCGAGGAGGTGAGTACCTTAGCCACGAATTCATGGTTTACTTGAAGCTTCATGGGATCCAATCACAATGGACTCCTCCCGGAACCCATCAGATGAATGGTGTGTCTGAAAGGAGAAATCGAACCCTGTTGGACATGGTCCGGTCCATGATGAGTTTTGCCTCCCTTCCAACATTCTTATGGGGACACGCATTGCAATCATCAATCTGCATTCCGAATAGGATTCCGTCTAAATCAGTTGAGCAAACTCCATACGAGTTGTGGTATGGCAAGAAGCCATCGTTTCTACACATAAGAACGTGGGGTTGCCCTGCAATTGTGAAGAAAATGCAAACTGATAAGTTGGAATCCAAAGGTGAAAAAGGTTATTTTGTGGGATATCCTAAGGAGACTAGAAGATATTATTTCTATCTATCGGAGAAACAAATGGTGATTATTTCTAGGCAGGCAAGGTTCCTAGAAGACGAGTATGTCTTCAAGGAACAAAGCCGTAAGAAGATAGAACTTGAAAAAATTCAAGAACCACGAATTAACATATAGACTGATGATTTGTCAAAGCAACATGACAAAGAATCAGTGGGAGCATTCAGCGACTCTCATGGTGGAAGTTTATCACTAGGTGGTCCTCTTTCAGCCAGTGGGAGCGTAATTGGAGTCATGTTGCCTTCGCAACAATCTCCAAGTAGGCTGAATGAGAATAGCATAGTTCAAACTTCTGCCCAAGAGGCATCTGAAATGCCGCTCTTGAGGACTCTCCGGTCAACGATGAAGTCGTTGCACCAAAAATTTTTCATGATTAGAATGTACAGCCTGCACAACTACAACTCCGTAAGTCAACTAGGATTCGTAATCCAATCGATAAGTATTATGGTTTTCTCATGGAGGAACACGGTTATGTGAATATACCGGATAAGGACGAACCTAAAACTTACACTGAGGCGACATTAGATGTTGACTCAGAGAAGTGACGTGAAGCCATAAAATATGAGATGGACTCGATGTACATCAATCAAGTTTGAGACTTGGTTGAATTGCCGAGAGGGGTAAACCCCATAGGTTGAAAGTGGGTCTTCAGGAGGAAGACCGATGCAAATGGCAAGGTATAAACCTACAAGGCTAGGTTGGTGGCGAAAGGGTATAGTCAACGTGAAGGTATTGACTATGACGAGACCTTTTCACCGGTTGCAAAGATCAAGTCCATTAGTATTTTACTTGCAATAGCCGCACACTATGATTATGAGATTTGACAGATGGATGTCAAGACAGCCTTTCTCAATGGAAACATTGATAAGGACGTGTTTATGACTCAACCAGAGGGTTTCATATCTAAGACAAAGTCTAATCTCGTGTGCAAGCTTAAACGATCCATCTATGGATTGAAGTAAGCTTCTAGGAGTTGGAATATCTGACTTGATGAAGCTGTTAAGTCTTTTGGCTTCATTAGAAATTCGGAAGATCCATGCTCTTATTGTAAACACAGCAGGAAGAGTATTGTCTTTATAGTCGTACATGTCGTTGACATATTGATTATAAAAGATAGCATCCCGCTCATGCAGTCCGTGAAAGATTAGTTATCAAAGACCTTCATGATGAAGGATCTTGGTGAAACATGCTACATCTTAGGGATCAAGATCCATAGGGATAGATCCAAGTATTGTCTTTATAGTCGTACATGTCGTTGACATATTGATTATAAAAGATAGCATCCCGCTCATGCAGTCCGTGAAAGATTAGTTATCAAAGACCTTCATGATGAAGGATCTTGGTGAAACATGCTACATCTTAGGGATCAAGATCCATAGGGATAGATCCAAGAAGATTTTAGGGCTGTCACAATCCACCTACGTAGATAAGGTGTTGAAGCGTTTTGCGATGGAGAACTCTAAGAGAGGATATCTTCCAGCAAATCATGGGATAAAGTTGTTGTTAGGATAAAAGCTATTAGTTTTGATGAGTTAAAACAAACCAGAAGATGTAATAGGACCAGCTGGACCTGTTAGCCAGATGAGGAAGTAGATTAGGACTTAGTCAGATTAGGACTTAGTCTAGGGGGGACTGCGTGACCAGAAGACTTCACCAGAAGAGTCACCAGAAGACACCACCAGAGGACTTCACCAGAAGACCCTCCAGAGGACTTCGCCAGAAGACTTCATCAGAGGAGACTGACCCGAGGCAGAGGACCTTCCCCAGACCAGACGAGTCCAAACCAGACGAGTCTGGTGAAACAAAAGATGCTCAGAATCATCTCATGATTCTCCTGAGTATTTTGTTTCTTAACCGACTCTGGACCAGAAGACATCGAGCTTGCCTGGTGTCTGGTCCTGCCTTCTCTGGAGAGAATCAGAGTTAGGCATTGAAAGCATTTGACCGTTGGTGATTCAAATCAAGTCAACAAGATCGGATTGGAAAGTTTTGAAGTCAATCAATCCAAGGATCTCACCAACCCAATCAATCAATTAGGGAATTGATTGATTGGAAGCTTCCTTAAATAGAGACCTGATTAGATTAGCTCTCCAACGGCTAAACCCTAATCACCTCTATAAATACAAGAGTGCAGATTCAAAGAAAGGCTCTAGAGATCTCACGCGTACGAAGTTATATTTCCAAGCCTTAGATTTATCACACTAAAAACACTCTTATTGTTCATACTCTATATTCACTCATCAAGGAGTAGTTGGATCTCAACCTGTTCATCTTTAAGAAAAGGTTGAAGGCTGTAAGTTTTAGATCGAAGTTAGATCTAAAGGCGTTGTAAGAAGGAACTGGTACTTCACAATTCCAGTACGCAAGTTTGTTGGTTGGTTGGTAGTAAAGCCCCTTTGATAAAGGGAGAGTGGACGTAAGATCTTCAAATCTGAACCACTATACATCTTGTCCATTTACTACTTTTTTATATTTATTGTCTTGATTAAATCTGTTCTTATATAAAGACTTTGCTTAAGACATAACTTTAAAGCTTCCGCAATAAATCTATCGAGTGGGACCAACAGCTGTCGAAGAAGGATTGTCCTTCTAGCGAAGCTGATATCAAGCACATGAAGGATGTTCCATATGCATCTGCAATTGGATCCATCATGTACGTCATGACTTGCACTAGGCCAGACGTGGCCTATGCTCTCAGCATCACGGGTAGATACCAACAGAATCTAGGTGAGCCTCACTGGATTGCTGTTAAGAATATTCTTAAGTACCTCAGGCGTACTAAAGAACATTTTCTTATCTACGGTGGGCAATCAGAGTTAGTCATCACCGGCTACGCTGATGCAAGTTTCCAATCCGACTGTGATGATTACAAATCGCAGTCAGGATACATCTTCACTCTCAATGGAGGTGCGGTATGTTGGAATAGTTCCAAGCAAGAGACAACCACAGATTTGACAACTGAGGCTGGGTACATAGCTACGGCAGAGGCTGTCAAGGAAGCTGTTTGGATGAGAAAGTTCTTAACTGAACTAGGGGTAGTTCTAAGTAGTAGTAGTCCAATAAAGTTGTATTGTGACAACACTGGTGTAGTTTCGCAAGTAAAGGAACCGAGATCCAACAATAGAAACAAGCATGTACCAAGGCGTATTTGTGTAATGATTCTTGCACTGTATTTTCCTCTATTTATGATGATATTTTACTTATTGGCTTGAGGAAATGTAACATTTATCTTGCAGATTTCAACAGCTGTCTAAGAAACACTTGCCTGGTAGTAAAAGGATCTGCAGAGAACAGCTGGCTTTGGCACAAGAGATTGAGTGACCTGAATTTCAAAGCACTCAACAAGATTTCCAGAAAGGGTCTAGTTCGAGGTCTTCCTAATGAAGTGTTTAAGAAGAATCAGACTTGTGGTTCCTGTCAGAAGGGTAAGCAGCCTAAAGCTTCTTTCAAAGATGTCCAGAGCACAACCACAATCAGAGTTCTTCAACTACTTCACATGGACCTGTTTGGACCTGTATCACCTCTTAGCTCCAATGGGAGGAAGTACACCTTGGTGATAGTAGATGACTTTTCAGGATACACTTGGGTAGTGTTCTTATTTAAGAAAAATAAAACTATCACTAAGCTACCAGAGTTTTTCAAGCAGATTCAGAATGAGCAGAACCAGAGCATAGTGAGGATTAGGAGTGATAAAGGGATAAAATGTCTGAATTCACACATTGCAGAGTATTGTAAGGACAAAGGTATTTTTCATGAAACCTCTTCTGCCAGAACACCCCAACAGAATAGAGTAGCAGAAAGGAGGAACAGAACACCCAAAGAAGTTGTCAGAACTCTTCTAGCAGAGTACAATACACCTCAAAGGTTTTGGGCAGAAACCATCAACACAACTTGTTTCACCCAGAACAGATGTCTCATTGCCCAGAGACATGGTAAGACACCATATGACGTATGGAAAGGTAAAACCCCATCTGTTTCATTATTTTATATTTTTGGATGTAAGTGTTTCATCCATGACAATGGGAAGTCTAAATTAAAGACTTTTGATGCTAAAGTGGCAGATGGAATATTTTTAGGATATTCCAGCACCAGTAAAGCATACAGAGTCTTTAATAGGAATTCACTTTGTGTGGAAGAAACACCTCATGTTATATTTTATGAATCTACTCTTGAGTGCAAGGTGGACTTAAGGAAGCTGTCTTCAGAAGAGACACAGAACCAGACTACTTCCAAGACTATCAAAGTCAAGCCACATGTTATTGATTCAGAGTTAGATTCAAATTTTGATGGTGACCCATCTTCTGGTTCTCTGGACCAGAAGCCTCAACAAGGAGCAGAACCAGAAGAGGTTGGAACTCCTGTAGGGGGAAGCTCTCTTGCAGTTGTTGATAATCACCAAGGTACTGCAGAAGATGGTCAATCAGGAAAGTCCAAGGAAAGGAAGATCCCCAAAGAGTTGATTATAGAAGATCCAACTAGTGGTGTCCAGACTAGGAGAACTCTTAACTTAGTTGCCTTGTTCAGTTGCTATGTGTCCTTGATTGAGCCCAAGAACATCAAGGAAGCACTGAAAGATTCAAATTGGATTGTTGTAATGCAGGAGGAGTTGAATCAATTCACCAGACAGGATGTTTGGGAGCTGGTAGACAGACCAAGACATCAAAAGGTTATAGGCACTAAGTGGGTTTTCAAGAACAAGAAAGATGAGAATGATGTCATTACTAGAAACAAGGTAAGGCTAGTGGCTCAGGGCTATTCCCAGTCTGAAGGAATAGACTATGATGAGACATTTGCTCATGTTGCCAGACTAGAAGCCATTAGATTGTTTTAAGCATATGCAGCTCACATGAAGTTCAAAGTATACCAGATGGATGTGAAATATGTCTTTCTTAATGGGATTCTCATTGAGGAAGTGTATGTGGAACAACCTCCTGGTTTTGAACAAGGTGACAAGGTGTATAAGCTTAAGAAGGCTCCTTATGGGCTTAAGCAGGCACCCAGAGCATGGTATGACACTCTTTCTCAATTTCTTCTGGACAATGGTTTTGCAAAGGGTAAAGTTGATAGGACCTTGTTTAGGAAAGAGGAAGGAAATGACATCTTTCTGGTCCAAATATATGTGGATGACATTATATTTGGATCCCCTAACAAGAAGATGTGTGTGAAATTTGGAAATCTCATGCAGAGCCAGTTTGAGATGTCCATGATGGGTGAGATGAACTATTTCTTAGGTTTGCAGGTTAAGCAGACAGAGAAGAGAATATTCATTAATCAGGCAAAGTACACCAGAAACATGTTAGAGAAATTTGGAGTAGGATCTAACAAGGTTGCCAAGATTTCTATGATGACAAATTTCAATATGGACTGTTGGGATATGTTTTAGTTTTGATGATTTTCCAAAACAACGTGTAATAGGTTTGAAAGCAGTCAGGATAGTACTTTTTTTTTCAGGTCAGGCTAGGTTAGATCTCAGTAGAATAGGCTGTCAGTTGAGAAGAACTCAGTTGAGGGGGAACTCAGCAAGGGGGAACTCAGCAACACAGCCTGAGGATATCAAGATGATACCAAGAAGAACAAACTGAAGCCATGCTTGCAACCTGAACCAGAAGAGAAGCCTGAAGGATGTCCCACTGAGTGTAAACCGGGCTGATCTAAGCTAAGTCAGGTGGACCACTCAGTGAAGAGCATGATCAAGAGGATCTGTGTTGCACCAAGTAGGCCCTGAAGGAGTCAGGCTACTGTGGTCAGGGAAGTTTGTCATTCAGCCTTATGACAAACTTCCTGAAGAGATCTTTAAGAAGTCCCTGAAGGACAACTACACTGAAGACAAGTATTTCTACTGAAGATCATCAGAGTCAGTGGAGGATATGCTAACTGAAGTCAGTGCGCCCTGATCAAGCACAATGAGTCAAAGATCCATTGGATTCAGTCCACGTGGACCAATCAAGTCAAGTCAAACATATCTGACACTGACAAGGCCGCATTTCAAGAAAAGTGGTTGAAACCATTTAATGCTGGATTCAAATGTGATTCCCTCCAACGGTTACATTTGAATCCCTATTATAAATACAAGCTCATAGCTGCGTATTCAAGTGTGTGTGAGAGGAGAAAATCAACACCTACGAGCTGTGAAGGTGTGAGTGTTTAAGTACATTATATTGGGAGTTATAAGGAGGCACGATTCACATCTTGTACACTGAACTTTAGAGTTCATAGATATACTCAAATGAGTGTTCAGCTTGTAACTCATAGCTTAGAGAGGTTTTCCTAATCTTAGATTTAGGCTAACACATTGTAAAGGAAAACCTCACTTAGTTGGAGAAACCCCAACTGAAACCACAACCATTGTCAGGTTTGTTGGTAGTAAGTTGTTTGTGAGGAAGTAAGGAAGGAAGTAAGATCTGGAGTGTAGATCTGGTGCACCTTGGCACGTTAAAAACAAGAATCCCGAGTTAGTGGATTTCCTGTTAAATCAGGCCGTGGATGTAAGAGCTTGAGTCTCTGAACCACGTTAAACTGAGCGTTTATTGTCTTAAGTACTTTCTAAAGTGTTGTGAAAAATCTGCTCACTGAGAGCATTGTTAAAAGAAAACTTTGAAGTATTCAGGTCAGGGAGATTCCTCTCACTGACCAGTTCAGGTAACGCACTCGAGACTTCAGCATCCCGAGTCACCGTGCTGTTTAGAGCATGATTTTCCAAGCCTTCACTGACTTGGTAACTCAGCCTCTAAGCAGGGCAGTGACTTGAAGTGTAACTGTTGGTCCCACTAGTTAGATTAATTGTGGAAGCTTAAGTTAAATGTCTTTCAAAGTCCTTTTACAAGAGAGCAATAATCAAAATGACAATAAGTAAAATAAAGCAATAAAGAACACAAGATATATAGTGGTTCGGATTGAATATCCTACGTCCACTCTCCCTTATAAACAAGGGGTCTCACTATCAACCAACTCACAATCTTACTCACTGGAATTTAGAAGTACCAGTTCCTTCTTACAGCCTCTTTAGATTTAACCTCAATCTAAAGATCAACCAGCCAACAACCTTGTCTAATAGATGAACATGTTGTGGTTTCAATAACTCCTTTAGAGTGGATAAATATTATGAACAGTAAGAGTGCTTGGTATGAATATCAAAAGCTCAGATCACTTATGCGCGTGTAGAATCTCTAGAGCTTTTTCTTGAACTGCACTCTTGTATTTATAGAGGGGATTAGGGCTAGCCGTTGGAGGGCTAATCCAATCATATCCTCTATATAAGGAAGCCTCAATCAATCAATTCCCTAATTGATTGATTGGGTTGGTGGGATCCTTGGATTGATTGTCTTCAAATACTTTCCAATCCTGATCTTGTTGACTTGATTTGAATCACCAACGGTCAATAGCTTCCTCTGCCTTACTCTGATTCTCTCCAGAGAAGGCAAGACCAGACACCAGGCAACCTCGGTGTCTTCTGGTCCTTATCTGGTCAACAACCAGAATACTCAGTAGAATCAGGGAATCAAACTGAGCATCTTTTGTTCTACCAGACTCGTCTGGTCCGGACTCGTCTGGTCTGGGGAAGGGTCCTCTGCCTCTGGTCTCATCTGGTGAAGTCTTCTGGTGGAGTCCTCTGGTGAAGTCCTCTGGTGGGGTCTTCTGGTGACTCTTCTGGTGAAGTCTTCTGGTCTGGCAGTTCCCCCTAGACTAAGTCCTAATCTAGATCATCATCTGGCTAACAGGTCCAGATGGTCCTATTACATCTTCTGGTTTGTTTTAACTCATCAAAACTAACAATTTTTATCCTAACAATTTCCCCCTTTTTGATGGATTTAAAACATTACCAGAACTGATCACAAAGAAGACTTAAACAAGAAAATAATAAAGGATAAGACCTTAGAATAGATCTTATTAGGCAAACAATTAAGACAACAAGAGGTTGTCTTTTGAACAGAGAAGATATGAATTTCATTGATAATAAAGATAAGAGTGATTACAAATTACAATGCAATTCTGGTCCTATCTAAGCATATCTTCTGTTTTCTTTGGGCACTAGAAACCAATCCAGAAACCTATCCTGGACGGCCTTCAACTCTGCAGAAGATGTTGGAGTGAAGTTCACCAACACCTTTGTCTTGTAAGGTCTCTTCAGCTCAGCCCAATCAACCTGGTCTCCTGCCATGGGAGTGTTAAGATAGGTGAACTCAGGGGCAGTCACCTCCAGGTTGAACTCTATGGTTGAGTCCATCAGTTGCTTGTAGAGCTCTGCATCATAATCTTGCATCCAGGTGTGAAAGGTTTTGTTGATAAGCTCATCATCCTCTGGTGCTGGCCTCTGAATATAGTGTTGGATGAACCAGAGAGTCTTTGCCTCCTTCCATTTTTCAATCAAGGGCACAGGCACAGTAGAGTCAAAAGACCCTTCTGTCCTGAGAGGCAGAATGTTCATCACTTCAATGGGAGCTTTCCTCCTCTGGCTTGAGCCACCTGCACCAGAAGAAGCACCTGCTTCTCTGCTCTTCTTGTTTTGCCT
The DNA here is from genome assembly GCA_947034835.1 of Ballota nigra. Taxonomy (NCBI): domain Eukaryota; kingdom Viridiplantae; phylum Streptophyta; class Magnoliopsida; order Lamiales; family Lamiaceae; genus Ballota; species Ballota nigra. Next base: position 53,748,669 of record OX344730.1, on the reverse strand, counting down.
TCTAACATATCTGAGCCTCTGCTCTTCATCTATGTTTTTCCTTATTCTTGCTTGCTTCTCCTCTGGAGTCTCTTCCTTGTACCTCTTTTGAGCTTCTTCAACAACAGTCTCAAGGAAGCTTTTCTTGACTCTTCTTATCTTTCTCTTTGCAGGTCCAGAGATGGAGATTGGATCCTGCTCAGCCTCTGATTCCTCTTCTGCAGCAAGCTGCTTAGTCATGGAAAGAGATTTGAACTCTTCCTTCTTCTTCTTCTGCAACTCAGCCTGGGCCAAGGTGTTCTCCAACAGGTCCAGACAAGCTCCATGGCTGAAGAGAGTTTCATTAGTGGTCTTCGCCAGATCAGTTATGGCCTTCTCTTCCCCCTTTTTAACTTCATCAAGGAGGGGCTCCACTACCTGCCTTATGAGATCAGGCAAGGCAGTGTTGGAGGAAGAGTGAAGATCACGCAGCTGCTTGGCCTCCTCCAGGTAAGCTTTAGACTCTGCAACAAGTCTCTCTTGCTTCTCCAACATCTCCTGGAGGGAGTCTTTCAGCTTTGCAGTCTGAATCATCTGGCTGGCCATCTCCACTTTGAGCACAGAGACTGGCCTCATCTGCTCCAGCATGTGCTCCTGGAGCTGCTTCTGGCTGTGCATGACATCCAGTTGACAAATAAGCCATTAGCCTTGAAATAAGCTTTTACCTCTGCCAGAGTGGACTTGATCTGCTTCAGGAAGATTCTCCTCTCATGCTTGATCTGATGCTCAATCATAGCAGGGGCCATATGTTGAATTGCTTTGAAAAAACGCCCTATCTGCATGATCTGCTCGTTGAAGAAAGCCTTCATCTTCTGGAGCACAGCAGGAGACATCTCAAAATCTTCCTCATCTGAATATAGCTCTGGAGGGAAGACAAAGTGAGGACCAAACTTGTAAGTGGGGCCCTCTGGAGTGAGCATTACTCCTCGCTGGATGAGCAGGGTGCGAATCAAGACTTTAGCTGCACCAGGGGTCTCCAGCTCAGCTGGGTTCTGAATGTTCATCTTCTGCTTTAGCTCAATCTCCCAAGCAGTGAAGTTGGAGGCACCCATTTCCTCAAGCAATAGCATAAGGTCCTCCACATCTTCAAGTCTGGCCTTGCTCCAGACCTTGGCATCAGTAAGCTCTGCCAAGAGTGGTAAGTGCTCCAGAAGGACTGGGAAATGCTCTCTTAGCCAGAGCTGAGCACTTACACTCATACTCTGCCTAATGGGACCCATTTCTGCAGATGAGAAAGTGAAGGGTTTGGGCCCAGAGGCAGAGGAGGAAGGTGCTAAGTTAGCAGGCTCAAGTGAAGCTTCCTCATCTTCACTATCATCGCTAGTTAAACAGGTGGGAGAAGGGGGAGGGGCAGGAAATCCCAGAGCCATAGAAATGGTTGGGTCCTGATCTGTATGGGTTTGGGGAGGGTTAGGATTTTGTGAAGTAGAGGTGGAGGGGATGGGTTGCTCTGCACCAGAAGAAGATGGAATATCTGGTACAGAATGTGTAGGAGGGATCTGGGAGGTGGAAGTGTTTGGAGGGGGGACTTCTGCACCAGAAGAGGTTGAGGGTACCTCTGGTACAGAAGGTGGGGGAGAGGGGTTTGTGGGAAGATGTGTTTGGGAATGTGGGGGAGAAGGTGTTTGAGCAGGAATGGTGGAGGGAGTATAAACTGGGGTATCTGGGAGGGTCTGCTCTGGTGGAACAAGAGGGTTACCAGAGGCAGATGGGGTTTGGGGAATATTATCTGGGGGAGAGGTAGAAGGGGAGACAAGATTAATGGGGGAAGAAGAAGGAAGGGAATGGTTTACCTCTGCTGGGTCAACACCAGCAGGCACAACAGACTCTGGAGCATCCTCCATCATCTGGGAAGCATCCCCAATCGCTCTTTCCAAGGCCTCTCCAAGATCAGATCCAGAGTCAGAATCTTGAAGAATGGCTTTCCTGGCCTTGGATTTCCTTACAAGAGGCTCAACCTCTTCTTCCTCTTCTTCCTCTGATGGCTCATCCACCAGAAGGGTTTTCTTTGCCTTTCTGCTAGTCCTTCGCTTCTTAGCAGAACCTCTCCTGGCCTCGTCTGGCTGCTTCCTCTTGGCTGCTCCAGCCTTCTTAACAGCTTTATCATCATCACCCTTCTTCTTAATCACATTAAGAAGGGGAATCTGGTCCTCCTCTGAGGAACCAGAGAAAGCAATGGTTGAGGAACCAGTTGCTTCAGCAGCTTTCTTCTGTGTCTTCTGCTGCTGCTGCTTCTTCTGCCCCTTAGCAGGTGAGGGAATAGATTGAATAGGAGGGGCAGGGATGGCTTGCTCTCCATCAGAGTCGGCATGGCCATGGAGAGGGCCATCCTTGGAGAAGAGGATCTTGGACTTGTGATAACTATGGCACCAAGATGACTTCCACTTCTTCTCTGGAAGGAGAGAATCCAGAATGAGAGTTAACTTAGTCCCCAAAGAGACATGTGCAGTGAAGCAGAACTGCAACTCTCCTGGCTTGGAAGGACACGGCTCCTTCTTCACCTTCAGCCTGTTCTTCTTCAACACATCCCAGAAGAACTCCACCCAATTACACTGCACACCATCATACAAAGCCCTCATCACACACATCCTACCATTGAAAATGGCATCTGTGCTGTGATTTTCACACATAAGTACTTTTACCACTATATCGAACAACACCTTGTACTTCTGCCTTAAATGCTTGTCCAAAAAGCCCTTTGTGATATTCTGGCAGGAAGAACGAGCAAAGATCTTGAAAGAACCAATAATGTCATCTTCCTTGTACGTCAAAGGATCCACTCCCACCGCAGAAATGTTCTCGAACAAAGCGCAGAAATCGTGCTTAGAGAACACCAAATCATCTTCATCAACCTTGGAGGAAATATGATCCTCGTGAATCTTCATGCGAACCAGTAACTGGGCCGCATATCCGTCAAGGGTCCGAAAATCCTTGGGAACTGTGGAGATCAACTTATCCACCCCTGCATTCTGGAGCATCTCCAGAATCGACAGCACAACAGGGTTCTTGGTGGTATAAAAGTCTACCACCATCTCCGTCTTTAACTTTCTCATCATAAGAACATGATCAAAGTTGCACAGGGGAGCCATATCTGTGAGAGAGAGAGAGAGAGAGAGAGAGAAAGAAATTCTTTGCAGAGAGAAGTTAGGGTTTGAAAGTATGGAAACGTGAAAGGACAGATTGAAAGAAAGTTTGATTTAAATAGGGTATTACGCGTGGCTCGAATAATAAATAAAGTGTGAACGCGTGTAATTACAAATTTAATTGAGGAAACAAAATCAATTTTAGCATTGATTGACATTTTGCACAGTGATTAAATCCGATGGCCACGATGAAGGGCAATATACAGATTTAATCTGGTGCGTTGGCATAGTCATTGGGACTGCGCATAAAGGAGTTTTGTGGCAGTCAAGAGAAAAAACGAAATGATTGCCTAGGCCCTATACCCTAGTCTTAAATACACTCCGAAGTTGAAACATTTTGAGTGTACTTACTAATTTGAAAAGTGTATCCCAATGATCAGAGGCCAGAGAAGTAAAGACATACCTGTCACCTGATATTGTAACCAGATGATACCACAGCCAGTCTGGGGCCACTTCTCCTCTGATGGAGCTCATCTGGTCCAGGTCAGAGAAGATATTGGATATTATGGAATCTGACTCAGCACCTCATCTGGAACAGGTGTCACCTGGTGTATACCTCATCTGGAGATATTCCTTTTCTGATATGTCTAATCTGCAGGTATGTTAGTTTAAGAAAATAAATGTATGAAGTAAAAACAAAGGATACTTCTCTGTTGTTCCCCCTAACACAAATCTGTCTCTGGATCCAACAATCCTAACTCAAAGGCTAACTCTCTGAATCTGGTCTCAGCCAAAGGCTTAGTCAAGATATCTGCTCTCTGCTTCTCTGTAGCAATCTTTTCCATCCTTATATCTCCCTTCTCAACATGATCTCTGATAAAATGATGTCTTATATCAACATGTTTACATCTGGTATGAAGAACTGGATTCTGGGTGATTGCAATGGCACTATTACTATCACAGAAAATAGGAATATCCTTAGCTCTAATATGGTAGTCCCTAAGCTGTTGACTAATCCAGAGTAGTTGTGAACAACAGCTCCCTGCAGCCATGTACTCTGCTTCTGTTGTTGATGTAGCAACTGAAGTCTGCTTCTTAGAAAACCAGGATACCAATTTGTTTCCTAAAAATTGGCATGTTCCACTAGTAGACTTCCTATCAATTCTGCATCCACCATAGTCTGAATCTGAATAACCACTCAATTCCAAGTTGTCATCTGCAGGATACCATAGTCCTAAATTCACTGTTCCCTTAAGATATTTCAATAATCTGCAATGTGTGAATTCAAAAACTCTGTCCCTTTATCACTTCTGATTCTGACTATGCTCTGGTTCTGCTCATTCTGAATCTGATTGAAGAATTCTGGCAGCTTAGTCATAGTTTCATTTTTCTTAAACAAGAACACTACCCAAGTGTATCTTGAAAAGTCATCCACTATCACTAAGGTGTACTTCCTTCCACTGAAACTAAGAGGAGAAACAGGTCCAAATAGGTCCATGTGAAGTAGTTGAAGTACTCTGGTTGTGGTTGTGCTCTGGACATCCTTAAAGGAAGTCTTGGGTTGTTTACCCTTCTGGCATGAACCACAAACCTGATTCTTCTTAAACACTTCATTAGGAAGACCTTGAATGAGACCTTTTCTGGCAATCTTATTCAGTGTTTTGAAGTTAAGATGACACAATCTCTTGTGCCAAATCCAGCTGTTCTCTGCAGATCCTTTAGCAACCAGGCAAGCATATCTTGGGCAACAGCTAAAATCTGCAAGATAAATGTTACCCTTCCTCAAGCCTATTAGCAAGATATCATTATAATCAGAAGAGAAAACAGTGCATGAATCACTAGAAAACTTCATTGAGTATCCCTTGTCACAAAATTGGGATACTGAAAGCAGATTATGCTTGAGTCCTTCAACATAGTAAACTTCATCTACAGAAACTCCATTGAAGGTCAACTTTCCAACTCCTCTGGTGACTCCATAGTTGTTGTCACCAAACATCACTCTTGGTCCATTCATTGGCTTGAAATCTTGGAGATTATCCTTCTGGAAGGTCATGTGCTTGGAACATCCACTATCAATGTACCAGACATGGTTGCTTGAAAATCCTTTCTCCAATGGACTCTTATCTACCTGCAAAGAAATCAATTAGGTCCCCTACTAGTGCTGGGTCCTGATTTGTTAGTTGCAGGTTTTGTAGGAATCCAAAGATAAAGATCATCCCTTGCTGGATGAGGAGATCTTATCTTCCTTCCAAATCTATCTACCAGTACATGTCCTCTTACAATAACATATTGAGCTACTGGTCTGATAAGGACACCTTTCCTATAAATAGGTCTGGTGTACCTTTTCTCAAATCTGGCCTTTGGAATGGCCTGCCTCAAAGACATGGTCTTAAAGGTCTGGTTGTAAGGGTACATCCTAGAAGAACCATCTCTGGTGTCATAACTTCCCAGATCAGTTGGTTTTCTATAGGTGGGTCTGGAAGACCTCCTCTGGTTCTGATAATTAGACTTGCTCTGGTGATTATAGTTCCTTTGAGTATACCTATTCTGGAATTGATCCCTCTGAGAAAATTGTCTCTGGGGTACCTGGTGCTGTTGAACATTGTTCCTTCTCTGGTAGTTATTACTCTGATTGGTATTCCCCTTTCTTGAGTGTTTCCTTTGAGGTCCCCTAATCTGTTTAGGTTCCCTTTGAGGATTTCTCTGGGGTCCTCCAATTTGAGTAATTTCTACTCCTTGGGACTTATTGTTCACAGAACCATCAATCTTTAATGGTTCCCCTTGTTGACACTTATTCTCTAGCATCTTCTCTTCCAGAACAGTTAACTCTTCTGGACCATATGTTATGTGATTAACAGAGTGATTCCTTTTCCAATCAGGATTGTGAACCACCTTGTAACCATTACCAGTTAAGTCTTTATCATTCCAGATTTCTACCAATTTACCAGCTCTTACAGACTTGTCTTTATTATAAAGGTATTTATGAGTTTTAGTGGTAATTCCAGAATATCCTAAACCACTCTTATCACAAATGCGCTGAGAAGACTCTGATATGATAGATACAACAGATGGTATCTTAGGAGCTTCTCTGGGTATGGGTATCTCCTCTATGTTGTGAGCAACTTGTTTTCCCTTGATAAGAGTCTGGTATTTGGCTCTGAGTTCATTGATCTCATCTTCTTGAGAGTTCTTTTCTTTTATGAGTTGATCTACCAGAGTATCTCTTTCTGTGATCTTATCCTGAAGTTCAGAGACTTCTTTGGAATGATCTTTCATGAGTTCTCTGGTGGATTTATGCTCATGAGAGAGAGATTGAACTTCAGCTCTGAGCCTACCATTCTTTTTCTCAAGTTTTTGATAGAGTTGGACACAATTTTGGAGATCTGACAGCATTTGTTGCATATCAGATTCTCTGGAGTTACCAGATGAATTAGAGGATTCAGTACATTTGGAATTTGATAAGACTAAAGTAGTTTCATTTACCTCAGTGACATCTGCCATAAGACACACATCATCATCTGATCCAAAGTCAGAAGAAGAAGAACTGGAACTAGTATCCCCCTCCTCTGCTTCTGCCAGCAATGCTCTCTTATCTGCATATCTCCTATCTCTCTTGATTCTTTTCTCTTCTCTTTCCCTAGGAGTTAACTGAGGACAATCATAATTGTAGTGACCAGTCTTGTTACATGTGTAGCAGGCATTGTCTCCTCTAGGACTAGGACTTGGCTCTCTCCTCCTCTGGTTGTAGTCTGATCTGGCTGGACTATTCTCTCTCCTATGGTAGTCAGGTCTGCCAGAGCTACCATCCCTCCTCTGATAATCTGATCTCCCAGAGTTGCCAGGGTTGTCATCTCTCCTCCTTTCTGGAGTTCTGAATCTGGTCTCCCTTGAGTCTCCAGATGTCTTCTCCTTCTCTGCAGGCTTGAAGGAACTCTTTCTGTCTCTGGTAGATTCCTTCCAGTGCCTTTTGTACCTGCCATATTTTGTACTCATTTTATCTAATTTACGAGTTAGAAGTGCTACCTGCTCCTTGAGGCTCAAGTCATCTGCAGTAGACTCCTTTGACTTGACATCAGGCTTGATAGTAGAAGAGAATGCAACACCTTTCTGACCAGAAGAGGAAGCCTCTTCTGTTTGATCCTCCTCTTGAAGATCATACTCATAGGCTTTGAGATCAGACAACAGAAGATGATGATCCAGAGTATTGAGATCCTTGTTGTCCTTGATCACAGTGACTTTAATTCTCCACCTGCTGGTTAGTGAGCGCAAGATTTTACTATTAATTTCTTTTTCAGAGTAGGTCTTACCTAAGGCACTAGCCTTGTTCAGAAGGTTTGTGAGACGCATGTCCAGCTGGTCAATGGTCTCGTCTGGTTTCATCTTGAAGGTGTCAAACGAGTGTTGAACATCTTGGAGCTTGTTGTCTTTGATCTTCTCTGTTCCCTCACAGAGAAGTGCAAGTTTGTCCCACATCTCCTTGGCAGTGGCACATGTTCTGACCTTTTCAATCACCACTTTAGTAAGTGTGTTGATGATCTCTGTTCTTGCCACCTGGTCCAAGTTGTAGAGCTTTCTTTCATCATTATCAAGCTCATCTTTCTTTTTGAGGATTCGTTGCCTGGGGACTCTATCCTCTGCAGCTTTTTGGGCAGCTTCACTAGTCTCTTCTCTGGACTCTGACCTGCCACTATCAATAGGAGTCCAGTAAAATTGAATGGGGCCACTTTCAGCCACATCTAACATGTGGTGGTGAATAGCTCCAAGATGATTGCTCATCATGAAGCTCCAGTGGCTGTAATCCTCAAAAGAGAATTCTGGAAGCTTACGACTCTTGTAAGAAGATTTTGTAGACATTTTGATAAGAGATTAAGGGAAATAACAAGAACTTGAACAAAAACACTAAAGAGCAATGGATCTGTCCGGTGACCACCAAAAGCTTTTCAAAGCAGTGGTCGTTGGACACACTGCTCTGATACCACTTGTTGGTCCCACTAGTTAGATTAATTGCGGAAGCTTAAGTTAAATGTCTTTCAAAGTCCTTTTACAAGAGAGCAATAATCAAAATGATAATAAGTAAAATAAAGCAATAAAGAACACAAGATATATAGTGGTTCGGATTGAATATCCTACGTCCACTCTCCCTTATAACCAAGGGGTCTCACTATCAACCAACTCACAATCTTACTCACTGGAATTTAGAAGTACCAGTTCCTTCTTACAGCCTCTTTAGATTTAACCTCAATCTAAAGATCAACCAGCCAACAACCTTGTCTAATAGATGAACAGGTTGTGGTTTCAATAACTCCTTTAGAGTGGATAAATATTATGAACAGTAAGAGTGCTTGGTATGAATATCAAAAGCTCAGATCACTTATGCGCGTGTAGAATCTCTAGAGCTTTTTCTTGAACTGCACTCTTGTATTTATAGAGGGGATTAGGGCTAGCCGTTGGAGGGCTAATCCAATCAGATCCTCTATATAAGGAAGCCTCAATCAATCAATTCCCTAATTGATTGATTGGGTTGGTGGGATCCTTGGATTGATTGTCTTCAAATACTTTCCAATCCTGATCTTGTTGACTTGATTTGAATCACCAACGGTCAATAGCTTCCTCTGCCTAACTCTGATTCTCTCCAGAGAAGGCAAGACCAGACACCAGGCAACCTCGGTGTCTTCTGGTCCTTATCTGGTCAACAACCAGAATACTCAGTAGAATCAGGGAATCAAACTGAGCATCTTTTGTTCTACCAGACTCGTCTGGTCCGGACTCGTCTGGTCTGGGGAAGGGTCATCTGCCTCTGGTCAGATCTCATCTGGTGAAGTCTTCTGGTGGAGTCCTCTGGTGAAGTCCTCTGGTGGGGTCTTCTGGTGACTCTTCTGGTGAAGTCTTCTGGTCTGGCAGTTCCCCCTAGACTAAGTCCTAATCTAGATCATCATCTGGCTAACAGGTCCAGATGGTCCTATTACATCTTCTGGTTTGTTTTAACTCATCAAAACTAACAATTTTTATCCTAACAGTAACTTCTCGAGTCACTGTGTTGCTAAGAGCACAAGTCTCCAAGTCCTCTCACTGACTTGGTAGCTCAGCCTCTCAGCAATGCAGTGACTTGAGTATTATACACTCTTGATGGACTCCCTGAGCTTAAAGTTTAAAAAAAATCTCCTGAATTCCCATTTTGCCCTTCGAAAATGGGACCATCATGGACCCAGATAAGTCTGGAGAGAGTGTGGACCAGACTCAGTACAAAACTCTTATTGGTTCTCTTCTGTACCTGACTGAAAGCAGACCAGATATATTGACGTAGGTGTTTGTACCAAATTTCAAGCTAATCCTAAGAGGAGTCATCTGGAAGCAGCTAGGAAGATATTGAAGTATCTTAAGGGAACAATTAATTTGGGATTATGGTACCCTGTAGATGATAACTGTGAGTTAAGTGGATACTCAAATTCAGATTATGGTGGCTGCAGAATAGATAGGAAGTCTACTAGTGGTACATGCCAATTTATTGGGAATAAGTTGGTATCTTGGTTTTCTAAGATGTAGACTTCAGTTGCTACATCAACTACAGAAGCAGAATACATGGCAGCAGGGAGCTGTTGTTCTCAACTACTCTGGATTAGTCAGCAGCTTAGGGACTACCAGATTAGAAGTAAGAATATTCTAATATTTTGTGATAGCAACAATGCAATTGCCATTACCCAGAATCCAGTTCTTCACACCAGATGCAAGCATGTTGATATAAGGCATCATTTCATCAGAGACCATGTTGAGAAAGGGGATATAAGGATGGAAAAGGTTGCAACAGAGAAGCAGAGAGCAGATATTCTTACTAAGTCGTTGGCAGAGACCAGATTCAGAGAGTTAGCCTTTGAGTTAGGATTATTGGATCCAGAGACAGATTTGATTTAGGGGGAACATCAGAAGAGTATCATTTTATTTCTATAATACTTTTTATTATTTTGATTGTACTAACCTATCTGCAGATTAGATATAACAGAGACGTTACATCTCCAGATGAGTTATAAGCCAGATGACTTGTAATATAATTTGGATATATTCCAGACAACAGGCAAGTTACACTTGAAAAGAAGTTTCTCCAGATGAGATGTAACACCAGAACACTTGTGGTATCATCTGGTTACTATACCAGATGACAGGTAAGTTTTTACTCTTCTGTGCCTGGTCATTGGGATGCACCTTTTAAATTACTAAATACACCCAAAACGTTTCATATTCAGAGTGTATTTAAAACTTGAGTCGTGGGCCTAGGCAATCATTTCTCTTTTCTCTTGACTGCCACAAAACTCCCTCGAACCCAGTCCCAATGACTGTGCCACGCACATAATTAAATCCGTATCTTGGCCGTCGGATTTAATTAAAGTGCAATATGTCAATCAATTGACAAATTGATCTTGTCCCCTCAATTAATTTCAAAATCCACGCGTGTTCTTCTCTTATAAACTAGTTTTTATTCATTTTGTCTCTTCACATTTTCAAATCTCTCAAACCTTAACTCTCTACAAAAACGTTTCTCTCTCCCTCTCTCTCTCTCTCTCTCTTTTCAGAAATGGCGTCCAAGTGCAATTTTTATCCTGATTATGTTTGCTCGAAATTGAAGATGGAGATAGCGGTTGACTTCTACTCCACTCGCAACTCATCCGCTCTGGAGATTCTGGATCTCCTTCACAATTCTGGCGTTGAAGATCTCATCTCTGCTATTCCCAAGGGATCTCGTACCCTTGACCACTATACTAGTCAATTCCTGGTTTTCATGAAGATCTTTGATGATGAGGTAGTTTTGAAAATTGACAAAGAAAGGGTTGTTCTCAAGAAGATGGATTTCAGCAAGTTTTTTGGTAATTTGTCCATGACCGGTGTGGATCCGTTGAAGTATAAGGAGAATGAAGCCATTGAATCCTTCAAGATCTTTGTAAGGGCTTCGTGCAAGAACTTGACTAAGGGGTTTCTGGACAAGCATTTGCGCCAGAAATACAAGGTGTTATTCGATATTGTGGTAAAGGTGTTGATGTGTGAAAATCATAGCACATATGCTATATTCACAGGGAGGCTCTGCGAGATGAGAGCAATTTATGATGGAGTTGAGTGTGATTGGACTGAATTTTTTTGGAACGTGTTGAGGAAAAACAAGGTTAAAGTCCAGAAGGAGGCGTGCCTAGATGAGCCTGGGGAGATGCAGTTTACTTTAATGCCAATGTATCATTGGGGACTAAGTTAACCCTTATTCTGGATCATCTCCTTCCAGATAAGGTGTGGAAAGCCAGCAGATGCAAGAAATTCTTGAAGACCAAGATCGTTTTAAACAAGGATGGTCCTCTCCACGACCACCCTGATTCTGATGGTGAAGGTGACATCCCTGCCCAGCCTATTCAGGCTATTCCTTCCCCTTCCAAGGGCAGGAAGTCAGAAAAGAAGAAATCTGGAGCCTCTACTCCTTTGAATGTTGTTATATCTGGTTCTTCAGAGGACGACCAGATGCCTCTTACATCTTCTTTGAAGAAGTAGAAAGGTAGTGAAGAAGGGAATGTTTCTTCACCAAAGGCCAAGAAGGGTGGTCTTAAGAAGAAGAGGACCAGACCAGAAGCAGGAGACACTGGGAAGCCTTCTGCCAAGAGATCGAAGAAGCAGAAGAAAGCTGAGAAGAAATCTCTTCTCCTTGATGAACCCACATACGAAGAGAAGGCTGAAGCAGAAGAAGTGGTTCCTCTCAAGAAGAAGCCAAGAGACAAGAGAGCCATTCTTCAAGATCCAGAATTCGGCTCGTCTCTGGACACCTCCCTTGATCTAGCTCTTGAGGAGGCAACTCATCCGGAGAAGGAAGTGGATGTGACTTCTCCTGCAGCTACTACACCAAATACAGAGGCCACTATATCTGCCCCTGCCTCGGTTCCGGCTGATGTTAACTCAGCCGAGGTAAACCCCTCTTCCCCTTCTCCCATTAATTTTATTTCCCCTTCCCTTTCCCCTCCAGAGACACAAAACCAAGCCTCTGATCTGGGTGCACAACAATCCGCATCTGCACCAGATCGGACTCCCCTTCACAAAAACTCTTCCCCTCCCACTCAAACAAACATACCCTCTAATCCATCACCCTCACAAACAACCTTTGTACCAGAGATGCCTAATCCCTCTTCTGGTACAGAATAGCCTTCCACCTCTTCCTAAACTAAACCCTCTACCTCTCAACCATCACAAACATAGACACCTCCCCCTACCTCCACTCAAACAGATCCCAAACCCTCTTCTTGCATGGCCCTGGGATTTGTGGCCCCTCCTGGCTCCCCTGCAAGCCAAAATGGCGATGATAGTGAAGATGAGGATGCTTTACTGGAGCCTTCTGGTCCATCTACATCCTCCTTTACTAGGGGTCCCACTCCTTTCACTTTCAACGATACAGATATGGGCCGGGCCCTATTCGGCAAAGCATGGGTAAAGGTGCTCAACTCTAGTTGAGAGAACATTTTCCTGTTCTGCTAGAGAATCTTCCATTATTAGCATATCTCACTGATGGAAAAGTGTGGAGCACACCAGAGAAGAAGACATCAAAGATTTCATGCATCTGATTAATGAGATGGGTGCTTCCAACTTCTCCAAATGGGAGATTGAATTGAAGAAGAAACTGAACTTGCAGCACCCATCAGAGTTGGTAGAAGTTAACTCTGCCAGAGTCGTGATCAGAACTCTTCTAATCCAGAGAGGAGTGATGATTTCTCCAGATGGTCCTTCATACACCTTCGGCCCTCACTTCTCCTTCCCTTTAGAACTTTATTCAGAAGAGGAAGATTTTGATGTCACCCCTGCTATAATGAAGAAAATGAAGCTTTTTTTCAATGAGCAGATCCAGCAGGTTAACCGCTTCTGTAAAGTAATGCAACACTTCGGCCTAGACAATATCGAGCACCAGATCAAAGAGATAAGTTACTTAAGCAGATTAAGTCTACTTTCACCTCTGCCAAAGCTGCTTTCAAGGCGAATGGTCTCTTCTTAAAGATGGACGTAATCAAGAGCCAGAATGAGCTTCGGGAGTATATGATGGAGTAGATGCGTTCTGTCTCTGTTATGAAGACTACTCTGGCTACCCAGATGATAGACATGGCCAGAATGAAGGACGATGTACGCCAGATGCAGGATAGGCAAGAAGCTCTAGTTGCTGAAGCAAAGGTTTATGTGGAAGAAGCCAGAAAGTTAAAGGAGATGCAGTCTACCAGAGTGGAGCTGCCTGTTCTGGTCAAACAAATTGTGGAGCCCCTCCTTGATGAAGTTAAAATGGAGGAAGAAATGGCCAAAATTGACATGGTAAAGAGCACCAATGAGACTCTCTTCAACCACTCTGGTCGCTTGGATCTTCTGGAAAGTACTTTAGCTCAAGCAGAGTTGAACAAGAAGAAGAAGGATGAGCTTATATCCATTGCTGTGGCCAAGAAACTCACTGCAGAGGAGGAATCTCTAGAGTCTAATCTAGATCCAGTGACCGTCCCTGACCCTGCTAAGAGTAAGATAAGGAAGGTGAAGAAGACATTCCTGGAAGAAGTTATGGAAGAGGCCAAGATGAGATACAAGGAAGAAACAGGAGAAGAGAAGCGAGCAAGAATAAAGAAAAACATTGATGAAGAGCAGAGAAGAAGGTACGTGAGAAGAAAGAATAAGAAGGCTAAGGAAGCTGGTATTGCTCCCAGTGGAAGTGGAAAGAAGAAGAAGGTGCAGACCGAAGTGATGGATATCTTGCCAATCAGGACAGAAGGATCTTTTGATTCTACTGTGCCTGTGCCTCTGATAGAGAAATGGAAGGATGAGAAGACATTGTGGTTTGTTAGGATATTTTTGTCCTAAGAATTTTCTTAGTTGATTTTGATAATGTCAAAACATATATTTTTGTAAGAACTAACTTTGCAGGTACTTAGAGTTATGAAAAGCTCAAAAGTTGAAAGTCTACATCTGCAAACATTAGATAAAGACCCTACAGCTATGATCAAGATAAGTCTACATCTGCATAGTTGGAGACAAGTCTACAGCCGAAGAGTCTACATCTGCAGAGTTCAAGACTACAAGCTGCAAACTTGAGATTAGTATAACTAATTAAGTGTAGTACATCCTGTACATTCATCTACTTAGTTTGAAATATTTCAGAGTTTATCAAAGCTAATTACTAGGCAGTAGAAACAAATGTCTCAGTGTTTAAAGCTATTTTTAGCAGTCAACACTAAAAGACAAAGTGTACAACGACAGGTGTAATACCCTAGACTTTCATGACCTTATTTGCTTTACTAAATGCTTTATATTTCTATATGAATCTATGTGATGCATTTACATCCAAAATTCATGCCAAGGCACGTTTATGTGTTTTGTTTACTCGATACTTACAATTAACATATTATTTGCTCAATACATGCTTATTCTTGAAACTTTATAATTTTTATATGTTCTTTATTTTATGTCTTAAAGTATTTGATATAGAAATTAATATAGTCCTTAAGTCTAGTATTTTATTTTACACGCTATAAGTTGAAAAATGAACATTTCTTCAAGAAACGAATTACGTATCGATTGCTCGATGTTTTTTTATGATTAGTATATAGACTTTATAATTTATTTAGAGCCTTAGAAGAGTTTTAATTTTATTTTATAAGATAGTATAAGTAATTTTATGCATAATGTACCTTAAAATCATTAAATAAATTAGAAAATCATAATTTCTTTTATTTTTATTTATCAAATCCAAAGCCTACATGTGTCTTAATTACAAGACACAAAATTTCTCTTGAAACTTCATAAAAAATTCGAAATTTATAGATAGGATAGGAAGAGTGGTGAAGTTTCATGAAAATCAAAGTCAAAATTAGAAAATAAAAGTCAAAATTACAACTAATCCTAGTATGCCATGTGTTTAATGGCTTAACCTCCAAATTCATCCAAATTCTTCTACACTTTTCATTCAAGGTCGGTCCTAAGGGGGCTTGGAGTAATCTCCAAGTATTTCTCCTCCTATAAATACAAGAACATGCATGCATAAATAGGTATAAGCTTAGAATGAAAATTAGAACAAATACTACACTCATACTTAGTTTTTGCAAAGGAAGGAGAAGAGATTTCTTGTAGCTACCTATCTCTAAGTAAGCTTCTCTTCTTTTTTGAGTAATTATTTAAGTGGTAGTATGAAATTTATGCATGATATGTGAATTAAATGATAGGAAAATGAGTTTTGATGAGTAATTTGCATGTTATCCATGTTTTACTTCATGTTTGAATGTTTAATTCAATTTCTTCATGAGTTATGACCAAAATCATGTTTATTACTTGATTATATATGCTTTAGAAGTAGAAATCATGAAATTATGTGGTTTAAAGTGAGTTTAAGATGTTATGTTCTTCATATATGCATGAAAACCGAAAATCTGGACAATTTGTGAAGAAATTTCGTTTTTGATCCAATTTTTCGGTGGAAAATTCTGAAATTTTTATATGTAAACGTTTACTTGTGAAGAAACTTAGATTTCAAATTTCATAGCTTTTGGACTAGTATTCAATTCGTGGTGATTTTTCAAAATAGAGCTAGGGTTTTGGACGAATTTCCAGGAACATTAGAAGTTTTCTATGATCTGAGAATAATCGGTTAGGCTTTTATATAAAACCAAAGTATGTTGATAAATTATATGAAGTTGGGAGTTCATGGTTAAAATTTCATGAGTATTGGACATGTGGTTGATTTATGGTGAATTTTTAAAATTGAGTGACCAGAATCTGTTACTGTGTGTTCATTATGAAATATTTGATGTTTGGTAAAGAGTTTGAGAAATCTGAAAGTATGGTGATAAACTTTATTGAGTTGGTAATATACTGTTAAAATTTCGTAATTTTTGGACTTATGGATAATTTAATATGAATTTTCAAAGTTAGGTGTGTAATCTGCCAAATTCGAAATTTTGTGTGAAAGGTTCGAAATGGTCCGGTTACATTTTTTACAGTCGATATTTATTTATAACTTGCTATTTGATGATTTTATACACTTAATTGATATATGTGTGTTAGTATACAATATTTGAATATGTTTGGAGATTTGAATTCAAGTCTTACAATTTACAAAAGTGAAGGGATAAGTAACAATATTTCTATTTTAAAAATTCTACTTGTAGGTACAAACCTGCAAGGTGGGGAATCACTTCGCTCTTCACCGAGTGTTCTATTATTATTTAATTGCACTTATTAAACGTTGAATGTTAAAATTTAAGTCTGGCCCGCTATCGACTGGTCCCACATATAAGTCCAACTTTATGTTGGCAAGCATATAGTCCGGTCGTTCCGGCACCACGGGTTGTTCACGACACCCAAGCATATACCCGGTGAAATTCCGGGGGCTCACATATTATAGACAATTGATGTTTAGTTTGTGCAATTAACAAGAGGTTTCCCACTAAGTGTTTTCAAACGTTTATCCCTTCCACTTTTAAATTTTTACAGATACTGTGGATCCAGACGTGGGCGAATGAATTCGGCAGGCTGTGGAGTTTCTTAAAGACTTTATATTTTTAAGAATAATATCTTTAACTTTTGGCTTGTATCTTAAATTACGATCGTACTTATTTACTACTTCCGCTGTGTAAATGTGTGGCGTGTGTATATTTTAATACAAAAATGCTATTTTAGTAACGTTCCTACTTGTGCCACATCATATTTTCCGTACTATATTAAGTGGGGGCGTTACAGGTGGTATCAGAGCAGGTTCGCCTGCTAAAGTATTTTAAAAAAAGTGTGTGTTTTAAAATTTTTAAAAGAAAACAGCCGCACCGAGATCATTCTCCACGACGGGATCAGGTAAATATTTTATATGTGCTTAAATTATGTTATTTATTTGAAAGTGTGATTGATTATTTGAAAGTTTGTATAGTTATTGCATTACATTGTTGTTTGAATTAACCAATAAAATGTGTTGAATAGAATTATGAATAGTAGAGGAAACCAAAACAACTCAGGCATGAGCGAGGATCTAACTTCCGTCTTAAGGGGGTTAGCTCAGCAACTAAATCACCAAAGCCAATCGTCCCAAACACCTGTATCCTCAACCCAAAACCATGACATTGTTAGCCAATTTAAGAAGTTTAGACCTTCAACACTTACCGGAAGGGAAAACCCTATGGAAGTAGAAAACTGGATTCGGAGCTTGGAGAAGATATTCGCTTACCTTAAGTGCACCGATGAGCAGAAAGTTTCCTGCGCTATATTTCAGCTGACCGAGGATGCAGATTATTGGTGGGAAGCTCACTGTAGGACAATGACTGAAGAAGAACGAACTACAGTTACTTGGGAGAAATTCGTAGAAGCGGTGGTTAAAAATTATATACCACAGTCATTTTTAGATCAAAAGGAGACTGAATTCCTACAGTTGAAACAAGGGAGTCTGAAAGTACAAGAATACGAAAGGAAATTTAATCAATTGGGAAGATATGCTTCTCATTTGATTCATACCGATGAAAGGAAAGCAAAAAGATTTATGCAGAATCTACGACCAGAAATTAGTATTATCTTAGCGGCACAAGATATTAAGTCTTATACCTCGGCATTCGAGAAAGCTCAGATGATAGCAGCATATATGAAATCAGAGGATGTAAGAACACCAGAATCACAACAAAACAAAAGGAAGTGGATGGGTACGAACCAAGGAAGAAATTCTAAGCAAGTTAAAAAGACAGAAATAGTACCACGACAACAACAGAGGCCACCTAAGTGCAGAAATTATGGGAAGGAACACTTTGGGCAATGCCTGAAGGGAACAGGAATCTGTTACAGATGTAAGGAACCGGGACATGTCATAACTAATTGTCCAAAGTGGAAAGAACAACAGAAGATGGCACCTGCTCGAGTGTTTGCCATGAGTCAGCAGGAGGCGATAGCAAACTCGGAAGTGATGGCAGGTATGTTCAAAATATTCCAAATACCTGTTTTCACGTTATTCGATACTGGTGCTACACATTCATTCATCTCTACAAAGATGTTTGAACAAATTGAGTCTGCCCATATTATGGTAGAAGAAGATTTCCTAGAAGTAAACATTCTCTCTGGTAGTACGACACAATCCTTAGGACTGTGTAGGAATGTAAAGATTGATTTTGAGCATGCAATACTCCCGACAAATCTACATATAATAGAAATGAAGGACTTTGATGTTATCTTGGGAATGGACTGGCTTATAGCAAATCATGCTCTCATCAAGTGTCAAGAAAAAGAAATATCAGTACGGAGAACAAAGGATGAGAACTTTACACTATATGGTGCTAGAATTGGAACTATACCTCGGGTAATTTCAGCAGTAAAGGCTCGGAAAATTTTAAGGAAAGGAGAATGTACAGCATTTCTAGTAAATGTTGTAGCAACAAAGTCTGATGGTCCAACATTGGACGATATGCCGGTAGTATGTGAATACAAGGATGTATTCCCAGATGATTTGCCAGGACTACCCCCAGATCGTCAGTTAGAATTTACTATTGATTTAATTCCCGGAGCAGCGCCTGTTTCAAAAGCACCTTACAAAATGGCACCAAAAGAATTGCAAGAATTGAAGGTGCAACTGCAAGAATTGCTGGATAAGGGTTTTATTCGACCAAGTGTGTCACCTTGGGGAGCACCAGTATTATTTGTGAAGAAGAAAGATGGGTCATTAAGAATGTGCATCGATTATCGGGAATTGAATAAACTTACTATCAAGAACAAATACCCTCTTCCCAGAATTGAAGATCTGTTCGATCAATTAAAAGGAGCTAGTGTATTTTCAAAGATTGATTTGAGATCGGGGTATCATCAGGTGAAAATAAAGGAAAACGATATTCCAAAGACAGCTTTCAGAACTCGATATGGTCATTATGAGTTCGTGGTGCTACCATTTGGACTTAGTAATGCACCAGCTATTTTTATGGATTTTATGAATCGAGTATTTCATCAATATCTGGATCAATTTGTGATCGTTTTCATTGATGATATTCTGGTGTATTCGAGGAATCAGGAGCAGCATGCGGAACATCTTCGGATTACACTAGAAATCCTGAGAAAGGAAAAATTGTATGCTAAATTCAAGAAATGTAAATTTTGGCTGGATAAAGTGGTATTTCTTGGACATACGATTTCAGCCCAGGGAATAGAAGTTGATCCAGCAAAGGTAGAAGCTATAAACAAATGGAAAACACCAACTACGGTGAATGAAGTCAGGAGTTTTCTTGGGTTAGCTGGATATTATCGGAGATTTATTGAAGGGTTTGCTCGAATTGCAAAACCTTTGACTCAGTTGACTCGGAAAGAAACAAAGTTTGAATGGACAGAAGAATGTGAAAGGAGTTTTCAAGAACTAAAGCAAAGATTAACAACGGCCCCAGTTCTTACAATTCCTGAAGGTACGGAAGGATTTATTGTGTACAGTGATGCTTCTTAACAAGGCTTGGGATGTGTACTTATGCAGAACGGGAAAGTAGTAGCGTACGCATCAAGACAATTAAAACCACATGAGCAGAACTATCCTACGCATGATTTAGAGCTAGCAGCAATTGTGCATGCACTCAAGATTTGGAGACATTACTTGTATGGAAGTAAATGCCAGATCTACACAGATCATAAGAGTTTGAAGTATATCTTCGAACATAAGGAATTAAACATGAGGCAAAGGAGATGGTTGGAGTTGGTGAAAGATTATGATTGCGAGATATTATACCATCCGGGAAAGGCAAATGTAGTAGCAGATGCCTTAAGTCGCAAGGGAAAGATCAATGCTTTGGTTGTGAAACCAACACTGAAGGAAAGAATAGCAAAAGCTCAATATGAAGATGCATTCTTAGAGAAGATAAAGCAAAAGATCAAGGAAGGTAAAGCAAAGGAGTTTTCAGTATGTGAGGATGGTACATTGTTATGTCAAGGAAGAATATGTGTCCCAGACAAAGAAGAATTCAAGAAGGAAATATTGGAAGAAGCACATTCTACACCATATACAGTTCATCCCGGAGGAACGAAAGTGTACCAAGAATTAAAGAAGTTGTTCTGGTGGAAAAATATGAAGAGGGATATTGGAAATTTCGTACAGAAATGTTTGACATGTCAGCAGGTAAAAGCTGAACATCAAAGACCATCGGGATTGCTGAAGCCACTTGAGATTCCTGAATGGAAATGGGAACACATTACGATGGATTTTGTGGTAGGATTGCCCAAGTCAATACAAGGAAACGAAGCTATTTGGGTAATTGTTGACAGATTGACCAAGACGACACATTTTCTACCAATAAAGATGACGTTCACATTGGATAAATTGGCTCAGATTTATATTAAAGAAATTGTCCAATTACATGGAGTTCCAGTTTCTATTGTGTCAGATACAGATCCACGATTTACATCAAGATTTTGGTACAGTCTTCAAGAAGCTTTGGGTACTAAGTTGGAATTCAGTACAACTTTTCATCCTCAAACAGATGGTCAATCGGAAAGAACAATTCAAACTTTGGAAGATATGTTGAGAGCTTGTATCATTGACTTTGGAGGAAGTTGGGAAAGGTACATACCTTTAGTGGAATTTGCCTACAACAATAGTTATCAAGTTACGATTGAAATGGCACCGTACGAAGCATTGTACGGAAGGAAGTGCAGATCTCCACTATGCTGGGATGAAATTGGAGAAAAGAAATTGTTAGGACCGGAATTAGTGGAAGAAACTAACAAAGTAGTAAAGAAAATTAAAGAGAAGATGCAAGCGGCTCAAGATCGACAGCAAATGTATGCGGATAGGCGAAGAAAAGAATTAAGTTTTGAGATTGGAGACAAGGTATTCTTGAAGGTATCTCCAATAAAAGGAATTTTCCGCTTCGGAAAAAGAGGAAAGTTGAAGCCCAGATATATTGGACCTTATGAGATATTGGAAAGAGTTGGAGATTTGGCTTATAGGCTAGCGCTACCACCATCCTTAGCAGGAGTACACAATGTATTCCATATCTCGATGCTCCGAAAGTATGTACCCGACCCTACCCACATAGTAAACTTACCTGAATTAGAACTGGATACCGACTTAACCTATGAGGAGATTCCCACAGCCATACTTGATAGAAAACTTCATAGGTTAAGGAATAGAGATATTCCTATAGTTAAGATCCAGTGGAATAGACACGGAATGGAAGAAGCTACGTGGGAGCAAGAGGACGAAATCTTAGCCAAATACCCTTACCTCAATAATCCTGGTAACACTTGAAATTTCGAGGACGAAATTTATTTAAGGGGGTTAGACTATAATACCCTAGACTTTCATGACCTTATTTGCTTTACTGAATGCTTTATATTTCTATATGAATCTATGTGATGCATTTACATCCAAAATTCATGCCAAGGCACGTTTATGTGTTTTGTTTACTCGATACTTACAATTAACATATTATTTGCTCAATACATGCTTATTCTTGAAACTTTATAATTTTTATATGTTCTTTATTTTATGTCTTAAAGTATTTGATATAGAAATTAATATAGTCCTTAAGTCTAGTATTTTATTTTACACGCTATAAGTTGAAAAATGAACGTTTCTTCAAGAAATGAATTACGTATCGATTGCTCGATGTTTTTTTATGATTAGTATATAGACTTTATAATTTATTTAGAGCCTTAGAAGAGTTTTAATTTTATTTTATAAGATAGTATAAGTAATTTTATGTATAATGTACCTTAAAATCATTAAATAAATTAGAAAATCATAATTTCTTTTATTTTTATTTATCAAATCCAAAGCCTACATGTGTCTTAATTACAAGACACAAATTTTTTTTTGAAACTTCATAAAAAATTCGAAATTTATAGATAGGATAGGAAGAGTGGTGAAGTTTCATGAAAATCAAAGTCAAAATTAGAAAATAAAAGTCAAAATTACAACTAATCCTAGTATGCCATGTGTTTAATGGCTTAACCTCCAAATTCATCCAAATTCTTCCACACTTTTCATTCAAGGTCGGTCCTAAGGGGGCTTGGAGTAATCTCCAAGTATTTCTCCTCCTATAAATACAAGAACATGCATGCATAAATAGGTATAAGCTTAGAAAGAAAATTAGAACAAATACTACACTCATACTTAGTTTTTGCAAAGGAAGGAGAAGAGATTTCTTGTAGCTACCTATCTCTAAGTAAGCTTCTCTTCTTTTTTGAGTAATTATTTAAGTGGTAGTATGAAATTTATGCATGATATGTGAATTAAATGATAGGAAAATGAGTTTTGATGAGTAATTTGCATGTTATCCATGTTTTACTTCATGTTTGAATGTTTAATTCAACTTCTTCATGAGTTATGACCAAAATCATGTTTATTACTTGATTATATATGCTTTAGAAGTAGAAATCATGAAATTATGTGGTTTAAAGTGAGTTTAAGATGTTATGTTCTTCATATATGCATGAAAACCGAAAATCTGGACAACTTGTGAAGAAATTTCGTTTTTGATCCAATTTTTTGGTGGAAAATTCTGAAATTTTTATATGTGAACTTTTACTTGTGAAGAAACTTAGGTTTCAAATTTCATAGCTTTTGGACTAGTATTCAATTCGTGGTGATTTTTCAAAGTAGAGCTAGGGTTTTGGACGAATTTCCAGGAACATTAGAAGTTTGCTATGATCTGAGAATAATCGGTTAGGCTTTTATATAAAACCAAAGTATGTTGATAAATTATATGAAGTTGGGAGTTCATGGTTAAAATTTCATGAGTATTGGACATGTGGTTGATTTATGGTGAATTTATAAAGTTAAGTGGCCAGAATCTGTTACTGTGTGTTCATTATGAAATATTTGATGTTTGGTAAAGATTTTAAGAAATCTGAAAGTATGGTGATAAACTTTATTGAGTTGGTAATATACTGTTAAAATTTCGTAATTTTTGGACTTATGGATAATTTAATATGAATTTTCAAAGTTAGGTGTGTAATCTGCCAAATTCGAAATTTTGTGTGAAAGGTTCGAAATGGTCCGGTTACATTTTTTACAGTCGATATTTATTTATAACTTGCTATTTGATGATTTTATACACTTAATTGATATATGTGTGTTAGTATACAATATTTGAATATGTTTGGAGATTTGAATTCAAGTCTTACAATTTACAAAAGTGAAGGGATAAGTAACAATATTTCTATTTTAAAAATTCTACTTGTAGGTACAAACCTGCAAGGTGGGGAATCACTTCGCTCTTCACCGAGTGTTCTATTATTATTTAATTGCACTTATTAAACGTTGAATGTTAAAATTTAAGTCTGGCCCGCTATCGACTGGTCCCACATATAAGTCCAACTTTATGTTGGCAAGCATATAGTCCGGTCGTTCCGGCACCACGGGTTGTTCACGACACCCAAGCATATACCCGGTGAAATTCCGGGGGCTCACATATTATAGACAATTGATGTTTAGTTTGTGCAATTAACAAGAGGTTTCCCACTAAGTGTTTTCAAACGTTTATCCCTTCCACTTTTAAATTTTTACAGATACTGTGGATCCAGACGTGGGTGAATGAATTCGGCAGGCTGTGGAGTTTCTTAAAGACTTTATATTTTTAAGAATAATATCTTTAACTTTTGGCTTGTATCTTAAATTACGATCGTACTTATTTACTACTTCCGCTGTGTAAATGTGTGGCGTGTGTATATTTTAATACAAAAATGCTATTTTAGTAACGTTCCTACTTGTGCCACATCATATTTTCCGTACTATATTAAGTGGGGGCGTTACAACAGGTACTAAGCTACATGACAAGAAGTTTTTATTAGCTGAAGTCAAGGCTGGAGGTAAACGTTATTTTCAAAGATTTCAAATTCCTCCAACGGCTAGAAGACCCCCAAGACTCCTATAAATAGGAGAGGAGGATTCAGAGGATGAACAACAACAACACAAAGCTCTAAAGCATATTACGCAAAGTCTACAACCATCAAAGTCTACAGCCAAGTTTTTCTGTTAGAAATTTCTAGGACTTAGAGGCTAGGATCTTGTGTCTTAATTTAGTTTGTTGTTCCCTCACTAAAAATATACCATTGTAAATCTACTTAGTGTAGATATTCCTCTTAGTGAGTGTTGTTTTTTCTGAGTGAGAGTGAGAAAAGTTTTTCTGAGTGAAACTTTAGTTCTACTTAGATTAGGATAAACTTAGTGATTATTCTGAGTCTGAGGGGGAACCATATTGTATCTGTGTGGTACTGATATTAGTGAATTTGGCACCTTCGTGGTGTAACAGTGGATGTAGAAGGATTACAAACACCTTCGAACCACTATAAACTCTCTCTCTCTCTCTATTTATTCTCTTATATTCATAAACTTGCATTTTATACTTGCTTTGTGCATCATTCATACTCTTTATTGTCTGGTCATTTGATTTTTCACACACACACTTTTACTATTCCGCTGCACCAAGTGTTAAAATACTTAAAAGTATTACAACACTAACTTTGATAAAGTGTTCAAATTCTACTGATTCCGTTTTCAACAAGTCTGCAGCTGCAAACCTTAGTTTTGCTTTTAACTCTACAGCTGCAGAGTTTAAACTAATTTGTATTATTATTTTTTAAAAAGTAACAAGGTCTATTCACCCCATCCCTCTAGACCTTGTAACACCTTTTGAGACCAACAAGTGGTATCAGGGCGGTTGGCTTGCCACTCATTTGACCAAGTTTTTCAAGCCAGATCCAAAAATTATTTTTAAAAATCTCATCTGCATTTATCTATGGCTCCTAAAATGATGAAATCTAAAGTGCCTATGTTTTCTACAAATGAATACGATGACTGGAAGATCCGCATGCAAGCTCACTTATCAGCTATGAATGATGAAATGTGGTCCATAATAGAGGATGGTCCAATTGTGATCTAAAAGGCTAACACTGCAGGAGATCAAACTGGTCTAGCTCAAATTATTCCTAAGAAGAAGGAGTGGACTGATGAAGACAAGAGGAGAGCAAACCTCGACAATGTTGCAAGAAACATTATTTACCATTCTTTGGATAAAATTGTGTTTAGCAAGTTCAAAGGTTGCAAAACTGCAAAGGAAATATGGGAGAAACTTGAGATGATCTGTGAAGGGACTGATCAAATTAAAGATTATGATAGCTGTCCAAAAATTTGAGAACTTCAAGATGAAATCTGGAGAAACTCTTGATAAGTTTGATTCAAGATTCATTGAGAGACTCAATGAGCTTGAACTACTTGGAAAAGAGTACTCACAAAGGGAAAAGAACATGAAAGTTCTAAGAGCCCTACCATATGAGTGGGACATGAAAGTTGTTGCTATTAGAGAATCTAAGGATCTATCTAAAGTATCTACATTTGAATTGTTTTCTGACCTCAAAGCTTTTGAATTTGATATTGACAGGAGGAAAGAAAAGGACTCAACTAGCTCAAAAGTTACAGCTCTTGTAGCTGCAGAGTCTAATCCAACTGTAGAATCAGACTCAGAGAATGATGAAATGGCTCTTCTGATTAAGCAATTCAAGAAATTTGCAAAGAGAGCTAACTGGAAGAAGAATTCACCTAAACAAGAAGGTAAGTCAGTTAAGCCAAATGCTAACTCCAATTATCTTTGCTATAACTGCAGGAAACCTGGACACTTCATCAAAGATTGCCCATATCCTGAAGCAAAGTACACTGAAGAGGAGAAAGCTACAAGACTGGAAAAGAAGAAAAAGTTGGATAAAGAAAGAATAAGAGCACTAATATCCGAGTTTGAAAAGACTCAGGAAGAAAGTCCCTCTTCTTCTTCTCACCCAACTGTAGAGTGTGAATCCACAGATTCTGAGGATAATGAAGCACTAATTTGTCTTATGGCAAAAGATGAAGAGGTACAATCTTCATCAGATTCTTTAACTGAAATGGATTCTTCCAGTGATATGATTCACATGCTCCAAAAAGGTTTTGAAGGACTGCTTCACATAAGAAGTGATTATGATGAACTCTTAATAGAAAATCAAAAGCTGAAGCAAAGAGTTGAGGAATTGCTTGTTGAAATTTGTGAAAACAAACACAAGCTGTCCTCAATGAATGATTTGCAAGAAGAATTTGATTACTTAAAGATGAGTCATGAAGAACTTTTTGAAGAAGCTACCTGTAGAATTGCTGACTGCATAGATCTCAAGAGTGAAATTACAAAGAAAGACAACATTATTCAAAATGTTGAAGCCGAAAGAGATTACATCGAGAAAAGACTGAATTGCTATGGTAAACCTTCTAGAAAGCTAAAAGCAATGCTTTTACAACAAAGATCCGCTGGAGATATGACAGGCATTGGTTATAATCCATGTGATTGGATGAAATATCTTGAAAAATATGTTCCTACCTTTGTAAAACAACAACAGGAGTACGAGAAAGAAAGCATTCTATTGCAAGAACTTGAGGAACTGTTAGGATAAATTATTGTATAGTTTTGATGAGTTAAAACAAACCAGAAGATGTAATAGGACCATCTGGACCTGTTAGCCAGATGATGATCTAGATTAGGACTTAGTCTAGGGGGAACTGCCAGACCAGAAGACTTCACCAGATGAGATCTGACCAGAGGCAGAGGACCTTCCCCAGACCAGACGAGTCTGGTGGAACAAAAGATGCTCAGTTTGATCCCCTGTTTCTACTGAGTATTCTTGTTGTTAACCAGATTTGGACCAGAAGACACCGAGGTTGCCTGGTGTCTGGAACTGCCTTTCCTGGAGAGAATCAGAGTTAGGCAGAGGAAGCATTTGACCGTTGGTGATTCAAATCAAGTCAAACTAGATCGGATTGGAAAGTTATTGAAGTTAATCAATCCAAGGATCTCACCAACCCAATCAATCAATTAGGGAATTGATTGATTGGAAGCTTCCTTAAATAGAGGATCTGGTTGGATTAGCTCTCCAACGGCTAGCCCTAATCCCCTCTATAAATACAAGAGTGCAGTCTCAAGAAAAAGCTCTAGAGAGATCCTACGCGCATAAGTCACATTACAAGCTTTTGATAATCACTCTTAGCACTCTTATTGTTCACATTATATATCTACTCTTAAGGAGTTGTTGGACTTTAACCTGTTCATCTCTAAGATAAGGTTGAAGGTTGATTACTTTAGATTGTGGTTAGATCTAAAGGAGTTGTAAGAAGGAACTGGTACTTCGAAAATTCCAGTACGTAAGTAAGTGGTTGGTTGATAGTGAGACCCCTTGGATAAAAGGGAGAGTGGACGTAGGATATTCAGATCTGAACCACTATATATCCGGTGTTATTTATTACTTTCGTTTATTTAATCTCTTACTTATCTTGTGCTCTTATAATAAGAAGTTTGTTAAGACATAACCTTAAAGCTTCCGCAATTAATCTATCTAGTGGGACCAACAAGTGGTATCAGAGCAGTGTGTCCAACGACCACTGCTTTATAAAGCCTTTGGTGGTCACCGGGCAGATCCATTGCTCTTTGTTGTTTTTGTTCAAATTCTTGGTAAATCCTTTATTTTAGTAAATATGTCTTCGAAATCTTCTTATAAGAGTCGCAAACTGCCAGAATTCTCATTCGAGGATTATAGCCACTGGAGCTTCATGATGAGTAATCATCTTGGAGCTATTCATCACCGCATGTTAGATGTGGTAGAAAGTGGCCCAATTCAATTTTACTGGACTCCTATTGATAGTGGCAGGTCAGAGTCCAGAGAAGAAACTAGTGAAACTGCCCAGAAAGCTGCAGAGGACAGAGTCCCCAGGCAAAGAATCCTAAAAAAGAAAGATGAGCTTGACAACGATGAAAGAAAACTTTACAATCTGGACCAGGTGGCACAGACTGAGATTATCAACACACTCACCAAGGAAGTGATAGAGAAGGTCAGAACCTGTGCAACTGCCAAGGAGATGTGGGATAAACTTACCCTACTCTGTGAAGGAACAGAGAAGATTAAAGATAACAAGCTCCAAGCTGTTCAACACTCGTTTGACACCTTCAAGATGAAACCAGACGAGACTATTGAACAGCTGGATATGCGTCTCACAAACCTCCTGAACAAGGCTAGTGCCTTAGGTAAGACCTATTCAGAGAAAGAAATAAATAGTAAAATATTGCGTTCACTAACCAGCAGGTGGAGAATCAAAGTCACTGTGATCAAGGACAACAAGGATCTCAACACTCTGGATCATCATCTTCTGTTGTCTGATCTCAAAGCCTATGAGTATGATCTTCAAGAGGAGGATCAAACAGAAGAGGTTTCCTCTTCTGGTCAGAAAGAAGTTGCATTCTCCTCAACTATCAAGACTTTTGAAAAGCCAAAGGAGTCTACTGCAAATGACTTGAGCCTCAAGGAACAGGTAGCACTTCTAACCCGTAAATTGGATAAAATGAGTTCAAAATATGGCAGGTACAAAAGGTATTGGAAGGAGTCTACCAGAGACAGGAAGAGTTCCTTCAAGCCTGCAGAAAAGGAGAAGACATCTGGAGACTCAAGGGAGACCAGATTCAGAACTCCAGAAAGGAGGAAAGATGACAACCATGGCAGCTCTGGGAGATCAGATTATCAGAGGAGGGATGGTAGCTCTGGCAGACCTGACTATCAGAGGATAGAGAATAGTCCAGCCAGACCAGACTACAACAAGAGGAGGAGAGAGCCAAGTCCTAGTCCCAGAGGAGACAATGCCTGCTACACATGCAACAAGACTGGTCACTACAGTTATGATTATCCTCAACTTACTCCTAGGGAAAGAGAAGAGAAAAGACTCAAGAGAGATAGGAGATATGCAGACAAAAGAGCATTGCTGGCAGAAGCAGAGGAGGAGGATACTAGTTCCAGTTCTTCTTCTTCTGATTTCGGGTCTGATGATGATGTATGTCTGATGGCAGACATCAATGAGGTACAAGAAACTACCTTAGTCTTATCAAATTCCAAATATACTGAATCCTCTAATTCATCTGGTAACTCCAGAGAGTCTGATATGCAGCAAATGCTATCAGATCTCCAAAATTGTGTTCAACTATGTCAAAAACTTGAGAAAGAGAATGGTAGGCTCAGAACTGAAGCTCAATCCTTATCTCATGAACAAAAATCCACTAGAGAACTCATGAAAGATCATTCCAAAGAAGTCTCTGAACTTCAGGATAAGATCAAAGAAAAAGATACTCTGGTAGATCAACTCATGAAGGAAAAAAGTTCTCAGGAAGATGAGCTCAATGAGCTTAGAGCCAAATACCAGACTCTTATCAAGGGAAAACAAGTTGAGCAAACTATTGAGATACCTGTGCCCAGAGAAGATTCCATGAAACCAGATGTTCTATCTATTATTTCAGGATCTTCTCAACGCATAAATGATAAGAGTGGTTTAGGATATCCTGGAATTATTAAAAGATCTCATAAATATTGCTTTACCAAAGACAAGTCTATAAGATCTGGTGAACTTGTGGAACTCCGGAATGAAGAGGATCCTTCTGATCGCATGGTGGTTCACAGACCTGGTTGGAAATGGGACCCCCCTGCTGATAATTCGAAATATAATCCAGAAGAGGTGAATGTTCTGGAAGGAAAAATTCTAGAGCATACAAGTCAGAAAAGATAACCTATGAAGATTGATGGTTCTGTACAGATGCCTAACCTGATTAGAGAACCTCAGAGGAATCCTAAAAGAGTGGAACCTAAGCAGATTAGGGGACCTAAAAAAGGAGACTCTAAGAGGAAACCTAATCAGAATAGGAGATACCAGAGGAGGTATACTGAACCAGAGAACCTCAATCAGAATCAGGGATCTCAAAGGTGGAATGCTCCAAGAAGATTCCAGAACAGGAAACCTCAGAAGGAATCTTATCATCAGAATAGATCCAATTTTCAGAACCAGAGTAGGTCTTCCATACCCATCTATAGAAAACCAACTGATCTGGGTAGTTATGACACCAGAGATGGTTCTTCTAGGATGTACCCTTACAACCAGACCTTTAAGACCATGTCTTTGAGGCAGGCCATTCCAAAGGCCAGATTTGAGAAAAGGTACACCAGACCTGTTTATAGAAAAGGTTTCCTTATCAGACCAGTAGCTCAATATGTCATTGTAAGAGGACATGTGCTGGTAGATAGATTTGGAAGGAAGATAAGATCTCCTCATCCAACAAGGGATGATCTTTATCTTTGGATTCCTACAAAACTTGCAACTAACCAATCAGGACCCAGCACTAGTAGGGGACCTAATTGATTTCTCTGTAGGTAGATAAGAGCCCATTGGAGAAAGGACTTTCAAGCAACCATGTTTGGTACATTGATAGTGGATGTTCCAAGCACATGACCTTCCAGAAAGATAATCTCCAAGATTACAAGCCAATGAATGGGCCAAGAGTGATGTTTGGTGACAACAATTATGGAGTCACCAGAGGAGTTGGAAAGTTGATCTTTAATGGAGTATCTGTAGATGAAGTCTACTATGTTGAAGGACTCAAGCATAATCTGCTTTCAGTATCCCAATTTTGTGATAAGGGATACTAAGTGAAGTTTTCTAGTGATTCATGCACTGTCTTTTCTTCTGATTATAATGATATCTTGCTAATAGGCTTGAGGAAGGGTAATATTTATCTTGCAGATTTTAGCAGTTGCCCAAGAAATGCTTGCCTGGTTGCTAAAGGATCTGCAGAGAACAACTGGATTTGGCACAAGAGATTGTGTCATCTGAACTTCAAAACACTGAACAAGATTGCCAGAAAAGGTCTTATTCGAGGTCTTCCTAATGAAGTGTTTAAGAAGGATCAGGTTTGTGGTTCATGCCAGAAGGGTAAACAACCCAAGACTTCCTTTAAGGATGTCCAGAGCACAACCACAACCAGAGTACTTCAACTACTTCACATGGACCTGTTTGGACCTGTTTCTCCTCTTAGTTTCAGTGGAAGGAAGTACACCTTGGTGATAGTAGATGACTTTTCAAGATACACTTGGGTAGTGTTCTTGTTTAAGAAAAATGAAACTATCACTAAGCTGCCAGAATTCTTCAAGCAGATTCAGAATGAGCAGAACCAGAGCATAGTCAGAATCAGAAGTGACAAAGGGACAGAGTTTTGGAATTCACACATTGCAGATTACTGCAAGGACCATGGGATTTTTCATGAGACATCTGCTGCCAGAACACCCCAACAAAATGGAGTAGCAGAAAGGAGGAATAGAACCCTCAAAGAGGCTGCAAGAACACTTCTGGCAGAGTACAACACACCACAAAGGTTTTGGGCAGAGGCCATTAATACAGCTTGTTATACTCAGAACAGATGCTTAATTGCCCAGAGACATAACAAGACTCCATATGAGATATGGAAAGGTAAAACCCCATCTGTTTCATATTTTCATGTTTTTGGATGTAAGTGTTTCATCCATGACAATGGGAAATCTAAATTATGAACTTTTGATGCCAAAGTGGCTGATGGAATATTTTTGGGATATTCCAGCACCAGTAAGGCTTTTAGAGTTTTTAATAAGAATTCACTTTGTGTGGAGGAAACACCTCATGTTATTTTTGATGAATCTGCTTTTGAGTGCAAGGTGGACTATAAGTCTTCTGATGAGACACAGAATCAGACTATTCCCAGAGTAATCAAAGTCAATCCACCTATTCTTGATTCAGATTCAGACTCAGATTCAGATGGTGACCCATTTTCTGGTTCTCTGAAGAAGAAGTCTTCACAAGGTGCAGAACCAGAGGAGGTTGGAACTCATGTAGGGGGAAGCTCTTCTGCAAGTGGTGATGTGCACCAAGGTACTGCAGAGGATGATCAATCAGGCAAGACCACGGGAAGGAGGACCCTGGTTGATCACCCCAATGACCTGATAATTGGAGATCCAACTAAGGGTGTCCAGACTAGGAGAACTCTTAACTTAGCTGCCTTATTCAGTTGCTATGTGTCATTGATTGAGCCCAAGAACATCAAGGAAGCACTGAAGGATTCAAATTGGATTGTTGCAATGCAAGAGGAGTTGAATCAATTCACCAGACAGGATGTTTGGGAGCTGGTAGACAGACCAAGACATCAAAAGGTGATAGGAACTAAGTGGGTTTTCAAGAATAAAAAAGATGAGAATGATATCATTACTAGGAACAAGGCAAGGCTAGTGGCTCAGGGCTATTCTCAGTCTGAAGGAATAGACTATGATGAGACATTTGCACCTGTTGCCAGACTAGAAGCCATCAGATTGTTCTTAGCATATGCTGCTCACATGAAGTTTAAAGTATACCAGATGGATGTGAAATCTGCCTTTCTTAATGGGATTATCATTGAGGAAGTGTATGTGGAACAGCCTCCTGGTTTTGAACAAGATGACAAGGTGTTTAAGCTTAAGAAAGCTCTTTATGGGCTGAAGCAGGCACCCAGAGCATGGTATGACACTCTATCTCAATTTCTTCTGGACAATGGTTTTACTAAGGGTAAGATTGATAGGACCATGTTTAGGAAAGAAGAAGGAAAGGACATCCTTCTGATCCAAATATATGTTGATGATATTATATTTGGATCCCCTAACAAGAAGTTGTGTGAGAAGTTTGGTGAACTCATGCAGAGCCAGTTTGAGATGTCTATGATGGGTGAAATGAATTATTTATTAGGTTTGCAGGTAAAGCAATCAGAGAAGGGAATTTTCATAAATCAGGCAAAGTACATCAGAAACATGTTAGAGAAGTTTGGAGTAGGATCTAGCAAAGCAGCCAAGATCCCTATGATGGCAAATTTCAACATGGACCCAGATGAGTCTGGAGAGAGTGTGGACCAGACTCAGTACAGAGAACTTATTGGATCTCTTCTGTACTTGACTGCAAGCAGACCAGATATCACCTTTGCAGTAGGAGTGTGTGCCAGATTTCAAGCTAATCCTAAGAAAAGTCATTTGGAAGCAGCTAGGAAGATATTGAAATATCTTAAGGGAACAGTGAATTTAGGATTATGGTATCCTGCAGATGACAACTTAGAGTTGAGTGGTTATTCGGATTCTGATTATGGTGGATGCAGAATAGATAGAAAGTCTACAAGTGGAACATGCCAATTTTTAGGGAATAAATTGGTATCTTGGTTTTCTAAGAAGCAGACTTCAGTTGCCACATCAACAACAAAAGCAGAGTATATGGCTGCAGGAGCTGTTGTTCACAACTACTCTGGATTAGTCAACAGCTTAGGGACTACCAGATTAGAGCTAAGGATATTCCAATATTCTGTGATAGTAATAGTGCAATTGCCATCACCCAGAATCCAGTTCTTCATACCAGATGCAAACATGTTGATATAAGGAATCATTTTATCAGAGATCATGTTGAGAAGGGAGATATAAGGATGGAAAAGATTGCAACAGAGAAGCAGAGAGCAGATATTTTGACTAAGCCATTGGTTGTGACCAGATTCAGAGAGTTAGCATTTGAGTTAGGATTATTGGATCCAGAGACAGATTTGTTTTAGGGGGAACATCAGAGAAGTATCCTTTATTTATACCGTATTTCATAATCTTTGTTCTTTAAAACTAACATACCTGTAGATTAGAAATATCAGAGAAGTTACATCTCCAGATGAGGTATGCACCAGGTGACACTTGTACCAGATGAGGTACGTCCCAGATGAGGTGCTGAGTCAGATTCCAGAAAAGACCAGAGTCTTCTCTGATCAAAACCAGATGGATTTCCATCAGATGAGGTGTAACACCAGACTAGTTGTGGTATCATCTGGTTACAATACCAGGTGACAGGTATGCTTTTACTTCTCTGGCCCCTGATCATTGGGACACACCTTTTATATTAGTAAATACACCCAAAACGTTTCAACTTCAGAGTGTATTTAAGACTAGGGTATAGGGCCTAGGCATTCATTTCGCTTTTTCCCTTGACTGCCACAAAACCCCTTTACACCCAGTCCCAATGTTCACGCCTACGCACCAGATTAAATCTGTATTTTGCCTTTTAATCTTGGCCATCAGATTTAATTACTGTGCAAAATGTCAATCAATTCGAAAATTGATTTTGTTCCCTAATTTATATTTGGAAATTACACGCGTTCACACTTTATTAAATTTCAAAACCACGCGTCCTTTCTTATTTAAACATCTCTCAATCTGTCTTTTCAAGTTTTCTTACATTCAAACCCTAACCTCTCTCTGCAAGTTTTTCTTCTCTCTCTCTCTCTCTCTCACAGCAATGGCCCCTCCATGCAATTTCGATCATGTCTTGATGATGAAGAAGTTGAAAACAGAGATGGTGGTTGACTTCTACACCACGAAGAACCCTGTGGCGCTGTCAATTCTGGAGTTGCTCCAGAAAGCAGGGGTGGAGAAGTTGATTTCGACGGTTTCGAAAAATTTTAGGACTTTGGACGGATATGCGGCCCAGTTTCTGGTTCGTATGAAGATCCATGAGGACCACATTTCATCCAAGATTGACGAAGAAGATTTGGTGTTTTCCCAGCACGATTTCTGTGCGTTATTTGAAAATATTTCGGCAGAAGGGGTAGATCCACTGACGTATAAGGAAGATGAAATTATTGACTCATTCAAACTTTTTGCTAGATCTTCTTGCCAGAACATCACGAAAGGATTTTTAGATAAGCACTTAAGGCAGAAGTATAAGGTGTTGTTCGATATAGTGGTGAAGGTGCTTATGTGTGAAAATCACAGCACAGATGCCATTTTCAATGGCAGGATGTGTGTGATGCGAGCATTGTACGATGGAGTACAATGTAATTGGGCGAAGTTCTTCTGGGATGTGTTGAGGAAGAACAAGTTGAAGGTAAAGAAGGAGGCTTGTCCTTCCAAGCCAGGGGAGTTGCAGTTCTATTTCACTGCAAATGTTTCGTTGGGAACGAAACTAACTTTAATTTTGGATTCATTGCTTCCGGAGAAGAAATGGAAGGAGTCCTGGTGCAGAGAATTCCATAAGTCCAAGATTTTGTTCTCCAAGGATGGTCCTCTCCATGGTCATGCCGACTCTGATTGAGAGCAAGCCATCACTGCACCCCCTCTTCAAGCAGTACCCTCACCTGCTAAAGGGCAGAAGCAGCAGAAGAAGCAGCAGAGTAAAAAGAAGACTGCTGAGGCTACTGGTTCTTCAACCATAGCTTTTTCTGGCTCCTCAGAGGAGGACCAGATTCCCCTTCTTGATGTACTGAAGAAGAAGGGTGATGATGATAAAGCTGCTAAGAAGGCAGGAGCAGCTAAGAGAAAGAGGCCAGAGGAGGCCAAGAGAGCATTTGCTAAGAAGCACAGACCTAGCAGAAGGGCTAGGAAGACTCTTCTGGTGGATGAGCCATCAGAAGAAGAGGAGGAAGAAGCAGCAGAAGAGGTTGAGCCTCTGAAGAGGAAGCCTAAGGCAAGGAAGGCCATTCTTCAAGATTCAGACTCTGGCTCTGATCTTGGAGATGCACTGGAGCAAGCTATTGATGAAGCTGCCAAAATCATGCAGGACTCCACTACTCCAGTCCCTTCTGAAGAGGTAATCCCACCTATCTCTACCTCAACCCCTACTAATCTTGTTACCCCCACTACCTCTCCCCCAGATAACCCTCCCCAAACTCCATCTGCTTATGGTGCCCCTATTGCCACACCAGAACAGACTCTCTCAGATACCCCCATATATACTCCCTCAACCATACCCACACAAACACCTTCTCCCCCACCTTCCCAAACACATCTTCCCACAAATCCCTCTCCCCCAGCCCCTGAACCAGAAGGAACATCTACTTCTGGTGCAGAACCCTCCATTCCCTCCCCTTCCACATCACAAATTCCAATCCCACCCTCTGTACCAGAGATCCCAGCTACTTCTGGTGCAGAGCAACCCATTCCTCCACCCTCTACCTCACAAAATCCAAACCCTCCCCAAACTCAAACAGATCAGAACTCAAACTTGAACCCTCTTTCCATGGCATTGGGATTCCCTGCCCCTCCCCGTTCTCCTACATGCCTTACCAGCGATGATAGTGAAGATGATGAAGCTTCACTTGAGCCTGCTCACTTAGCACCTTCCTCCTCTGCCTCTGGGCCCAAACCCTTCACTTTCTCATCTGCAGAAATGGGTCCCATTAGGCAGAGTATGAGTGTGAGTGCTCAGCTCTGGCTAAGAGAGCATTTCCCAGTTCTTCTGGAGCACTTACCACTTTTGGCAGACCTTACTGATGCCAAAGTCTGGAGCAAGGCCAGACTTGAAGATGTGGAGGACCTCATGTTGTTGCTTGAAGAAATGGGTCCCTCCAACTTCACTGCCTGGGAGATAGAGCTGAAGAAGAAGATGAATATTCAGAACCCAGCTAAGCTGGAGACTCCAGCGGCGGCCAAGGTGGTAATTCGCACCTTGTTGATCCAGAGGGGAGTGATGATCTCCCCTGAGGGCCCCTCTTATAAGTTTGGGCCTCATTTTGTCTTTCCTCCAGAGCTCTACTCTGATGAGGAAGATTTTGATATGTCTCCTGCCGTGCTCCAGAAGATGAAGACTTTTTTCAACGAGCAAATCATGCAGATAGGGCGGTTCTCTAAGGCAATTCAAAACATGGCCCCTGCTATGATAGAGCACCAAATTCGGCAGGAGAGGAGGATTTTCCTTAAGCAGATCAAGTCCACTCTTGCTGAAGTTAAAGCCTCTTTTAAGGCAAATGGTCTCTTTGTGAAGTTGGATGTGATGCACAGCCAGAAACAGCTCCAGGAGCACGTGCTGGAGCAGATGAGGCCAGTTTCTGTGTTGAAAGTTGAGATGGCTTCTCAAATGCTGCAGACTGCTAAGCTCAAGGACTCCCTCCTGGAGATGTTAGAGAAGCAGGAGAAGCTAGTTGCAGAATCTCAAGCTTACCTGGAGGAAGCAAAGCAGCTCCGTGATCTTCACTCTTCCTCCAACACTGCCTTGCCTGATCTCATAAGGCAGGTGGTGGAGCCCCTCCTTGATGAAGTTAAAAAGGGGGAAGAGAAGGCCAGAACTGATCTGGCGAAGACCACCAATGAGACACTTTTTAGCCATGGAGCTCGTCTGGACCTGCTAGAGAACACCTTGGCCCAGGCAGAGCTGCAGAAAAAGAAGAAGGAAGAGCTTAAATCTCTTACCATGGCTAAGCAGCTTGCTGCAGAAGAGGATTCATCAGAAGCAGAGCAGGATCCCATTTCAATCTCCGGACCTGCTAAGAGGAAGTTTAGGAAAGTCAAGAAGAGCTTCCTTGAAACTGTTGTTGAAGAAGCTCAGAAGAGATATAAGGAAGAGACTCCAGAGGAGAAGCAAGCTAGGATAAGGAAAAACATAGATGAAGAGCAGAGGCTCAGATATGTTAGGAGGCGGAACAAGAAGACCAGAGAAGCTGGTGTTCCTTCTGGTGCAGGTGGATCTAGTCAGAGGAGGAAAGCTCCTATTGAGGTGATGAACATTTTGCCTCTCAGGACAGAAGGGTCTTTTGACTCTACTGTGCCTGTGCCCTTGATTGAGAAATGGAAGGAGGCAAAGACTCTCTGGTTCATTCAACATTATATCCAGAGGCCAGCACTAGAGGATGATGAGCTGATCAACAGAACCTTTCACTCTTGGATGCAAGCTTATGATGCAGATCTGTACAAGCAATTGATGGATTCTACCATTGAATTCAACCTGGAGGTGACTGCTCCTGAGTTTACTTATCTCAACACTCATATGAATGGAAACCAGGTTGATTGGGCAGAGCTGAAGAGATTATACAAGACCAAGGTGTTGGTGAATTTCACTCCAACATCTTCTGCAGAGTTGAAGGCTGTCCAGGATAGGTTCCTTGACTGGTTTCTTGTGCCTAAAGAGAATAGAAGATATGCATAGAATAGGATTTGATCTTCAATGTAATCTGTAATCACCCTTATCCTTGTTATTAATGAAAGTATCATATCTTCTCTGTCTCAAAGACAACTCCTTGTTGTCTTATTGTTTGCTTGATAAGACCTATTCTAAGGTCTTATCCTTTTACTGGTTTTAAGCTTAAGTTTTATTTTTTGATCAGTTTTGGTAGTGTTTTAACTTCATCAAAAAGGGGGAAATTGTTAGGATAAATTATTGTATAGTTTTGATGAGTTAAAACAAACCAGAAGATGTAATAGGACCATCTGGATCTGTTAGCCAGATGATGATCTAGATTAGGACTTAGTCTAGGGGGAACTGCCAGACCAGAAGACTTCACCAGATGAGATCTGACCAGAGGTAGAGGACCTTCCCCAGACCATACAAGTCCAGACCAGACGAGTCTGGTGGAACAAAAGATGCTCAGTTTGATCCCCTGTTTCTACTGAGTATTCTGGTTGTTAACCAGATCTGGACCAGAAGACACCGAGGTTGCCTGGTGCCTGGTACTGCCTTCTCTGGAGAGAATCAGAGTTAGGCAGAGGAAGTATTTGACCGTTGGTGATTCAAATCAAGTCAAACTAGATCGGATTGGAAAGTTATTGAAGTTAATCAATCCAAGGATCTCACCAACCCAATCAATCAATTAGGGAATTGATTGATTGGAAGCTTCCTTAAATAGAGGATCTGATTGGATTAGCTCTCCAACGGCTAGCCCTAATCCCCTCTATAAATACAAGAGTGCAGTCTTAAGAAAAAGCTCTAGAGAGATCCTACGCGCATAAGTCACATTCCAAGCTTTTGATAAATACTCTTAGCACTCTTATTGTTCACATTATATATCTACTCTTAAGGAGTTGTTGGACTTTAACCTGTTCATCTCTAAGATAAGGTTGAAGGTTGATTACTTTAGATTGTGGTTAGATCTAAAGGAGTTGTAAGAAGGAACTGGTACTTCGAAAATTCTAGTACGTAAGTAAGTGGATGGTTGATAGTGAGACCCCTTGGATAAAGGGAGAGTGGACGTAGGATATTCAGATACGAACCACTATATATCCGGTGTTATTTATTGCTTTCGTTTATTTAATCTCTTACTTGTCTTGTGCTCTTATAATAAGAAGTTTGTTAAGACATAACCTTAAAGCTTCCACAATTAATCTATCTAGTGGGACCAACAGGAACTAACTATTCAAAGATTAGTCAAAAATCTATCTGATGAGAAACAAAAGAAGATTATTGACATTATCTATGGGAAGGTTGAAAATGAACAACATTTGGAAGAAAAGATCAATCTGTACACAGACAAGATTAAATCAATCTGTAAAGAAGAAACTTCGAGTCAAACTTTACAGACAACAACTGTGCAGCCTGAGACAGTCTACAGATGACAAGAAAGTTGCTCAGGAAGTTCCATACAAGAAAGGCAAAAGACCAACTATTGCTAAACCAACTTGGGTAGTTAAAAATGTCACAGGAGGATATCCAAATCTTTGGATACCTAGAAACTAATCTTTCAATTTTTGCAGGGACATTTGACAACCACTTCAAAGGAGATATGGTATATTGATAGTGGTTGTGCAAGACACATGACAGGAAATAAAGAAGCACTTTCCAACCTTAGAGAACTAAACGGACCTAGAGTAGTTTTTGGTGATAATGCCAGTGGAACTGCCAAAGGTTCAGGTTCATTAAAAAGAGGAAATGTTCAGATTCATGATGTATATCTGGTGGATGGATTGAAACATAACTTGCTCAATGTGAGTCAATTTTGTGACAAAGGCTACATTGTAGACTTTATACCTAACTCATGTATGATCAAAGATGCTGAAACCAAACAAGTCAAACTTTTTGGTTCTAGAAAAGGAAATGTGTATATAGTCGAATGGAGCTCAGCTGAAGAGAATGTTTGCTTTATTGCCAACAACTCTACAGATACAAGCTGGCTTTGGCATAAGAGACTGAATCATATAAATTTCAAGACCATGAATGATCTTGTGAAGAATAAACTTTTGAGAGGCCTACCAGAGACAAAATTCAAGACCATCTTTGTGATGCGTGCCAAAAGGGTAAGCAATCAAAGAAGATTTTTAAGAACAAAATTTTTGATGGCTCAAATAAGGTACTAGAACTGCTTCATATGGATCTCTTTGGACCCATAGAACCAGTTAGTATTAGTGGAAAAAAGTATACTCTAGTAGTGGTAGATGATTACTCAAGATTCACATGGACTGTGTTCCTAAGGAAAAAGAGTAAAACCCTACAGAGACTGCCTGAACTCATGAGAAAAATTCAAAATGAGAAAGGTTTGAAAATTGTAAAAATCAGATCTGATAGAGGAACGAATTTACAAATCAAGTTATTGAGGAATTCTGTTCTCTTCATGGAATTCATCATGAATATTCAGCTGCTAGAACACCACAACAAAATGGTGTTGCTGAAAGAAAGAATAGAACTCTGAAAGAAGTTGTTAGAACCATGCTAGTGGAAGCTCACTTACCTAAAAGGTTTTGGGCTGAAGCTACCAATACTGCTTGTTACACACAAAACAGATGCTTAATTAACAAGACACATTCAAAGACCCCTTATGAATTGTGGAAAGGTTTTAGTCCAAATATATCTTATTTTCATATTTTTGGATGCAAATGCTACATTTTGAACAATGAGAAAGAATATCTAAAAACTTTTGATCCCAAAGCAGATGAAGGATTCTTTCTTGGATATTTAATAGTAAGCAAAGCATTCAGAGTATTTAATAAGAGGACTATGCTTGTGGAAGAATCTACACACGTTGTGTTTGATGAACCACACATTGCAGACAAAGAAAGTCAAGAGATCATTAAGGATCTACAGAAAGGAGAAAACTCTACAGATAGAACTCTACAGCCATACGTAACAGTTGAAATTCCAGCAGGAATAACTGAACAAGGCAATAGAGAATCATCTAAAGAGTTGCCAAGAACAGAAGAATACTTGAATGAAATATATCAAGACAATCAAGGTAATATTCTAATAGTGGAAGAGTTGACTGAAGAATTGAATGAATCTACAGTTAATAACTCTACAGCTGAACAGAATATTATACATGACCCTTTGAATTTGAAATGGCTTAAAGACCATCCCCCTGAACAAATTATTGGAGAAGTCTTTGACAAGGTAAAAACTAGAAGACAACAGCATGAAGCTATGTTTGCAAGCTTTCTATCTCAGATAGAACCTTCAAATATAGAAGAAGCTCTTATGGATGTCAACTGGATACTTGCCATGCAAGAGGAACTAAATGGATTTGAGAGAAATCAAGTTTGGGAATTAGTTCCCAGACCAAGGCTCCAAAAAGTAATTGGCACAAGATGGGTTTTCAAGAATAAGCTTGATGAAGACGGTGTTGTTACAAGAAATAAGGCTAGACTTGTAGCACAAGGATACTGTCAAGCTGAGGGAATTGATTTTGATGAATCATTTACACCAGTTGCAAGATTAGAGGAAATTAGGATATTTTTAGCCTATGCTGCTCACATGAAGTTTATTGTATACCAAATGGATGTAAAGAGTGCATTTCTGAATGGACTTCTCTCAGAAGAAGTCTATGTAGAGCAACCTCCTGGTTTTGAAGACTCTACAGATGGAGACAAGGTTTACAAACTTAGAAAAGCTTTATATGGATTAAAGCAAGCCCCCAGAGCATGGTATGATACTTTTTGTGATCACTTAATCAAGAACAGTTTTAAAAAAGGAACGGTGGATAAGACCCTATTCAGACTCAAACATGGTGAAGATATCTTACTAGTTCAGATTTATGTTGATGACATTATCTTTGGATCAACTAATGAAGAACTATGTGGGAAATTCTCACATCTTATGCAAGAAAAGTTTGAGATGAGCATGATGGGAAACTTGAATTTCATTTTGGGATTGCAAGTGAAGCAAATGGATAAAGGAATCTTTATAAGTCAGGCCAAATATACTCAAGAACTGATCAGAAAGTTTGGAATGAGTTGTTCAAAGCCTACATTTATTCCTATGTCCCAATCAACTTTGTTGGATAAAGATGAAAATGGAAAAAGTGTGGATGTCACAATGTATAGAAGATTGATTGGATCCTTGCTATACCTTACAGCCAGCAGACCAGATATCATGTTTGTTATGGGTGTATGTGCTAGATTTCAAGTTAATCCTAAGGAATCACACTTGAATGCTGTGAAAAAGATAATCAAGTACATCAAATCTACCCAAAATCTTGGATTATGGTATTGAAAAGAGGGTGGAATAGAACTAAAAGGTTACACAGATTCAGATTTTGCCGGATGCAAAGTTGACAGGAAGAGTACTAGTGGGATATGTCAATTTCTTGGACAAAGACTAGTTTCCTGGCATAGCAAGAAACAAAATTCTATTGCACTATCTACAGCTGAAGCAGAATATATAGCTGCAGGAAGCTGTTGTGCACAAATTTTGTGGATGCAATACCAATTAAAGGATTATGATATTGAGTCAAAGAACACAACTATATTCTGTGACAATACAAGTGCTATTGCTATCACACAGAACCTTGTTCTTCACTCAAGATCAAAGCATATTGATGTAAGACATCACTTTATTAGAGATCATATTGAAAAGAAAGATATTAAAATGGAAAAGATCCATACAGATCTTAATCTTGTAGATATTTTTACTAAGCCCCTATGTGAGTCAAGATTTTCTACCTTAAGAGGTGAACTAGGAATGTTAGAATTGTGAGAAAATCACTCAGCATAAATTATACAGTTGAAAGGATCTCAATAAGAAGTCAAAATGTTGTGATAGGTTAGTGTAAGCTGGAAACATGCAAATGCAGACTTCAAGTATGCAGATGCAAGCTTAAAGTATACAGATGCAAACCTTGATCAACTGTAGACTATCTTAATTAAAGATTTCACAACTGCAAACTTTAAACTGTAGATTTACTCT
The DNA here is from genome assembly GCA_947034835.1 of Ballota nigra. Classification (NCBI taxonomy): domain Eukaryota; kingdom Viridiplantae; phylum Streptophyta; class Magnoliopsida; order Lamiales; family Lamiaceae; genus Ballota; species Ballota nigra. The sequence goes on along the minus strand of OX344730.1, from coordinate 53,705,871 downwards.
TTGACTTGTACATTCTTAACCATTAAATGCGTACACTACTAAATTCCAAACACTTGTACTTGTTTGTACACAGAATTTTGGATTTATTGTCCCAGGTTTTTAATTGATAAAATCGTACTGGACAGTGTTCATTTATATATTGACTTTCAAAATTGGATTTTACTTATTTTACTTGAGAGTCGTTGATCTTTTAAAGTAAATAAGTACTCCAAACATATCTGACCGTTGAAATCCAAAATCATAGGAAAATTGTTACCAACTTTCCTAGAAGTCTGTGCATATATATACTCGACCCTTAGTTCAATATTGGTTCATTTTGTGTTCATTCTTTTCACTTACGCTTTTCGCATTCTAAACTGCAAAATCTTGAACCAACACTTTGTTCAATTATTTCAAGGAAATCATGAAGATACTTTTTGGTTCTTTATTCGATTTCAATGCTCTAATTGAAGCCCTAGAAAAATCTGAGGTTATGCTCGTATTTTCCATCGAATCAAGACTCAAGGTCTTGAATATATCTTAACAAATAAGCCAGAAGGTTATGATGATATATTGCCACAAAAGTTCTATGAATCTGCTACATATTCCGTAGGAAATAAGTACATCAAAGCTATTATTGATGGTGTTGAAGTAAAGATCACCATTGGCGTGATCAGTGAAGCTTTAAAAATTCCTTTTGGAGGACTTCACTTTTCAGAATTCTACTTCAAGGATGAAGATGTTGTTTATTACAAAAAGTTTACTGGTGGATTAGATTTGCCCGATGGATGGAACATATATTTTAAGAAGAACAAATTATCAAAGGAGTATGTCTATTTGTACGAAGTCATGGACAAAGCACTTCTCAATAGGACTGGAAGTCATGATGATGGTCCTGAGATTGCTTGGGATTTGATGATAGCATTTGATAAAGGTATAAAGGTGGATGTTAGCTCACTTATCTTCAACAAGATTGCCTACAACGTATCTAAACCTGGCAAAACGAAAGGTTTTAGACTTTTCTTGAACTACATTCTGAAGCACTTGGGTATTCCTTTTTTCAAAGCTCGAAATCCTGTACCCATATTCGTTCACAGAATCATTGGACTAGGAAAGTTCAAGAAAGGAGCTACAGATGCCCCTCTAGCTGCCAAGAGAAAACAAAAGAAGTTAAAAGTTGTGGGAACTTCAAAACCCCCAGTCGTTCATCAATATAAATCCAAAGCTAAGAGAAAGCTTGAACTTCTTGATGAGGATGAAGATGACACTATAATCCTCAACAACCAGAAAATCTCGAAGGAATTGAGAAGGAAAAGGAAGCAACAGAGTTTACAGCTCAGATGACTAAGTCTACAGATGCAGACTTAGAAATTGTAGCTAGGACTACTGAGGGAAAAGAGATTACGGTTAAGGAACCACATGCCCTAACACCTTCCATACCTACAGATTTATCACTAGAAGGAGGTTCTGCAGATATTGATTTGGAGGATGAACAACTATCTGCAGAGCATGTTCAACAATTGGAAATGTATGAGAAATGGAGGGATTTAAGAAACGACTTGGAGATTATGAAGAAGAAAGACCAAGAAGAATTGTTGTGGATCCAAGAATGGAGCAATACTTCTAATATTGAAGAGCTCTTGGACAACAAGTTCTTTTTCAAGATGATTGCTGAACTGAAAAAGAGACAGATTCTAGAGAGAAAAACTCTTAAAGAAAAGAAGGCTAAAGGAAAAGAAGTTATCTTTAAACATCCTAAGGGAAAACCATTGAGCAAAGCTGCAGCTGAAGCTTTGAGAGTAGTTCTAGCCAATGAACCAGATGACAAGGCTATAATTCCTGGAGTGGAACTACTGTCAGCAGCTGGAGAAGAGAAAAGTTCTGATGAGGAAGGGATACCTCATGGTGGTGAGATTGGTGGAAGTTCTGTTATGCCACCAAGTCCTCCCATGGAAGATCTAGTAAATCTCAACATTTTGGTTGAAGGAGTTCAGTTTGTTGTTCAAACTGATTTGCTGAACCAGAAAGAACCTAAAGAAAGTAATGAAGAGGTTGATGAAGCTGATGACAATGAGAAAGTTGACAAATCTTCTTGCAAGTCTGATAACTTGAAGAAAGGTGATGATGAGGATGATGCTAGTGATGGTGATCTACCACCACAAGGATGACAATGCATTGGAAATATATCACTTGAACCTAAAGCAATTGAGGCTGTGCCTGCTGAAGAGATTGTGCAAGAGTCTGCAGATGGGACTCAGCAGCTGCTATCTACTGGCAACCTGGGTAAGGATTTTGAAAGCTTTAAAGCTCATTCTGCCTATATTGTTTTAGATACAGCTGGCCCATCTACACCTCTAGGGGAAGAGTCTTTGACTGAAAAAGACTTTGATGATTATTTAAAAGAACTGGCTACACATGATGTGCCTACTCCATTATCTTTGAAGAGAAAGACCACTGCACCTTCCATGTCTGACCCCAAAAGACAGAAAGTTGCTGAAGCTAAAGGAAGTTTTGAAATTGTTCTGAGAATATCTGAAGAAGAAGAAGATGTTCTTGAAGATGAGGAGATCTTGAACAATGAAGAAATCTTGAAGAAGGTAACCAAGATAGAGACAACTATGGAAGATATGTCAAAAGATATCAAGGACGAGTTGAGAAGAATTCCTGATCACATAATTTCTAAAAGAATCAAGGAAGGAATTCAGGATATGCTGACTAAGCTTTTTGATAAAGCAAAGGAAGAGAAAATGCAAATTTAAGCAAAATTCAAAGAATCTATTGAAAATCTTGTGAATATGCATTTGACCATGAAGAAGGAACTACAACAGAAAGATGTAATGATTGAGGTGCTGAATAAAAATCTTGAAAAGGTTCTGAATGACAACAAAGAGATCAAGGAAGCTATTGATGGGATAAACAAAAACATGAGATCACTAACTGCAAACTCAAGTCGGATGGAATCTAACCTATTTGCAAAAATGGATACCCACCTTGGTTATTTTGCTAATGGCAAAAAAATGGAAGAAGCTAATGTGTCCATGAGTCTAGTTAGAAAATCTGATGAGAAGGAAGTGTTTGACAAAGCCCTGTCTAATATTCAGGATTTGCAAGGAAGTTTTGAAAGAGAGGTCAATCAAGCTTTTAATTCTAAACTGAGTGGTTTTGATAAACCTGTTGGAGGTGTGTCCATGTTTGCCAAACCACAAGAGAAGCCTCAATATACAGGGAGAATTATCAAATTCTCACAACCTAATGATCAGAGGTATATTGGCAAATGGGAAGCCAAGTTGATTCAAAGAAGGGAAGCTAAGATTGATGCTGCTCATGCACAAGAAAGGAAGATACATCCGGTATCAACCTTTGCTCAACATCTTCTTGAGAATATTCAGAATCAAGATTTTGAGAATCCTACAGTTGAGAAATCTTCAGACAGTATGCCTGTAGACCCGGTTTCAACAGTTGAGGTCAATCCTGCAGCTGAAATGGTTAAGTCTACAGATACAACTGAAGAAGATGAGAGTTTGTTGGAAGAGACTAGGAAGCTTATGAAAGAATTCAGAATGATTGGCCACTTACATTCTTTGCTAAAGAAACATGCCAGTTTGACAGACAGATTTAGACTATTCAAAACCTTGAAAGGTCAAGGAACACTGTATTCAGGTGGCAATGCTAAACTTCTAAGGAAGATTGGAGGAGGAGTTCAGAAGAAGCAGGTTTGGAAGAAGAAGATGCCCAAGACTCTATCCCCCAGATCCAGAGCAAGGAAGGAACAAGAAGAAGCAGAGTGTGTGTTGGTCTCGGTACAAGACTGAGGAATACGTGTATGGGGGGGGAATACACGTATACCAATTTTTCAAACTTAAAAACTGACTGAGTCCCCTTTACTCAGAGTGGTAAAGAACTAGGAGCTGATAACACACCTACTGACTACACTTGGTGCGGGTCAGTTGGCTAACTATCAGTTCAAGTTCAGTGCGGAAATGTTTGAGCCCTGATAGTTTAAAGTCTTGTTTAGTTTGCTTTCTGAAAACTCGTTTTACTCAATTCTGAAAGATGTTTAGTAAGGGCAGTGCTCTTTTAGAGGATCAGGCAGATGATTCTGACCTGATAAATACAATGCTTATGAATGAATATGTAATATGACAGGTATGCACAATATCAAAGCAATAAGAACACAACAAGTTTAACGTGGTTCAGAGACTAAAGCTCCTACGTCCACGGCCTGATTCAACAGGAAATCCACTCAAGGGATTCTTGTTTTTAACGTGCCAAGGTGCACCAAGACCAGCTAACCTCACTGATCTATACAAACTTCCTTACTAACACACTAACTGACTTACTCCCAACAAACCTAACTTAGGGTTTTGGTTTCAGTTTGGATTCCAACTTGGGTGAGATTATCCTTACAAGGCAAAGCTATGCTAAGGATTGGATAATCTCTCTAAGCTTAAGATAATGCTAGTTCGCTCTTGGAATACAGAATAACTCTCAATAACTAAGAAACACTTGGGAAAATTAGAATGGTTTCGAGTGCTTCTTCTAGGCTGAATGCTTTGAGTGCTTGAGAGCTTGAGTAATTTCTGGCTTGGAAATTTTCCCGTAACCTTGAGTGGGTTCAAGGTCTTCTGTATTTATAGATGATTTGAAAAACTATCCGTTGGAGAGATAGCGTTTCTTGTCAACTATGTAGAGTGGCTTCAAACGGACATATCTTCATACAGCAGACGTCCTTGCATGGATTTGGTAGATGCATTAAATGCACAATAAATGCTTGCCCGTTGAACATGCAGTCTGAATTCAGTCTTCTTGTCAGGTTCCGTACGTACGTGTCCTTCTCGGATTGGTCCACGTCATCAGGTTGGTGAGAATGTCAGAACTTATTCCTGAGCTTCAGGCTTGTCTTATTAAGTTCATTTTGTCTTGAGCTCACCGGTCTTGTCCTGACGCTGACATTCTTTTTGCATTGCTTGGCTCTACTCCAAGTCTTCCCAATAACTCGGTTTTATCCTGTTCCCTTCAGAACTGAGTAGTACTGACCTCAGGGTCATACTCTTCATCACTAAGACTTACTCAGCCAGCTTAGGAGACTGCCATAAGTTCAGGATGGTAAAACGTCTTCAGGCTCTGAGTCTTGATTGTCATCAGTAAGTGCTCCTCTTACTGAGTACCTGTGAAAAGTAAAATGACTATGTACAAAACCTAACCAAGACTAGCCTGACAGAACAAATGCAAACATCTTTTCAGGGGCTTTGGGATCTTAATCAAAACTGACAATGTCCCAACAATTTTCCCCTTTTTGATGATGCCAAAACACTGAAAAGATCCTCAAAACACTTAGAGGAAATATACAGACCTATCTATAAGATAAGACAGTGTTAGAGCAATTCTTGATAAAATACAGAATTTAAACAACAGCAAAAAAGACAATGAGTTTTTATCTATGGGCAAAAGTAATAGATTTCATTGATTGATATGAAACTGGTTACAATGAATCTTAATCTATTACATAGAGGTAATGAACTTCCTAGACTAATCTCATTTCAGGTTCGAGTCCATATCCAGCATTGACTCTTGCCTTCAGCTCGTCAAGTCTTCTAGGTTGATTCACATATCCTTCAGCTTTGGCAATCTTCAAGACTTCAATCATAATGGCCTTCGTGTTGTGCTTCTGAGTTCCAAGAACTAAGGGAGGAGCTCGAATGGTGAACTCAGGAGCCTTCACTTGGACTTGAGCTGCATCAGCCTCCTCCAAGATCTTCTGGAATAACTCAGGATGATTGTCCATCATGTAGTCAGTGAAGTGGGCATTGATATCGTCAGTGTCGCCCCACTTCTTCACAATAAACCACAATTTTACAAATTCATCCCTTGCATCAGTCCAAAACTCCTTCAATGACCCTGAGACGAACTCATCGATAAAAGCTTCCCTTACTCCTGATTCTGGCCTACTGACTTGAAGAATTGATGACTTCCTAACTGTTGGCCTCTTCCTGTACTTTCTAGGCTCAGGCTTCGCCTTCTTCCTCCTCAGCAAACTGATCACTGCATCATCTAGTTCTCGTTGTTGAAGCTCAGTGATGTCAGTCAGCTTCTCAACCTTCTTTTCCAAGATGCGCATCTTCTCCTTTTGAGCAATTTCAGCTCTGCGCATAGCCTCAGATTTCTCAGAATGATCTCCCCATGCTTCAGCACATAACTCCGCCACCAACTCCCCGGAGTAAGTGATGGGATTCTTCCTTGAGCTCATGGGAGAAGATCTTTGAACTGGCTCAGGTTGTTGCTTGGAAGGTTCATCAGTCTTTGCCTTTGCTGCCTCCGCCCTCAGCCTGGCAGCTATCTCCTCTCCTTCCTTCTCCACTGTCGCCAACCTAGCTGACTTCCTCACCCTTAGCACATCCCCTTCAGGATTGGCTTCAGGATTAGCTTGAACGGTTTCGCCTTGGTTGACTGCCTCCGATGCCTCAGGGCGGGATCTTTTCTTCTTCTTTTCCCCCTTTTTGGCATCATCATTGGCCTCAGATGGGAATGCGTCAGATCCGCTGTTGATTACGAAGGAGGCTAGGGAATGGACATCATTAATTCCCTCCTTCAATAACTCAACTCCCATTGAGATACCAGTCCCTGCAAAAGAGACAGAACTGATTGCAGCTTGGACCTTCTTCTCAAAGACCTCCATGAAGAGTTGGAGTCTTTGCTCAACCTTCTCTATCTTCTCCTCCACCAGAGCAGATCGCTCATCTGCTTGAGTCAGCCTCTCAGCAATATCCTTTGTAGTCTGAGTAAAGCGTTCTGACTCCAGCTCCAACTTTGAGGCTGAGCCAGAAATGGCCTGAGTGAATAGTGCTCCAGTCTGAGCCACAAGCTTCTCCACAGCCTGATTAAGATCTTCCTTCCTCTGCTCATCCTTCTCAGCTAACTGCTTCAAGGTCTGCCTTAGCATCTTCTTTGTCTTCTTCCGCTCGTTCCTCACTGACTTGGCCGTGTCAGTCATTGTTCTCTTTAGCAAAATCAGCTCCCTGTTGGCAAGGGAGTTGTACGCTGACTTTGTCCACTTGATGTGTTTCGCTAGGGCCCTGAAGTCTTCTTCTTTCTCAGCTCGTAGCCTCATTACTTCCTCCTGAAGTTCAGCTAGATTTTCAGAGGTTTTCTCCTGCTTGACCTCCACAATGCTTGTAAACTCACCACGGCCGACCCCGGTGATCATCACATCTTCATCATCATCAACGGCCTCGTCAGTAAGTGGCTATTTTCCCTTGTCAGCCCCCGCATCCACTGTCCCCTCTTCAGGGTGCACTGATAGCAGTTGTTGAGTGGTCAAGGCCGTCTGCTCAGGCTCAGCCCCGCCATCTCGAACCTTAGGAACAAGTCCCTCGGAACTGGGAGTCTCCTTAGACGCCTCAACATATTTCTTCCTTGTCTCAGGGCAGGGAATCCCTTCATCGACAAATGTTTCATCGGCGGCTGAGATGTACAAAATATCCTCAGCCACTGGTCCACCCTTGGCACCAGTGTCTTTGTCACCTTCCCCTCCAGCTCCCGTGTTGTCTCCTCCACTGCCTTCTCCATAGCTCCGTCCTGAGCATCTTCCCCATCCTCCTCATCATCGGATAGGATGTCAGCCTTTCTCTGGGTCATCAGGCTGTTGACTAGCTCCTTCAGGTTATCGAAGTTAAGCAATTGAAGCCAGCTAGTCAAGCCAAAATAGGAGCACAGCCTGGCCTCCTCTGTCTCCCAGTGCTCCCAGCCACGAGCATCTACCAGCAAATACTGCTCCTGCATGTTTGATTGTTTGAATTCCAACCAAACCTTGAGCTCAACTACATTTGCCAGTAGCTCTTTGTATCTATTCAGTCCGGGCCAACACTTAGATGCCCATTCAGTGGCATTCCCCCTCAGCGTATTCTCCAGTACTCCCCCCATCATATGTTCATCCAACTCCACCTCCTCCTGAATGACCAGGAAGTCATCTTCTTCAGTTGGGAAGGATTTGGGGCAATCCTTGCGGTTGGGGTAAGATGGAAAATTTGTGGGCTCGGGAAGGTGTGGCTCAGAAGACTGGTCAGGCTCATTTATGGGTGAGTTTAATGGTGCTGACTCAGTTAGGGTGTTTGGCTCTTGGGGTGTTTGGGTGGTTTGAGGGTTAGGGTCAGGGTTGGATGGTGTTTGGGTGTCAGGGTGTGTAGGTGATTTGTGGGGTACTGTCTCAGACTGCAACAACTCATCCGTCTCGACAGATTTTCTCACTTCCTCCAAGTCAGAGGCTTCAGGGGAGCTTGACCTCTCCCTCTCACTCACGACAGGCAGCTTCTTAGCAGGGGGCTTTCGAACCCCCTTCCTAAGTCTCTTCGGTGGCCTCTGACCCTGAGCATCCTCCTTCATGACTTCATCGTCAGTCCACTCAGCCTCAGCATCGGCTCTCTTGGGGACAGACTCAGTCCCTGAACTAGTGCTCTTCCCTGACAGCACTATTCTCACCTTCTTCTTCTTCTTCTTCTTCTTCTCAGTCTTCTCCTCAGCTGCCACATCCTCTTCCACCTCCTTACTCCTCTCAAGGAGATCATCTACCCTCTCAATGAGGCTGGTAGACACCTTCTTGGCCTTACCAGCTGGCTTTTTGACTTGACCCTTTGCCTGAGCATTGGGGTCAGTCAGCCCTAGCACTGAGTAAGTATCACTCCGTGAGGCAAACATCACCTTCTTCGAAGAGAGGCTGTCCTCATAGTCGAAGGTGTACCCATGGCAAGCATGGGCAATCAGGACTGAGAGCCTGGTCCCGAAAGGAAGAATAGCACCAACAGAGATGTGCTTCTTCTCCTCATCCCTCTTGAGCTTGTCTAGACCAGCCTGATGGAGTTGGTCCAGAAAGAACTGCTCCCAGTTGGCCTCAACTCCGTCAACAATGGCTCCCATCAGCCTCAGCTTGGGCAGGCTCAGCTGCTCATGAGATCCCGTAGATCCCATCACCATCTTGGACACGAGGTCCACTAGCGCTCTGTATTCAGGCTTCAGCGTGTTCTTGTTTTGACGAGCCCTGAACACAGACGACCCCTTCTTGGTCCATTTGCCCAGGAGTTCTCCTTCAGAGTTCTCCTTGTAGACCCTTGGGTTGATGCCAGAGGATGGCAGTGCAAAAACTTCCCTGACCGCCCTTCGTAAGTCGATGGTGACCACCTCCGAGTTGTAAAGAGGTTCGCCGTTGCCGTCTTTCTCCCCCGTCGGCTTGAGCGCAGTCACCTTCGTGAACAGTACATCCCTACGCAAGAACATTAAGATATGCTTCCACAACCGTTCTCGGATGCACTGAGATAGGGCGAGTAGTGAAATATATCTCCAACCCAGCGTCGGAAATCCACTTAAAAATGGGTTTGATTTCCTCTACTGTAAGACAGGTGCCTTCCATGGAGATGACTTGCTCCATGTGCACGAGTTTGTTGTTGACAACATCCTCGATCTTGTCGGTTGTCCAGTTGGAATCAAGATGTGCCATTTGATTTTGAAGAGGGATTTTGAGAAAATACTGAGATTGCTTGAGCAAGAGAAAACTCAGTGTGCAGGATAGAACTCATACCTGTCGGGGAGATATTGTAGCACCCTGATACCTCGCTGTGTCGAGTCTGGCCTGAATTCCCCCTAGAACCCTACACTGACTGCTCTCCCGGATCTAAGAGTCCTAACTCCACTGACAGTTCCATAAACCTTGCTTCAGCCAGAGGCTTAGTCAAGATGTCAGCTCTTTGCCTGTCAGTGTGAATCTTCTCCATCCTGATATCTTTCTTCTCCACATGATCTCTAATAAAGTGATGCCTAATATCCACATGCTTGCACCTTGTGTGAAGCACTGGGTTCTGAGTAATTGCTATTGCACTGTTGTTATCACAATAGATTGGAACCTCATTAGCAAACACTTGGTAGTCCCTCAACTGTTGCCTCAACCATAAAATCTGAGCACAACAACTACCTGCAGCCATATACTCAGCCTCAGTTGTGGATGTAGCCACTGAATTCTGCTTCTTACTAAACCACGAGATCAACTTGCTTCCCAAAAACTGACATGTTCCTGAGGTTGATTTCCTATCAATCCTACAACCTCCATAATCTGCATCTGAATAACCTGTCAGTTCTAAGTTGTCATCTGAAGGATACCATAGTCCCATATTGACTGTCCTTTTCAAATACTTAAGTATCCTCTTAGCAGCCTCCGAATGACTTTTCTTGGGATTAGACTGATACCTAGCACACACACCAACAGCAAACGTAATGTCAGGCCTACTTGCAGTCAGGTACAATAAGAAACCTATCAGCCCTCGATACTCAGTCTGATTTACTGAAGTCCCTTCAGTGTCAGGATCCATCTTCCAATTTGTGTTCATAGGGATCCTGGCTGGATTGCTGTTCTGAACACCAAACTTTTGAATCAAGTCTCTTGTATACTTGGCCTGATTTATGAAGATACCTTGATCAGTCTGCTTGACCTGCAATCCTAAGAAGAAGTTCATCTCCCCCATCATTGACATCTCAAATTTATCAGTCATCAACTTAGAGAATTTCTCACATAGCTGATGATTTGGTGATCCAAATATTATGTCATCCACATAAATCTGGACCAAGAGAATGTCATCACCTTCAGTGATCCTGAACAATGTCCTATCCACAGTTCCCTTCTTGAACCCATGGTCTGTCAGGAATTGAGAGAGGGTATCATACCAAGCTCTTGGTGCTTGCTTAAGTCCATAGAGTGCTTTCTTCAAATGGTATACTCTATCTCCAACCTCAAACCCGGGAGGTTGTTCAACATATACCTCTTCATTGAGTACACCATTCAGGAAGGCACTCTTGACATACATTTGATACACCTTGAACTTCTTATATGCTGCATATGCAAGGAACAACCTGATAGCTTCCAACCTAGCCACTGGAGCAAAAGTCTCATCATAGTCTATTACCTCAGATTGACAATACCCTTTTGCAACCAGTCTAGCCTTGTTCCTTACCACAACACCATTTTCATCCTTCTTGTTCTTGAAGACCCACTTGGTACCAATTACACCTTGATGTCTAGGTCTATCTACCAGTTCCCAAACCTGATTCCTTGTGAACTGATTTAACTCCTCTTGCATGGCAATGATCCAGTTCGAGTCAGTGAGAGCTTCTTCAATGTTCTGAGGCTCTTGCTCAAAGAGGAAGCAGTAGAACAATGCACTCTCACCATGGAACCGTCTGGTCCTGACTCCCTCAGTTGGATCACCAATGATTTGATCAATGGGATGATCCTCTAACCATGTTCTTTTGCCAGGAGTTGTTCCTGAAGTACCTGCAATGTTAGTGTCTACAGGCTCATAAAATTCAGGAAATTGAACAGAAGGGGATGGTCCTGAGTCTGTACCAAAGGGATTAACAAGCTCAATGTCAGGGACATCGATTCCCCCTTGATGAGGTGACTCAGGAACCGGAACCGTCTCAGTTGCGACAGCATCTTCATAGACTGTACTTACCTCAGGTTGAGCCTGTTCCTCAGTCTGAGGATCAACAATCCCTGAAGTGCTGGGTTTAGGAGTAGCACTTGATTCATCATCCTGATCGTCATCATCATCCCATCTTGGAATTGGCACAGTTTTGACCTTGGGATCAGGTTGATTCTTCAAGCTCAACCTTGTCACACTCCTTGTGACCTCCTCAGTGTCAGGATTCAACACTTTTACCCTAGACTCATTAGCAGATTCATAAAAAACAACATGAGGTGATTCTTCCACAACAAGGGTCCTGCAATTGTAAACCCTGAAGGCTTTACTGACTTCAGAATATCCTAAGAATATTCCTTCATCAGATTTGCAATCAAAGGCTTTCAATTGGGTCTTCCCATTGTTGAGAATGAAGCACTTACAACCAAATACATGGAAATAAGAAATACAAGGTTTCCTTTTGTTCCATGTCTCATATGGGGTCTGTGCATGTTGTTTGTTCAGCATGGATCTGTTCTGAGTGTAGCATGCAGTGTTGATTGCCTCAGCCCAGAATTTCTTGGGCAATCCTGACTCAGCCAGCATGGTCCTTGCGGTTTCCTTCAGTGTCATGTTCCTTCTTTCGGCAACACCAATCTGTTGTGGAGTTCTAGCTGCAGAAGTCTCATGAGCTATCCCAAGTTCATTACAAAAGTCAGAAATATATGAATTTATAAATTCAGTTCCCTTGTCAGATCTGATCTTAGTAATGGACTGATTCTTCTCATTGTTGAGTCTTCTGAGCAACTCTGGAAGCTTCACCTGTGTTTCCTTCTTATTCAACAAGAAAATAACCCAAGTATATCTAGAATAATCATCAATAACCACAAGGGTATATTTTCTACCATTCATACTCACAGGTGTTATGGGACCAAATAAATCCATGTGCAAGAGCTGAAGTATCCTGTCAGTGGAATGAGAAGCTTTCTCTTTGAATGACGCTCTGACCTGCCTCCCTTCCTGACAGGCTTTGCACACATGATCTTTGCTAAAAACTTCATTAGGTAGACCTTCAACAAGTGACTGTCTAGAAATTTTGTTAAGAATCTTGAAGTTCAGGTAGCTTAATCTTTTATGCCATAACCAACTGAGCTCTAGAGAGCTTTTAGCAACAAAACAGGCATTAGGAATAGTGCTGCTCCAATCAGCGAGATAAACGTTACCTTTCCTAATACCTGATAGAAGCACTTGTGTTGATTTATCCTTGACTGAACATATATTCGATGAGAACTCAACACTGAAACCTTTGTCACATAATTGACTTATGGACAACAGGTTATGCTTCAGTCCTTCCACAAAGGACACATTCTCCACTCTGACTGTACCTATTATCAAAACACCAAAACCTTTAGTAACACCTTTTGAGTTATCACCAAAGGTTACCTGTGGACCATCTTTGGCTTGACATTCTTGGAGAAGACTTTTCATTCCAGTCATGTGCCTTGAGCAACCACTGTCTAGGTACCAAACAGCTTTGATTGAGTCTCCTCTCTTTTTGTTGTGATCCACTGCCGCCTGCAATCAAATCAGGCTTTAGGTACCCATTGGGTGTTGGGTCCTATCGTGTCAGTTGTACCCTTCGGGATCCAGACTTGCTTAACAACCCTGATTGCCTCAGAGTGGTAAATCTGTCTCCCTGAAACATCAACATACACAACTTTCTTCTTCTTTGCCTGAGAGGAAGATGGTGTATGAGTGCTAGACTTAGGCTTCACAGGAGCCTGAGTGGGTGCCTTTTGGGCTGGCCTCCTATTCTTCCTAGGTCTGGGTGCAGCAGGTCTTGGGCCTTGTTCTTGATAAGGGCCCTGTGTTCTATTCCCCCTAGGCAAGTGAGGGAATGAAAAACAGTTAAAGGCCTCAGGATGCCAAAACCATGGGGGTGTCATCATGTTTGGCCTTCCCTGTTGATATTGCCACGCATGATGGTACCCTCGCTGACCAGTCTGAGAACTCTCGGTCTGAGTCTTCCTCTGCTTTCACTGAGGTTTTCCCTGACCTGAGCTCTCAGGGGCCTCCCTTGGTTGCTTTGCCTTTCCCTTGGGTTTTGGCTTAGCTACTTTGGGGGCAACCCTGACTGTGTCAACAGTTTTCTTGCCCTTATCAGTTTGACGGGCCTGGAGTACAACCTTGGGTGCACTCTGGCCTGCCTGAACAAACACCCTCTCAGTGTTGCTCCCTGAAGCAACATGAGACTGACCTTGTGAGGATTTCTTAGGTACATATCCAAGTCCCTTTTTCTCATTCCCAAGCATCTGGCTGCTATTTATTTCCTCTCTAGCCACTAAGGATTTATTCATTGCTGCAACCTTTTTCTTGAGAGAGTCCTCACTCTTTTTCAGGATTTCATGTCTGGTAAAGAGGTCATCAAACTTACTCTTAAGTACTTTCAGTTCTTCCTTCCTGGCCAGCTCTTCCTCAGCCAATTCCTTCAGAATCTTCTCTCTTGGGAGACGCTCAGCATTGATTAAATCAATCTCCTGACTTAGTCTCACAATTTGAGCTGATTCTTTAAGATCAGACTGAGTAAGTTGTTCATTCAGGTTTTGAACCTCAGTACTCAATTTCTTGTTCTCCTCTACCAGAAGACATTAGTTTCCTCCAGTCTGGAGAAATCAACCATCAATTGATCCAGACAGATCTGAAGGTTCATTTCTCTAACTGACTCTGAGCTTAGCTCAGGATTTTGACCAGTGTATGAACCACATACAGAGTTAGATGTTACCTCAGGTTCCTCCCTTGCCATAAGGCAGACATCATCGTACTCATCATCAGAAAAGAGTTCAGGCGACCTCTCCTCGGGACCATCAGAGTCAGTTGCATCCTCAGCGAGCATGGCTCTCCGGTCAGCAAGCCTCTGGTCTCTCTTGGCCCTCCTGTCTTCTCTTTCCCTAGCACTCAGCTTCGGACAATCATACTGATAGTGTCCGCTCTGGTTACAGTTGTAACATGTTGGTTGCTCATCTCCTCTTTCTCTCCTTGGTTCAGGGTTCCTCCTTGAGTCAGGTTCCCTCTGTCTTGATGAGCTTTCCATCTTCCCTGAGTGCTTGTCATCATGAGTACGTCTCTGTTCATCTCTTCGATCGGGCTTTGGATCTGAATATCTTCTTTCATTGCCACGATCTCTCCTCTGGTCAGTGTTTCTCCTTTCCTCATATCTTCTCGAGCTTTGGTGGGTTCCTTCAGGTTTTCTGTCACGTGAGTCCTGATAAAACTTCTTATAACGACCAAACCTGGATTTGAGCTTATCAAAGCGCCTGGCCATCAGGCTGTACTCTTCAGCGAGCTCTTCTTTGCTCATCTTCATCCGTGACTTTGATGAAGACTCGGCCGGTTCAGATCTGGCCTTGAACGCCACACTTTTTTCAGGAGTTTTCTCCTTTTCTTCCTCTTCTGGCTGAACTTTCTTCTTTCTTTTGTTATGATCAAATTCCAGTGCCTTTAGCTCTGAAAAAAGTAAAGCAGAAGTTATGTTGCTCATATCCTGAGTATTTTTAAGCATAATTACACTGTTATCCCATCTCTCAGGGAGGGCATTCAGGATCTTTGAAGCAACTTCTCTCTTTGGAACATCCTTATCCAGCATCACCAACTCATTCATCAACTTGATGAATCTTGACTCCATCTGATCGATAGTCTCATCAGGCAGCATTTCGAACGCTTCGAACTTCTGAATGGCAATATTTCTCTTGTTTTCCTTTATCTTCTCTGACCCCTCGCACATCCTGGTCAGCTCATCCCAAACCTCCTTTGCCGTCTTTAAATTCATCAGCCTTGCTGACTCCTCGAAGGGCACCGTATGCAAAATGATGTTTCTGGCAACATTGTCCAGTCCCACCATCTTGATCTCATCATTGGTCATGTCTTTCCTTTCTTTAGGAACCTGCACGCCAATCTCAAGATGCTCATATCCCAGTCCTCTGACATTTGGGATATTGATCTTGATCGGTCCCTCTCTGAGAACACGCGGCATCTGGTCATGGATGGCATCTAGATGTGCTTCTAATCTGAACTTCCAATAGACAAAGTTAGACACAGAGAATTCAGGTAACGAAGCTTCAAGTCTCATCGAAGTCATGATGATGCAAGTTTTATGAAAAGCAAACTCAGATCTGTTCAGTGACCACCAACAGTTTCTCCTCTGAAACTATTAGTATTCAAAGTCAGTGGTTTTTTGAACCACTGCTCTGATACCACTTGTTGGTCCCGGTACAAGACTGAGAAATACGTGTATGGGGGGGGAATACACGTATACCAATTTTTCAAACTAAAAAACTGACTAAGTCCCCTTTACTCAGAGTGGTAAAGAACTAGGAGCTGATAACACACCTACTGACTACACTTGGTGTGGGTCAGTTGGCTAACTATTAGTTCGAGTTCAGTGCGGAAATGTTTGAGCCCTGATAGTTTAAAGTCTTGTTTAGTTTACTTTCTAAAAACTCGTTTTACTCAATTCTGAAAGATGTTTAGTAAGAGCAGTGCTCTTTTATAGGACCAGGCAGATTGATTCTGACCTGATAAATACAATGCTTATGAATGAATATGTAATAAGTACACAACAAATTTAACGTGGTATGCACAATATCAAAGCAATAAGAACACAACAAGTTTAACGTGGTTCAGAGACTAAAGCTCCTACGTCCACGGCCTGATTCAACAGGAAATCCACTCAAGGGATTCTTGTTTTTAACGTGCCAAGGTGCACCAAGACCAGCTAACCTCACTGATCTATACAAACTTCCTTACTAACACACTAACTGACTTACTCCCAACAAACCTAACTTAGGGTTTTGGTTTCAGTTTGGATTCCAACTTGGGTGAGATTATCCTTACAAGGCAAAGCTATGCTAAGGATTGGATAATCTCTCTAAGCTTAAGATAATGCTAGTTCGCTCTTGGAATACAGAATAACTCTCAATATCTAAGAAACACTTGGGAAAATTAGAATGGTTTCGAGTGCTTCTTCTAGGCTGAATGCTTTGAGTGCTTGAGAGCTTGAGTAATTTCTGGCTTGGAAATTTTCCCGTAACCTTGAGTGGGTTCAAGGTCTTCTGTATTTATAGATGATTTGAAAAACTATCCGTTGGAGAGATAGCCTTTCTTGTCAACTATGTAGAGTGGCTTCAAATGGACATATCTTCATGCAGTAGCCGTCCTTGTATGGATTTGGTAGATGCATTAAATGCACATTAAATGCTTGCCCGTTGAACATGCAGTCTGAATTCAGTCTTCTTGTCAGGTTCCGTACGTGCGTGTCCTTCTCGGTTTGGTCCACGTCATCAGATTGGTGAGAATGTCAGAACTTATTCCTGAGCTTCAGGCTTGTCTTATTAAGTTCATTTTTTCTTGAGCTCACCGGTCTTGTCCTGATGCTGACATTCTTTTTGCATTGCTTGGCTCTACTCCAAGTCTTCCCAATAACTCAGTTTTATCCTGTTCCCTTCAGGACTGAGTAGTACTGACCTCAGGGTCATACTCTTCATTACTGAGACTTACTCAGCCAGCTTAGAAGACTGACATAAGTTCAGGATGGTAAAATCTCTTCAGGCTCTGAGTCTTGATTGTCATCAGTAAGTGCTCCTCTTACTGAGTACCTGTGAAAAGTAAAATGACTAAGTACAAAACCTAACCAAGACTAGCCTGACAGAACAAATGCAAACATCTTTTCAGGGGCTTTGGGATATTAATCAAAACTGACAATGTCCCAACAGTGTGCAAGACTGGAGTTTGAGATGCTGAAAAGTTATGAGGAAGAAGACTTGAAGAATGAAGCACTCATTGCACAAGGAATCATTCCTGAAAGCCCGGAAAGAAAGGATCTGATGAAGATGTTGATCCTAAACACAAGAGAAGGTAAAAAGTTTGTTATCTAGTATGATTCAGGATGAATTGGTTTAGATCACTAAAATTGTAATGAATTTACAGTTGAATGCAATTCTCCTTATATCATCTAGATTTTGTGATTAATTCTTTATGCAAATTAGTTTTTCAATATTTTGTTTGAAGGTTTTGCCATCATCAAAATAGGGGGAAATTGTTAGGATATTTTTGTCCTAAGAATTTTCTTAGTTGATTTTGATAATGTCAAAATGTATATTTTTGTAAGAACTAACTTTGCAGGTACTAAGAGTTATGAAAAGCTCAAAAGTTGAAAGTCTACATCTGCAAACATTAGATAAAGACCCTACAGCTATGATCAAGACAAGTCTACATCTGCATAGTTGGAGACAAGTCTACAGCCGAATAGTCTACATCTGCAGAGTTCAAGACTACAAGCTGCAAACTTGAGATTAGTATAACTAATTAAGTGTAGTGCATCTTGTACATTCATCTACTTAGTTTGAAATATCTCAGAGTTTATTAGAGTTAATTACTAGCCAGTAGAAATAAATGTCTCAGTGTTTAAAGCTATTTTTAGCAGTCAACACTAAAAGACAAAGTGTACTACGGCAGGTACTAAGCTACATGACAAGAAGCTTTTATTAGCTGAAGTCAAGGCTGGAGGTAAACGTTATTTTCAAAGATTTCAAATTCCTCCAACGGCTAGAAGACCCCCAAGACTCCTATAAATAGGAGAGGAGGATTCAGAGGACGAACAACAACTACACAAAGCTCTAAAGCATACTATGCAAAGTCTACAGCCATCAAAGTCTACAGCCAAGTTTTTCTGTTAGAAATTTCTAGGACTTAGAGGCTAGGATCTTGTGTCTTAATTTAGTTTGTTGTTCCCTCACTAAAAATATACCATTGTAAATCTACTTAGTGTAGATATTCCTCTTAGTGAGTGTTGTTTTTTCTGAGTGAGTGAGAAAAGTTTTTCTGAGTGAAATTTTAGTTCTACTTAGATTAGGATAAACTTAGTGATTATTCTGAGTCTAAGGGGGAACCATATTGTATCTGTGTGGTACTGATCTTAGTGAATTTGGTACCTTCGTGGTGTAACAGTGGATATAGAAGGATTACAAACACCTTCGAACCACTATAAACTCTCTCTCTCTCTCTATTTATTCTCTTATATTCATAAACTTGCATTTCATACTTGCTTTGTGCATCATTCATACTCTTTATTGTCTGGTCATTTGATTTTTCACACACACACTTTTACTATTCCGCTGCACCAAGTGTTAAAATACTTAAAAGTATTACAACACTAACTTTGATAAAGTGTTCAAATTCTACAGATTCCGTTTTCAACAAGTCTGCAGCTGCAAACCTTAGTTTTGCTTTTAACTCTACAGCTGCAGAGTTTAAACTAATTTGTATTTTTTTTTAAAAGTAACAAGGTCTATTCACCCCCCTCCACTAGACCTTGTAACACCTTTTGGGACCAACATGGTTCATTCAGCACTACATCCAGAGGCCACCTCCAGAGGACGAAGATCACATCAACAGGACGTTCCACACTTGGATGAAGGCCTATGACAAGGATCTCTACAAGCAGCTAATGGACTCTACCATCCAATTCAATCTGGAAGTGACTGCTCCAGAGTTTCACTATCTTAACACTCCCGTGTATGGTGACCAGATTGATTGGGTAGATCTCAAGAAGCTGTTCAAGACTAAGGTTGCGATGGACTTCACCCCTTCCAGTTCTACAGAGCTCAGAGCCATTCAAGATCGCTTCCTTGACTGGTTCCTTGTTCCTAAGGAAGGAAGAAGATATGCATAGAATAGGATCTTGCCTTGTACCTTGTAATCTTCTCAACTTTGATCATTAATGAAATTTCATCTCTGTTCTGTTTGAAAGACAACTCCTTGTTGTCTAATTGTTTGCCAGATGAGATCTATTCTAAGATCTTGTCCTTATTTGTTTTTCTTGCTTATTTGTTTTTCAGTTCTGGTGTTGTTTTAACTTCATCAAAAAGCGGGAAATTGGTAGGATAAATGTTGTTAGTTTTGATGAGATAGAAAACAAACCAAAAGTTGTAATAGGACCATCTAGACCTATTAGCCAGATGAGGAACTAGATTAGGACTTAGTCTAGGGAGAATTGCCAGATCAGAAGACTTCACCAGAAGACTCCGCCAGAAGACTTCACCAGAGGACTCCGCCAGAAGACTTCATCAGAGAAGATCAGATCAGAGGCAGAAGACCTTCTCCAGGACCAGACGAGTCTAGGAGACTAGACGAGTCTGGTAAAATAAAAGTACCTTAGAATCATCTCCTGAATCTAAGGGAAGAACTGTTTCATAATCGACTCTGGACCAGAGGACCTCTAGGCCATCTGGTATCTGGTCCACCTACTCTGGAAGGAACAAAGTTGTCCAAGGAAGCTTATGACCGTTGGTACATTTAATGCAGTCAACTTGATCGGATTGGAAGGTCAATTGAAGAATAAATCCATAGAATCTCACCAACCCAATCAATTGATTAAGGAATTGATTGATTGAAGTTTCCAAACATAGAGATCTGATTAGATTAGCTCTCCAACGGCTAAAACCTATTCATCTCTATAAATACAAGAGACTGGAAAAGAAAAAGGTTACACACACACACACACTCGCGCAAGAATACCTTTAAGCCATATCATTCAAGTAATCCAGTTCTCTCTCGTTCTCATTCATATATACTCATTAAGGAGTTATTGTAGTTGGAAAGTTAACTCAACTTGTTCATCTTGAAAGATAAGGTTGTAGTATTGAGTAGCTTTAGATTAAGTAGATCTAAAGGTTGTAACAAGGAGATGGTAATTGTGAAATTCCAGCAGTTCGTAAGTGGTTGGTTGATAGTAAGGCCCCTTTGATAAGGGAGAGTAGACGTAGGATTTTAACATCTGAACCACTATATATCGCGTGTTATTTACTGCTTTCTTACTATCTGCATCTTTTGTTTCAACTCTTATAAAAAGGTTTTTGCATTGTTTAGCTTCCGCATGCTTTAATCTGACTAGTGGGACCAACATAGTCAATCATCTATCACCAATACACCTTAATTCATCACAATTGTTGATGATTTTACAAGGTCAACATGGCCTTCCTTCTCAAGTATAAATCTGATACACTGCAAACTATTAAAGATTTTGCTAAGCTTGTAGAAACTCAATTCAGAACCACTATTAAAGTTGTTAGATCAGACAATGGGTCTGAATTCATGAGCCATGACACACAATCTTTCTTCAGAAGCAATGACATTATACACCAAACAAGTTGTGCATACACACCCCAACAGAATGGGGTGGTTGATAGAAAGCACAGACACCTACTCAATATGGCAAGAGCCTTGATGATTGATTCAAACATTCCTTTAAAATTGTGGCCCTATTCCATCCTCACAACTACTTACCTGATAAATAAACTTCCCAGTGCTCTTCTTTCTTGGAAAACACCCTTTGAACTGCTATACCACAAAGTACCTGATTATTCCTTCCTAAAAACATTTGGATGCTTATGTTTCTCTACAAACATCACACCACATATATCCAAGTTTACTCCCAGAGCCACAGAATGTGTAATGATTGGCTATATGAGTTCTCAAAAGGCCTACAGGTTATATGATTTGCAATCTCATTCAGTTTTCACTTCCAGCGATAAGTTCTATGAACATGTTTTCCCCTTTCAATCATCACCTACTGAGTCACCACATACACCACTAATCTTACTATTTCTTGATGATGATATGCCCACTACTATCACCTCTACAGATTCACAGTTACATACCATCGATACACCTTCATCTGACAATCCAATACATTCTCCTTCTATTTCACATCATATCCCAGTCCAAAGACCCTCCAAAAATGTATCTAAGCCCAGCCGGTTAAAGGACTTCGTGCTCACTGGAGTTACCTCATCACTGTTCACTCATGATCTTCACTCAGATCCCTCTTGCTGCACCATTCCTGCTAAACCTACTTTCCTATTTGATCATGACTATACTGCATTTACTAATAATGTGTCTAGTTCAAAGGAACCTTCTTCTTATCATCAAGCAGTGGGTATTCCTCAGTGGAAGGATACTATGCATAAAGAATTATAGGCTTTGGAATTTAATGAGATATGGGATTTGGTCCCTTTACCTGACAATAAGTTACCCATTGGTTGTAAGTATGTGTTTAAGCTAAAACTCCATCCAGATTGTACTGTGGATAGATATAAGGTCAGGTTGGTTGCTAAAGTTTATGATCAACAGCTTGGGATTGATTATGATGAATATTTTTCTCCTCTTGCAAAGCCAGTTACTGTTAGACTCCTCATTGCACTAGTTACTGCTCAACACTGGCCCATTTGTCAACTTGACATCAACAGTGCATTTCTTCATGGATTCTTGCATGATGAGGTCTATATGGAGCCTCCTCCAGGTTATAAATCTGCTCCAGGCTTTGTTTGTGAACTGAAGAAAAGCCTCTATGGTCTTAAATAGGCATCTAGAGAATGGAATTCAAAATTTTGCTCTACTCTTCTCAAGTATGGTTTCACACAATCATCAGCTGACCACTGCCTTTTCACCAAGGGTTCTTCTTCCCATTTTATGGCCCTATTAGTTTATGTCGATGTTGGGACATTGTCAGTTTTGATTAAGATCCCAAAGCCCCTGAAAAGATGATTGCCCCAATTTGTCTTTGTCAGGCTAGTCTTGGTTAGGATTAGTACTTAGTCATTTTACACTTCACAGGTACTCAGTGAGAGGAGAACTCACTGGAGACAATCAAGACTCAGAGCCTGAAGACGGAGAGCACCATCCTGAACTTATGGCAGTCCTCTAAGCTGGCTGAGTAAGTGTCAGTGATGAAGAGTATGACCCTGAGATCATTACTAACTCAGTCCTGAAGGGAACAGGAGGTCACTGAGTTAATGGGAAGACTTGGAGTAGAGCCAAGCAATGCAAAAGGAATTTCAGCGTCAGGACAAGACTGGTGGGCTCAAGACAAAAAGAACTTAATAAGACAAGCCTGAAGCTCAGGAATAAGTTTTGACATTCTCACCAACTTGATGACGTGGACCAATCCGA
This sequence comes from Ballota nigra, assembly GCA_947034835.1. Lineage (NCBI taxonomy): Eukaryota > Viridiplantae > Streptophyta > Magnoliopsida > Lamiales > Lamiaceae > Ballota > Ballota nigra. The sequence goes on along the minus strand of OX344730.1, from coordinate 53,683,450 downwards.
GAAGGACACGCACGTACGGAACCTGACATGAAGACTGAATTCAGACTGCATATTCAACGGGCAAGCATTTAATGTGCATTTAATGCAAATACCAAATCCATGCAAGGGCGGCTGCTGCATGAAGATATGTCCGTTTGAAACCACTCTACATAGATGACTAGAAGGCTATCTCTCCAACGGATAGTTATTCAAATCACCTATAAATACAGAAGACCTTGAACCCATTCAAGGTTACGGGAAATTTCCAAGCCAAAAATTACTCAAACTCTCAAGCACTCAAAGCATTCAGCCTTTAAGAGAAGCACTCGAAAACATTCAAATTTCCCAAGTGTTTCTTAGCAACTGAGAGTTATTCTGTATTCCAAGAGCTAAATAGCATTATCTTAAGCTTAGAGAGATTATCCAATCCTTAGCATAGCTTTGCCTTGTAAGGATAATCTCAACTTAGTTGGAATCCAAACTGAAACCAAAACCCTAAGATAGGCTTGTTGGGAGTAAGTCAGTTAGTGTGTTAGTAAGTGGAGTTTTTATAGATCAGTGAGGTTAGCTGATCTTGGTGCACCTTGGCACGTTAAAAACAAGAATCCCTTGAGTGGATTTCCTGTTAAGTCAGGTCGTGGACGTAGGAGCTTGAGACTCTAAACCACGTTAAACTCCTTGTGTTCTTACTGCTTTGATATTGTGCATAATTGCTATATTATTTGTTCATTCATTGCATTCGGTTTGTCAGTCCTGAATCAATCAGGCTGATCCTCGAAGAGAGCACTACCTTACTAAACACCTTTCAGAATTGAGAAAAACAAGTTTTCAGAAAGCAAACTAAACAAGACTTTAAACTATCAGGGCTCAAACATTTCAGCACTGAACTTGAACTGATAGTGAGCCAACTGACCAGCACTAAGTGCAGTCAGTAGGTGTGTTATCAGCTATTAGTTCTTTACCACTCTGAGCAAAGGGGACTCAGTCAGCTTTAAGTTTGAAAACTTGGTATACGTGTATTTCCCCCCCCCCCATACACGTATTCCTCAGTCTTGTAACGGGACCAACAAGTGGTATCAGAGCAGTGGTTCAAAAGACCACTGACTTTGAATACTAATAGTTTCAAAAGAGAAACTGTTGGTGGTCACTGAACAGATCTGAGTTTGCTTTTCATAAAACTTGTATCATCATGACTTCTAGGAGACTTGAAGCTTCGTTACCTGAATTCTCTGTATCTAACTTTGTCTATTGGAAGTTCAGATTAGAGGCACATCTAAATGCCATCCATAACCAGATGCCGCGTGTACTCAGGGAAGGACCGATCAAGATCACTATTCCTAACGTCAGAGGACTGGGATATGATGATCTTGCGATTGGCGTGCAGGTTCCTAAAGAGAGGAAAGACATGACCAACGATGAAATCAAGATGGTGGGGCTTGACAACGTCGCCAGAAACATCATCTTGTATACGGTGCCTTTCGAGGAGTCAGCCAGGCTGATGAACCTAAAAATGGCAAAGGAGGTCTGGGATGAGCTGACAAGGATGTGTGAGGGATCAGAAAAGATAAAGGAGAACAAGAGAAATATTGCCATTCAGAAATTCAAAGCGTTCGAGATGCTGCCTGACGAGAGCATAGATCAAATGGAGTCTAGATTCATCAAGTTGATGAATGAGTTGGTGATGTTGGACAAGGATGTCCCAAGAAGAGATGTTGCTTCAAAGATCCTGAATGCCCTTCCTGAGAGATGGGACAATAGTGTAATTATGCTTAAGAACACTCAGGATATGAGTAACATAACTTCTGCTTTACTTTTTTCAGAGCTCAAAGCGCTTGAATTCGATCTTAACAAAAGAAAGAAGAAAGTTCAGTCAGAAGAGGAAGTGAAGGAGAAAACTCCTGAGAAAAGTATGGCGTTCAAGGCCAGGTCTGAACCTGTTGAGCCCTCATCCAAGTCTTCATCAAAGTCACTGATGGAGATGAGCAGGGAAGAACTTGCTGAAGAGTACAGCCTGATGGCCAGACGATTTGACAAGCTCAATTCCAGGTTTGGTCGTTATAAAAAGTTGTTGGTCCCACTTGATAGATTAATTGCGGAAGCTTATGTTTAAATGTCTTTCAAAGTCTTTTACAAGAGAATAATAAAGAATGAACAATAATTAAGATAAAGCGATAAATAACACAAGATATATAGTGGTTCGGATTTAAATATCCTACGTCCACTCTCCCTTATCACCAAGGGGTCTCACTATCTACCAACTCACAAACTTACTCACTGGAATTTCCGAAGTACCAGCACCTTCTTACAAACTCTTTAGATCTAACGTCGATCTAAAGATAAACTTACTCCAACCTTATCTAACAAGATGAATAGGTTGAGTACATAAACTCCTTATGAGTAGATGAGTAATTAAGAACAAAAGTGAGTGCAATATGCGTAGTGATCAAAAGCTTGGTATGGCTATATGCGCGTGAATGATTCTAGAGCTTTTTCTAGATCTGCATTCAAGTATATATAGAGGGGATTAGGGTCATAGCCGTTGGGAGGCTGATCCAATCAGATCCTCTATATATGGAAGCTTCAATCAATCAATTCCCTAATTGATTGATTGGGTTGGTGAGATCTTGATTGATTGTCTTCATATCTTTCTCAATCCAATCTTGTTTTGACTTGAATAAACACCAACGGATCAATGCTTCCAATTGCCTATCTCTGATTCTCTCCAGAGAAGGCAGGACCAGACACCAGGCAACCTCGGTGTCCTCTGGTCCTCATCTGGTGAACAACCAGAATACTCAGTAGAATCAGGGGATCAAACTGAGCATCTTTTGTTCCACCAGACTCGTCTGGTCCGGACTCGTCTGGTCTGGGGAAGGATCTCTGCCTCTGGTCTTGATCTCTTCTGCTGAAGTCCTCTGGTGGAGTCCTCTGGTGGGAGTCTTCTGGTGACTCTTCTGGTGAGGTCTTCTGATCTGGCAGTTCCCCCTAGACTAAGTCCTAACTAATCCTCATCTGGCTAACAGGTCCAGATGGTCCTATTACAACTTCTGGTTTGTTTTAACTCATCAAAACTAACAAATTTTATCCTAACAAAAGTTTTATCAGGACTCACGTGACAGGAAACCTGAAGGAACCCACCAAAGCTCAAGAAGATATGAGGAGCAAAGGAATACTGACCAGAGGAGAGAACGTGGTGATGAAAGGAGATATTCTGAACCAAAGCCTGAAAGAAGAGACGAACAGAGACGTACTCGCGATGATAGATATCCAACCAAGCCTGAAAGCTCACCTAGAACCAGGGAACCTGACTCAAGGAGGAACCCTGAGCCAAGGAAAGAAAGAGTAAGTGAGCAGGTAGCATGTTACAACTGTAACAAGATTGGTCACTATCAGTACGACTGCCCGGAGCTGAGTGCGAGGGAGAGAGAGGAAAGGAGAGCCACTAGGGACCTAAGATCTGCTGATCGGAGAGCGATGGTCGCTGAAGATGCAACAGATTCTGACGGTCCTGCTGAAAGGTCACCTGAACTCTTCTCAGATGACGAGTACGATGATGTCTGTCTGATGGCTAGGGATGAGCCTGAGGTAACATCAAACTCTGTTTGTGCTTCTTACACTGGTCAAAATCCTGAGCTTAGCTCAGAGTCAGTTAGAGAAATGAACCTTCAGATCTGCCTTGATCAATTGATGGTTGATTTCTCTAGACTGCAGGATACTAATGTCTTCCTGGTAGAGGAGAACAAGAAATTGAGTACTGAGGTTCAAAATCTGAATGAACAACTCACTCAGTCTGATCTTAAAGAATCAGCTCAAATTGTGAGACTAACTCAAGAGATTGATCTAATCAATGCTGAGCGTCTCCCAAGAGAGAAGATTCTGAAGGATTTGGCTGAGGAAGAGCTGGTCAGGAAGGAAGAACTAAAAGTACTTAAGAGTAAGTTTGATGACCTCTTTACCAGACATGAAATCCTGAAAAAGAGTGAGGACTCTCTCAAGAAAAAGGTTGCAGCAATGAATAAATCCTCAGTGGCTAGAGAGGAAATAAATAGCAACCAGATACTTGGGAACAAGAAAAAGGGACTTGGATATGTTCCTGAGAAATCCTCACAAGGTCAGTCTCATGTTGCTTCAGGGAGCAACACTGAGAGGATATTTGTTCAGACAGGCCAGAGTGCACCTAAGGTTGTGCTCCAGGCCCGTCAAACCGATAAGGGCAAGGAAACCGTTGACACAGTCAGGGTTGCTCCTAAGGTAGCTAAGCCAAAACCCAAGGGAAAGGCAAAGCAACCTACGGAAGCCTCTGAGAGCTCAGGCCAGGGAAAACCTCAGCGAAAGCAGAGGAAGACTCAGGCTAAGAGCCCTCAAACTGGTCAGCGAGGGTACCATCATGCCTGGCAATACCAACAGGGAAGGCCAAACATGATGACACCCCCGTGGTTTTGGCATCCTGAGGCCTTTAACTGTTTTCCATTCCTTCACTTGCCTAGGGGGAATAGAAATCAGGGTCCTTATCAAGAACAAAGCCCAAGACCTGCTGCACCCAGACCTAGGAAGAACAGGAAGCCAGCCCAAAGGGCACCCACTCAGGCTCCTGTGAAGCCTAAGTCTAGCACCCATACACCATCTTCCTCTCAGGCAAAGAAGAAGAAAGTTGTGTATGTTGATGTTTCAGGGAGACAGATTTACCACTCTGAGGCAATCAGGGTTGTGAAGCAAGTCTGGATCCCGAAGGGTACAGCTGACACCATAGGACCCAACACCCATTGGGTACCTAAAGCCTGAATTGCTTGCAGGCGGTTGTGGATCACAACAAGAGGAGAGGAGACTCAACCAAAGCTGTTTGGTACCTAGACAGTGGTTTCTCAAGGCACATGACTGGAATGAAGAGTCTTCTCCAAGAATATCAAGCTAAAGATGGTCCACAGGTAACCTTTGGTGATAACTCAAAAGGTGTTACTAAAGGTTTTGGTGTTTTGATTATAGGTACAGTCAGAGTGAAAAATGTGTCCTTTGTGGAAGGACAGAAGCATAACCTGCTGTCAGTAAGTCAATTCTGTGACAAAGGGTTCAGTGTTGAGTTCTCATCGAATAAATGTTCAGTCAAGGACAAATCAACACAAGTGCTTCTATCAGGTATAAGGAAAGGTAACGTTTATCTCGCTGATTGGAGCAGCACTATTCCTAATACTTGTCTTGTTGCTAAAAGCTCTCTAGAGCTCAGTTGGTTATGGTATAAAAGGTTAAGCCACCTGAACTTCAAGATTCTTAACAAAATTTCTAGACAATCACTTGTTGATGGTCTACCTAATGAAGTTTTTAGCAAAGATCATGTGTGCAAAGCTTGTCAGGAAGGGAAGCAGGTCAGAGCATCATTCAAAGAGAAAGCTTCTTATTCCACTGACAGGGTACTTCAGCTCTTGCACATGGATTTGTTTGGTCCCATTACACCTGTGAGTATGAATGGTAGAAAATATACCCTTGTGGTTATTGATGATTATTTTAGATATACTTGGGTTATTTTCTTGTTGAATAAGAAGGAAACACAGGTGAAGCTTCCAGAGTTGCTCAGGAGACTCAGCAATGAGAAGAATCAGTCCATTACTAGAATCAGATCTGACAAGGGCACTGAATTTATAAATTCATATATTTCTGACTTTTGTAATGAACTTGGTATAGCTCATGAGACTTCTGCAGCTAGAACCCCACAACAGAATGGTGTCGCTGAAAGAAGGAACAGGACACTGAAGGAAGCTGCAAGGACCATGCTGGCTGAGTCAGGATTGCCCAAGAAATTCTGGGCTGAGGCAATCAACACTGCATGCTACACTCAGAACAGATCCATGCTGAACAAACAACATGCACAGACCCCATATGAGACATGGAACAAAAGGAAACCTCGTATTTCTTATATTCATGTATTTGGTTGTAAGTACTTCATCCTCAACAATGGGAAGACCCAATTGAAAGCCTTTGATAGCAAATCTGATGAAGGAATATTCTTAGGATATTCTGAAGTTAGTAAAGCATTCAGAGTTTACAATTGTAGGACCCTTGTTGTGGAAGAATCACCTCATGTTGTCTTTGATGAATCTGCTAATGAGTCTAGGGCAAAGGTGTTGAATCCTGACACTAAGGAGGTCACAAGGAATGTGACAAGGCTGAGCTTGAAGAATCAACCTGATCCCAAGATCAAAACTGTGCCAATTCCTAGATGGGATGATGATGATGATCAGGATGATGAATCAGGTGCCACTCCTAAGCCCAGCACATCAGGGATTGTTGAGCCTCAGACTGAGGAATAGGCTCAACCTGAGGTAAGCACCGTCTATGAAAATGCTGGTGCAGCTGAGACGGTTCCTGAGTCACCTCATCAAGGGGGAATCAATGCCCCTGACATTGAGCTTGTTAATCCCTTTGGTATAGACTCAGGATCATCCCCTTCTGTTCAATTTCCTGAATTTTATGAGCCTGTAGACACTAACATTGCAGGTACTTCAGGAACAACTCCTGGCAAAAGAATATGGTTAGAAGATCATCCCATTGATCAAATCATTGGTGATCCAACTGAGGGAGTCAGGACCAGACGGTTCCATGGTGAGAGTGCATTGTTCTGTTGCTTTCTCTCTGAGCAAGAACCTCAGAACATTGAAGAAGCTCTCACTGACTCGAACTGGATCATTGCCATGCAAGAGAAGTTGAATCAGTTCACAAGGAATCAGGTTTGGGAACTGGTAGATAGACCTAGGCATCAAGGTGTGATTGGTACCAAGTGGGTCTTCAAGAACAAGAAGGATGAGAATGGTGTTGTGGTAAGGAACAAGGCTAGACTGGTTGCAAAAGGGTATTGTCAGTCTGAAGGAATAGACTATGATGAGACTTTTGCTCCAGTGGCTAGGTTGGAAGCTATCAGGCTGTTCCTTGCCTATGCAACATATAAGAAGTTCAAAGTGTATCAAATGGATGTCAAGAGTGCCTTCCTGAATGGTGTACTCAATGAAGAGGTATATGTTGAACAACCTCCCGGGTTTGAGGTTGGAGATAGAGTATACCATTTGAAGAAAGCACTCTATGGACTTAAGCAAGCACCAAGAGCTTGGTATGATACCCTCTCTCAGTTCCTGACTGATCATGGGTACAAGAAGGGAACTGTGGATAGGACATTGTTCAGGATCACTGAAGGTGATGACATTCTCTTGGTCCAGATTTATGTGGATGACATAATATTTGGATCACCAAATCATCAGCTATGTGAGAAATTCTCTAAGTTGATGACTGGTAAATTTGAGATGTCAATGATGGGAGAGATGAACTTCTTCTTAGGATTGCAGGTCAAGCAGACTGATCAAGGAATATTCATTAATCAGGCCAAGTATACAAGAGACTTGATTCAAAAGTTTGGTGTTCAGAACAGCAATCCAGCCAGGATCCCAATGAACACAAATTGGAAGATGGATCCTGACACAGAAGGGACTTCAGTAAATCAGACTGAGTATCGTGGGCTGATAGGTTCTTTATTGTACCTGACTGCAAGTAGGCCTGACATTACGTTTGCAGTTGGTGTGTGTGCTAGGTATCAGTCTGATCCCAAGAGAAGTCATTTGGAGGCTGCTAAGAGGATACTTAAGTATTTGAAAAGGACAGTTAATATGGGACTATGGTATCCTTCAGATGACAACTTAGAACTGACAGGTTATTCAGATGCAGATTATGAAGGTTGTAGGATTGATAGGAAATCAACCTCAGGGACATGTCAGTTTTTGGGAAGTAAGTTGATCTCGTGGTTTAGCAAGAAGCAGAATTCAGTGGCTACATCCACAACTGAGACTGAGTATATGGCTGCAGGTAGTTGTTGTGCTCAGATCTTATGGTTGAGGCAACAGTTGAGGGATTACCAAGTAATTGCTAATCAGGTTCCAATCTATTGTGATAACAATAGTGCTATAACAATTACTCAGAACCCAGTGCTTCACACAAGGTGCAAGCATGTGGATATTAGGCATCACTTCATTCGAGATCATGTGGAGAAGAAAGATATTAGGATGGAGAAGATCCACACTGACAGGCAAAGGGCTGACATCTTGACTAAGCCTTTGGCTGAAGCAAGATTTATGGAACTGTCAGTGGAGTTAGGACTCTTAGATCTGGGAGAGCAGTCAGTGTAGGGTTCTAGGGGGAACTCAGGCCAGACTTGACTCAGCGAGGTATCAGGGTGCTACAATGTCTCCCTGACAGGTATGAGTTCTAACCTAACTCTTGTGAATTTCAAGCGTCTCCCTGAGTCCTTCGTCCTGAAAATCTTTAATTAAATGCATTCTGTTCTCATTAAAAGCGCGCCTTTTCATATTTAAACCCACGCGCACGGAGCATTTAATGCTACAGTTACTTTTTCATATACGTGTCCGTTTTATACGGAATATGACTGACATGGGGTTTAATTGAAGCTGAGATTAATCCTGGCCCCTCATTTCAAAACCTTTTGAATTCAGGGATCAATCTCAACCCCACGTTTGAGTAACTGACTTAGTCTTATCAATCAAGAGTGCCATTTGAGGTTTTTACGCAAACACAATGCACAATCTGCACACTGAGTTTTTCTCTTGCTCAAACACAGATTTCTTTCAAAAAAAATCTCTTCTTTTCAAAACAATGGCATTCCTCAATTCCAACTGGACAACCGACAAGATCGTAGACGTTGTCGAGAAAAAGCTGGTACACATGGAGCAAGTCATCTCCATGGACGGTATCTGTCTTACGGTTGAGGAAATCAAACCCGTGCTTAAATGGATTTCCGATGCTGGGTTGGAAACATACTTCACCACCCGCCCCATCTCCGTGCTCCCAAGAACAGTGGTGGAAGCTTATTTGAATATGTTCTTGCGGAAGGGGGAAGTCTTCACGAAAGTGACTGCGCTGAAGCTGACGGGAGAAAAGGACGGCAACGGAGAGCCTATTTACGACACAGAGGTAGTTACTATTAACATCAGGCAGGCGGTGAGGGAAGTCTTCAAGTTGCCATCCTCAGGCATAAACCCCAAAACCAACAAGGAAAACTTGGAGGGAGAATTCCTTGGGAAATGGACCAAGTCTGGGTCATCAGAGTTCAAGGCCCGTCAGAACAAGAATACGTTGAAGCCTGAGTACAGGGCTCTGGTGGACTTGGTGTCCAAGATAGTGATGGGAGCAACTGGCTCTCACGAGCAGTTGAGTCTGCCCAAGCTGAGACTCATGGGAGCAATTGCTGATGGAGTGGAAGCCAATTGGGAGCAGTTCTTCCTCGATCAACTCCATCAGGCTGGGTTGGACAAGCTTACGCGGGACAAGGAGAAGAAGCACATATCCGTCAGTGCCATCTTGCCATTCGGCACGAGGTTGTCCATCCTGATTGCTCATGCTTGACATGAGTATACCTTCGATTTTGAGGACAGCCTTTCCTCAAAGAAGGTAATGTTTTCCTCACTGAGTGATACCTATTCAGTGCTAGGGCTGACTGATCCCAATGCGAAAGCAAAGGGTCAGGCCAAAAAGCCAGCTGGTAAGGCCAAGAGAGTGGCAACCAGCCTCATTGAAAAGGTAGATGAGCTCCTTGAGAGGAGTAAGGATGGTGAGGAGGTTGGTGCTGAGGAGATGGAGCAGCCTGAGGTGGACGCGGCTGAGAAGAAAAAGAGGGTGAAGATCGTGCTGTCAGGGAAGGGCACGAAATCAGGGACTGAGTCAGATCCCAAGAAGGCCGGATCAGAGACTGAGGGAACTGATGATGACGTCAGAAAGAAGGGTGCTCAGGGAGAGAGGCCCCTGAAGAGGCTTAGGAAGGGAGTAAAGAAGTCCCCTGCTAAGAAGCTACCTGAGGTGAGTGAGAGGGAGAAGTCAAGCTCTCTTGGAGCCTCTGACTTGGAGGAAGTCAGAAAGACTGTCGCGACGGCTGAGTCGTTGCAGCCTGAGACAGCACCCACTCAAACACCCCCACACCCTGAAACCCAAACACCTTCCATCCCTGACCCCACACCTCTAACTCCCCAACCTCCCCCCAACCTTCACAGCCAGATCGGCCTACTGAGTCAGTGCCATCTACTTCACCTACAAATGAGCCTGACCAGTTAGCCGAGCCAGATCTTCCAAACCCCTCAGATTTTCCCTCATACCCCAATCCCAAAGATTGTCCCAAATCCACTTCAGCTGAAGAGGATGAGTTCCTTGAAATAGAGGAGGAGGAGTTGGATGAGCACATGGCAGGAGGGATTCTGGAGAACACGCTCAGGAGGAATGCCACAGAATGGGCAGGGAAGTGCTGGCCTGGGCTGAACAAGTATACTGAGCTGCTGGCGTATGTGATCGAGCTTAAAGTTTGGTTGGACTTCAAACAATCGAACATGCAGGAGCAATATATGCTGGTGGATGCTCGTGGCTGGGAGCATTGGGAGACGGAAGAGGCCAAGATTTGCTCGTTCTTTGGACTTACTAGCTGGCTTCAACTCTTGAACTTTGACAACCTGAAGCAGCTAGTGGCTGAATTGATGTCCAAGAGCAAGGCTGACATCCTATCAGGAGACGAGAAGGAGGATGAGGATGATGAAGGAGCTCAGGGTGGAGATCTGGAGAAGGCAGTGGAGGAGACTGCGAGGGAAGTTGATGAGATGAACTCTGAGCCTCAGGCTCAGGGGGAAGGTGATAAGAACACTGGTGCCAAGGGTGGACCAGTGGCTGAGGATGTTGTGAACATCTCAGCTGCCAATGAGACATCTGTCAATGAAGGGATTCCCTGCCCTGAGACAAGAGAGGAAGATGTTGAGGCATTCAAGGAGACTCTCAGTTCCGAAGGACAAGTTCCCAAGGTTCAAGTTAGCTTAGCTGAGCCTGAGGAGGCGGCTATGACTACTTCACAACTGCCTTCAGTGCACCTTGAAGAAGGGACTGATGCTGCAGGGGCTGACAAGGGAAAGCAGCCAATCGCTGATGCGGCCGTTGATGATGAGGATGTGATCATAACCGGGGTCGGACGTGCGGAATTTACAAGCATAATGGAGGTCAAGCAGGAGAAAACCTCAGAAAATCTAGCTGAACTTCAGGAGGAAGTAATGAGGCTACGAGCTGAAAAGGAAGAAGACTCCAAGGCCCTGGCGAAGCACATCAGGTGGACAAAGTCAGCTTACAACACCCTTGCTAACAGGGAGCTGATTTTGTTAAAGAAAACGATGACTGACACGGCCAAGTCAGTGAGGAATGAGAGGAAGCGCACCAAGAAAATGCTCAGGAACACTCTCAAGAAACTTGAAGAGAGGGATGCGATCAGGGATGAGAAGATGAATCAGGCAGTTGACAAGCTTGCAGTTCAGACTGGAGCTATCGTCACTCAGGCCTTGAAGGACTCAGCGTCCAAACTGGAGCTGGAGTCAGGGAGGATGGATCGCACCTCTCAGTCAGTGGCGGACACTTTGGCAAAGGCCACTGAGGAATCAGCAAAGATACTAACTGAGGCTAGCAGAGTCAGCGGTGAGTCCTTGAAGGTGGAGGAAAGGATCACCAAGGCTGAACAAAGACTCCAACTCTCTATGGAGGTCTTTGAACAGAAAGTCAATGCTGCCATCAGTTCGGTTTCCTTTGCCGGGACTGGAATTTCGATGGGAGTTGAATTATTGAAGGAGGGAATTAATGATGTCCATTCCCTAGCCTCCTTCGTAATCAACAGTGGATCTGACGCATTCCCATCCGAGGCCAATGATGATGCCAAAAAGGGGGAAAAGAAGAAGAAAAGATCCCGCCCTGAGGCATCTGAGGCAGTTAACCAAGGTGAGACCGTTCTAGCTGACCCTGAAGCCAATCCTGAAGGGAATATTTTAAGGGTAAGAAAGTCAGCTAGGTTAGCGGCGGTGGAGAAGGAAGGAGAACAAATTGTTGCCAAACTGAGGGAGGAGGCAACAAAGGCAAAGGCTAATGAACCTTCCAAGAAACAACCTGAACCAGTTCAGAGATCGTCTCCCATGAGCTCAAGGAAGAATCCCATCACTTATTCAGGTGAGTTGGTTGCGGAGCTATGTGCTGAAGCATGGGGAGATCAATCTGAAAAATCTGAGGCTATGCGCAGAGCTGAAATTGCTCAGAAGGAGAAGATGCGCATCTTGGAAAAGAAGGTTGAGAAGCTGACTGATATCACTGAGCTTCAACAAAGGGAACTCGATGATGCAGTGATCAGTCTGCTTAGGAGGAAGAAGGCGAAGCCTGAGCCAAGGAAGTACAGGAAGAAGCCAACAGTTAGGAAATCAACAATTCTTCAAGTCAGAAGGCCAGAATCAGGAGCAAGGGAAGCTTTTGTTGATGAGTTCGTCTCAGAGACATTGAAGGAGTTTTGGACTGATGCAAGGGATGAATTTGTCAGATTGTGGTTTGTTGTGAAGAAGTGGGGCGACACTGACGATATCAATGCCCACTTCACTGACTACATGATGGACAATCATCCTGAGCTATTCCAGAAGATCTTGGAGGAGGCTGAGGCAGCTCAAGTTCAAGTGAAGGCTCCTGAGTTCACCATTCGAGCTCCTCCCTTGGTTCCTGGAACTCAAAAGCATGACACAAAGGCCATAATGATGGAAGTCTTGAAGATAACCAAAGCTGAAGGATATGTGAACCAACCTGGAAGACTTGACGAGCTGAAGGCAAGAGTTTATGCAGGATATGGACTCAAGCCTGAAATGAGATTAGTCTAGGTGTTCACAGGCTTCTTTGTAATAGATTAGATTCATTGTAACCATTTCTACATCTATCAATGAAATCTATTACTTTTGCCCACAGACAAAAACTCATTGTCTTTTTGGCTGTTGTTTAAAATTTTGTACTTTATCAAGAATTGCTCTAACACTGTCTTATCTTATAGATAAGTTTATCTTGTTTCCTCTAAGTGTTTCGAGGATCTTTTCAGTGTTTTGGCATCATCAAAAAGGGGAAAATTGTTGGGACATTGTCAGTTTTGATTAAGATCTCAAAGCCCCTGAAAAGATGATTGCCCCAATTTGTCTTCGTCAGGCTAGTCTTGGTTAGGATTAGTACTTAGTCATTTTACACTTCACAGGTACTCAGTGAGAGGAGAACTCACTGGAGACAATCAAGACTCAGAGCCTGAAGACGGAGAGCACCATCCTGAACTTATGGCAGTCCTCTAAGCTGGCTGAGTAAGTGTCAGTGATGAAGAGTATGACCCTGAGATCATTACTAACTCAGTCCTGAAGGGAACAGGAGGTCACTGAGTTAATGGGAAGACTTGGAGTAGAGCCAAGCAATGCAAAAGGAATTTCAGCGTCAGGACAAGACTGGTGGGCTCAAGACAAAAAGAACTTAATAAGACAAGCCTGAAGCTCAGGAATAAGTTCTGACATTCTCACCAACCTGATGACGTGGACCAATCCGAGAAGGACACGCACGTACGGAACCTGACATGAAGACTGAATTCAGACTGCATATTCAACGGGCAAGCATTTAATGTGCATTTAATGCAAATACCAAATCCATGCAAGGGCGGCTGCTGCATGAAGATATGTCCATTTGAAACCACTCTACATAGATGACTAGAAGGCTATCTCTCCAACGGATAGTTATTCAAATCACCTATAAATACAGAAGACCTTGAACCCATTCAAGGTTACGGGAAATTTCCAAGCCAGAAATTACTCAAACTCTCAAGCACTCAAAGCATTCAGCCTTTAAGAGAAGCACTCGAAAACATTCAAATTTCCCAAGTGTTTCTTAGCAACTGGGAGTTATTCTGTATTCCAAGAGCTAAATAGCATTATCTTAAGCTTAGAGAGATTATCCAATCCTTAGCATAGCTTTGCCTTGGAAGGATAATCTCAACTTAGTTGGAATCCAAACTGAAACCAAAACCCTAAGATAGGCTTGTTGGGAGTAAGTCAGTTAGTGTGTTAGTAAGTGGAGTTTGTATAGATCAGTGAGGTTAGCTGATCTTGGTGCACCTTGGCACGTTAAAAACAAGAATCCCTTGAGTGGATTTCCTGTTAAGTCAGGCCGTGGACGTAGGAGCTTGAGACTCTGAACCACGTTAAACTCCTTGTGTTCTTACTGCTTTGATATTGTGCATAATTGTTATATTATTTGTTCATTCATTGCATTCGGTTTGTCAGTCCTGAATCAATCAGGCTGATCCTCGAAGAGAGCACTACCTTACTAAACACCTTTCAGAATTGAGAAAAACAAGTTTTCAGAAAGCAAACTAAACAAGACTTTAAACTATCAGGGCTCAAACATTTCCGCACTGAACTTGAACTGATAGTGAGTCAACTGACCAGCACTAAGTGCAGTCAGTATGTGTGTTATCAGCTATTAGTTCTTTACCACTCTGAGCAAAGGGGACTCAGTCAACTTTAAGTTTGAAAAATTGGTATACGTGTATTCCCCCCCCCCCATACACGTATTCCTCAGTCTTGTAACGGGACCAACAGTTGATGATGTTCTCATTACTGGAGCCAACTTACAGGATATCATTGCCTTAAAGAAACATCTTCATGCAGTTTTTACCATTAAGGATCTTGGCTTTGCCAAGTATTTTTTGGGAGTTGAAATTGCTTGGGGTGAGACTGGAAGTACCCTAACACAAAGGAAATATATACTTGATCTACTTAAGGATTCGAAATTAGAGGATTGTAAAGCTGCTCCCACTCCTCTTCCTCAAGGTATTAAGTTCTCTTGTTCAAATGGATCTCTCCTTGATCAACCAGGCCAGTATAGGAGGATTGTTGGACGGTTGCTATATCTTGGATTTACTAGACCTGATATCACATACTCGGTTGAATAATTAAGTCAATTTGTTAACTCTTCAAGGTCCAAAAATTGGGATTATATGCTTCATCTTCTCAGATATCTAAAAGGAACTTCATCACATGGATTATTCTATCCTTCTTCTTCACCTCTTAGCTTATCTGGATTTTGTGATGCTGATTGGGGAAGCTGTCTTAACACAAGAAAATCAGTCACGGGTTACTGTATCTTTTTAGGGAACTCATTAATATCATGGAAATCCAAGAAACAATCCACCGTGTCTAGGTCTTCGGCTGAGGCAGAATATAGAGTTATTGCTTCGACGATTATGGAACTTCAGTGGATAAGCTACATAGCATCGGACTTGAAACTTCAGTTGACCCTACCTATCTCCCTTGCATGTGATAACATGGTTGCAATTCACATCACTGAGAACCCCATTTTTCATGAACATATCAAACATACAGAGATCGATTGTTATCTTGTTCGCAACCTATATAAGAGTGGTTTTCTCCATCTTCACCATGTGCGTACCACAGACCAGCTTGCAGATTTGTTTAAGAAAACTTTATCAAAATCTTTGTTTCTTAAGTTTCATGACAAGTTGAACATTCTTTCAATCAATACACGTTCAACTTGAGGGGGGCATGTGAAAATATATATATGCACATGCATGCACTCACCATGTGTTGGGACAATGTCAGTTTTGATTAGATCCCAAAGCCCCTGAAAAGATGTTATGCATTTGTAGTCAGGCTAGTTTTGGTTAGTTTTGTACTTAGGTATTTTACATTTCACAGGAACTCAGTAAAAGGAGTACTTACTGATGACATTCAAGATTGGAGCCTGAAGACGCAGAGCACCATCCTGAACTTATGGTAGTTCTCTAAGCTGGCTGAGTAAGTATCAGTGATGAAGAGTATGATCGTGAGGTCATTACTAACTCAGTCCTGTAGGGAACAGGATGTTACTGAGTAAATAGGAAAGACTTGGAGTAGAGCCAAGCAATGCAAAAGGAATGTCAGCGTCAAGACAAGACTGTTGTGCTCGAGATAAAAAGAACTTAACAAGACAAGCCTGAAGCCTAGGAATAAGTTCTGACATTCTCACCAACCTGATGACGTGGACCAATCCAGGAAGGACACGCACGTACGGACCCTGACATGAAGACTGACTTCAGACTGCACTTTCAACGGGCAAGCCTTAAATGGTGCATTAAATATCATTACCTAATTCATGCAAGGATGGCTGCTGCATGGGAGATATGTCCGTTTGAACCTCTCTACGTAGATGACTAGAAGGTTATCTCTTCCAACAGATAGTTTTCAAATCACCTATAAATACAGAAGGCCTTGAACCCATTCTAGGTTACGGGAAATTTCTAACCTAGAAATTACTCAAACTCTCAAGCTTTCAAAAGCATTCAGCGTTCAAAAGAAGCACTCGAAACCAGTTAAATTTCCCAAGTGTTTCTTAGACTAGTGAGAGTTATTCTGTATTCCATTGAGCTTTAAAGTATTACATAAGCTTAGAGTGATTATCCATCCTTAGCTGAGCTTAGTCTTGTAAGGATAATCACACCTTAGTTGGAATCATACTGAAACCAAAACCCTTAGTCAGGTTTGTTGGTGGAAGTTGTGTTAGTGAGTTAGTAAGGAGTTTGTATAGGTCAGTGAGGTTAGCTGATCTTGGTGCACCTTGGCACGTAAAAAGCAAGAATCCCCATAGTGGATTTCCTGTTAAATCAGGTCGTGGACGTAGGAGCTTGAGTCTCTGAACCACGTTAAACTCCCTTGTTCTTACTGCTTTGATATTGCTCTTATTTGTCTATTTACTTAAGTCATTCATAGCATTGGGTTTTATCAGGCTTGAATCAATCAGCTTGATCTGTAAACTAAGCACTGCCCTACTAACCACTGTTTTAAAACTGAGTAAACAAGTTTTCAGAAAGCAAACATAAAACAAGACTATATACTTTCAGGGCTCACGCATTTCCGCACTAAACTTAAGTTGATAGTTAGCCAACTGACCCGCACTCAGTGTAGTCAGTAGGTGTGTTATCAATCCTGAGTTCTTTAACACTCTGAGTAAAGGGGACTCAGTAAGTTTGAAAGTCAGAAAAATTGGTATACGTGTATCCCTCCTATACACGTATTTCTCAGTCTTGTACCAGGACCAACACCATGCATGAACATGCAATTCATCAAAGCAGTAGCATGGCACGATAGACACATCATGAACATTCCAGTAGCATCATGAAAGATCTAGAAGGATGGCTTACTTGTTGTACACGGCTGTTAGTTAGATAGATAGAGCTTAGTTTGTTGAGAGTTTGTTAGACGGTTATGATCTAACATTCCTACGTATAAATATATGTAACACGGCTCTATTCATTCTAATGAAATAGTTTACGAGTTCTTCTCATCTTTTCCATACATGATTTCAGTACATTTCACAATGGTGCACATGGGCCAGCCTGTGAAAATATTTGAAATATCTAATGGGATTTAAAAAAATTGTTATTTGCACTTTGCAGATTCAGAGATGCAGTTAACATCATGCAATTTTAAATTTGATTGTGTTTTTCATTAGTGAGAAAATTAATAATTAAGGATGGGTAAAAGTTCATTTTACAAAATGGGATGGCCCACAAAAATAAAATAAAATATTCTTGTTCCTTTTATCTTTTGGTTTGTGGGGTTACTTTTGAGTTATATTAATAGTAGAATAAACAAATATAAAGGCTAGGAATTATTAATTTGCATTATGTGGTAATCAATATTTAACTCAAAATATGACTAGGCCTTTTTTTAAATTTTAATTTTAAAAAAATAAATGGAAAAAGGGACTCATCATTATAAATGAAAACACTTATAATTCAATATTCAAAGCATTTGAGGTTTTAACGTCAACATTTATAAATGAATAGAATATCATTAATTTAACTAAAATTATTAAGTAGGTCAGACAAATTTTTACCAGAATTATTGAGAAGTCATATGTGAAGTATATAGTCAGTCGAGTTTAAGTTTTCAGTAATCAGTAGAGTTGGAGTTAGTTGGAATCAGTCCACTTGGTGGAAGTCTACTGAATTGCAGTTAGCTCAGTGGACTTGAAGACCCGTGACATTTAAGGTGAAGTCCAATGACTTGTTGTTATTAGTCAGATTCCGAATTTAAACTGAGGGGAAACAGTTACATCCAAAGATGATTATTGAGGCGGTGACAAGCTGGTCTACTTATATATATAAATATATATATAGTTTCTTGTTCAAGACTCGAAAAAGAAGAATTATCTTTCAGAATTAGAGCTAAAGCTAGGTTTACATATACGATATCTTTGTAACCATATTAGGGTTTCTTAGAAGAAGAAATTCCTTAAGTGTTTGCACTACAAAAGGAGACTCAAATAAAGAGGGTTGGTAAAGAGGGCAAAGATTGCCCTCGTCCTTAAAGAGGGCCGAGACGAGGGGGGACAAAAATAGAGCGAGGCGAGGGCGTGGGACCTCTCTTTAGTTGACGAGGGTGAAACCCTCGCCTAATTTCAAAATTGCACAAGCCGAGGGCTAGGCCCTCGTGAGTAGGCGAGGGCGGGGCTCCTTGTGAGTTGGTGAGCGCGGGCCCCTTGCCCAGTCTCCACAGCTCAGCGAGCCGAGGGCGTGCCCCCTCATGAATTTACCGAGGGTGAGGCCACTCGCCCACGTGAAAATCCAGGTTCTAACCGAGGGGGTTTACCCTTTTTAACCCCCTCGGTAATTTTTAATATAAATACACCCACCCACCATTTTCAGTAGCCTAAAACCCTCCCCCCTCCAACACTTTCAGTCGCCACTGCCCTCCACTGTCGTGCCGCCATCGCCGGAAACCTCACTCCACCGGTCGTGTTTTGGCCTACTCGTCCCCGTGAATATTTCTACGGTAATATTTTTTGTTTTAATCCGTAAATTTGTTAATAAAATTATTTGTAAAATGCAAATTCATTATATATATATATATATATGTTTATATGTATGTATATATGTATGTATAGGTGTTTATTAGTTGTTAATTATATAGTGTTTAGCTTGTTATTTAATTAGCATGTAATTAATTATAAATTTGATAATTATGTTAATTAGAATTAATTACTAATATTTGTTGTATTTAAATTAATTATGCATGATATATATTTAATTAATTATATATGTGATGAATATCGATGTTCGATTATTTACATAAATTATTTATTTGATTAATGTTTTATAGTTATATATGTTTAAAGTTTAATCTATTAATTATGTTGGAGTGGATGAGGTTGATGAATATATTTTTGGTTGTTTGCTAGCTGTAGAATGTGCGTTCCCACTTCATTAATTTTAATTAAGTCGAAAATGGATGCACTGTAGGAGATTGGTTAATTGGATAATACGAATATTTCTAATTTGTTATTTAGAATATTTCTAGGGTAATATTTTTTGTTTTAATCCGTAAATTTGTTAATAAAATTATTTGTAAAATGCAAATTCATTATATATATATATATATATGTTTATATGTATGTATAGGTGTTTATTAGTTGTTAATTATATAGTGTTTAGCTTGTTATTTAATTAGCATGTAATTAATTATATATTTGATAATTATGTTAATTAGAATTAATTACTAATATTTGTTGTATTTAAATTAATTATGCATGATATATATTTAATTAATTATATATGTGATGAATATCGATGTTCGATTATTTACATAAATTATTTATTTGATGAATGTTTTATAGTTATATATGTTTAAAGTTTAATTAATTAATTATGTTGGAGTGGATGAGGTTGATAAATATATTTTTGGTTGTTTGCTAGCTGTAGAATGTGCGTTCCCACTTCATTAATTTTAATTAAGTCGAAAATGGATGCACTGTAGGAGATTGGTTAATTGGATAATACGATAAAAATAAACGAAACTCTGCCGAAAAATTTAGATTATCTATATTAAATTAACAGTAGGATAAATATATATATATATATATATAATGGATCGATTTATTGAATTTTTATTAAATTTTGAATATTCTTTAAGTTGAAACAGATTATAATATCAGTTATTCAGGTCGTAGTTGGATGTATGGTCCAAGAAAAATTAATGGAATGGTAGCTCCCGACTTTCTTAGTGGTCTTGAATCGTTTATACAATTCGCTATTAGCAATCCTGGTTGGATGAGTGAAGGAGATATTAGGTGTCCCTGCTCGAAATCTAGATGTAGGAACCAGAGGTCTAGAGCACCAATTGACGTGAAAGCACAATTGTATATAAATGGGTTTATGCCCAATTAGCACAATTGGGTTTTACACGGTAAACAAAATTGGGGTCATCTACCTCACCAAAACTATGATCAGTCGGCGTCGATTTCGTACGGAATAGATGATACTGCATGGTCTACCTCATACCATGACATGATCACAGACCTAATTTATTCTAACCTTCATTTTGGAAATGTGGAAGATGAACTTGTTAATGAGGAACCCCCAAATGAGCATGTTGCTCAATTTTATGACATGTTTCGTGCAGCAAACCAGGATTTGTATCTTGATTGCGAAACACACTCACAATTGTCATTCAACGCTCGAATGTTGAACATTAAAACTGAAACTAGACTGCCTGAGAGGGGTTATAATCAAGTTGTTGACTTGATTCGGGAAATTGTTCTTCCGAAAAATATAGTGCCCAGGAAATTTTCTGATAGCAAACAATTAATGAGTGGGATGGGTCTTCCAATAGAGAGGATTGATTGTTGTGCACAGAATTGTATGATATATTGGGGTAATGATAGTGAACTTGAACATTGTAAGGTTTGTGGTCATCCACGGTTTAAACCCCGTAAACGTGGTGTTGATGGTCAATGGAAAAAGAAAAATCCTTACAAGGAGATGTTCTATTTTCCTATCATTCCTTAATTGCAAAGATTGTATCAGTCCATTGCTACTTCAAAAGATATGACGTGGCATGCAAGTTGCTCTAACAATGATTCTAGTGTTATGCGTGTTGGTCCCACTAGTTAGATTAATTGCGGAAGCTTAAGTTAAATGTCTTTCAAATTCTTTTTACAAGAGTACAAAAGTAATAAGAGAATAAGTAAGTCGAAAGCAATAAAGAACACAAGATATATAGTGGTTCGGATTTAAATATCCTACATCCACTCTTATCACTAATGCGCTGAGAAGACTCTGATATGATAGATACAACAGATGGTATCTTAGGAGCTTCTCTGGGCATGGGTATCTCCTCTATGTTGTGAGCAACTTGTTTTCCCTTGATAAGAGTCTGGTATTTGACTCTGAGTTCATTTATCTCATCTTCTTGAGAGTTCTTTTCTTTCATGAGTTGATCTACCAGAGTATCTCTTTCTTTGATCTTATCCTAAAGTTCAGAGACTTCTTTGGAATGATCTTTCATGAGTTCTCTGGTGGATTTATGCTCATGAGAGAGAGATTGAACTTCAGCTCTGAGTCTACCATTCTCTTTCTCAAGTTTTTGACAAAGTTGGACACAATTTTGGAGATCTGATAGCATTTGTTGCATATCAGACTCTCTGGAGTTACCAGATGAATTAGAGGATTCAGTATATTTGGAATTTGATAAGACTAGAGTAGTTTCATTTACCTCAGTGATGTCTGCCATAAGACACACATCATCATCTGATCCGAAATCAGAAGAACTGGAACTAGTATCCTCCTCATCTGCTTCTGCCAGCAATGCTCTCTTGTCTGCATATCTCTTATCTCTCTTAATCCTTTTCTCTTCTCTTTCCCTTGGAGTAAGTTGAGGACAATCATAACTATAATGACCAGTCTTGTTGCATGTGTAGAAGGCATTGTCTCCTCTGGGACTTGGACTTGGCTCTCTCCTCCTCTGGTTGTAGTCTGATCTGGCTGGGCTACTCTCTCTCCTCTGGTAGTCAGCTCTGCCAGAGCTACCATCTCTCCTCTGATAATCTGATCTCCCAGAGCTGCCAGGGTTGTCATCTCTCCTCCTTTCTGGAGTTCTGAATCTGGTCTCCCTTGAGTCTCCAGATGTCTTCTCCTTCTCTGCGGGCTTGAAGGAACTCTTTCTGTCTCTGGTAGATTCCTTCCAATGCCTTTTGTATCTGCCATATTTTGAACTCATTTTATCTAATTTATGAGTTAGAAGTGCTACCTGCTCCTTGAGGCTCAAGTCATCTGCAGTAGACTCCTTTGGCTTGACATCAGGCTTGATGGTTGAGGAGAATGCAACACCTTTCTGACCAGAAGAGGAAACCTCTTCTGTTTGATCCTCCTCTTGAAGATCATACTCATAGGCTTTGAGATCAGACAACAGAAGATGATGATCCAGAGTGTTGAGATCCTTGTTGTCCTTGATCACAGTGACTTTAATTCTCCACCTGCTGGTTAGTGAAAGCAAGATTTTACTATTAATTTCTTTTTCAGAATAGGTCTTACCTAAGGCACTAGCCTTGTTCAGGAGGTTTGTGAGACGCATGTCCAGCTGGTCAATGGTCTCGTCTGGCTTCATCTTGAAAGTGTCAAACGAGTGTTGAACAGCTTGGAGCTTGTTGTCTTTGATCTTCTCTGTTCCCTCACAGAGTAGTGCAAGTTTGTCCCACATCTCCTTGGCAGTGACACACGTTCTGACCTTTTCAATCACCTCTTTAGTTAGTGTGTTGATGATCTCTGTTCTTGCCACCTGGTCTAAATTGTAGAGCTTTCTTTCATCGTTGTCAAGCTCATCTTTCTTTTTTAGGATTCTTTGCCTGGGGACTCTATCCTCTGCAGTTTTCTGGGCAGCTTCACTAGTTTCTTCCCTGGACTCTGACCTGCCACTATCAATAGGAGTCTAGTAAAATTGAATGGGGCCACTTTCTACCACATCTAACATGCGGTGGTGAATAGCTCCAAGATGATTGCTCATCATGAAGCTCCAGTGGCTGTAATCCTCGAAAGAGAATTCTGGGAGCTTACGGCTCTTGTAAGAAGATTTTGCAGACATTTTTGATAAAATTTAGGGAAATAACAAGAACTTTGAACAAAAGCACTAAAGAGCAATGGATCTGCCCGGTGACCACCAAAAGCTTTTCAAAGAAGTGGTCGTTGGACACACCGCTCTGATACCACTTGTTGGTCCCACTAGTTAGATTAATTGCGGAAGCTTAAGTTAAATGCCTTTCAAATTCTTTTTACAAGAGTACAAAAGTAATAAGAGAATAAGTAAGTCGAAAGCAATAAAGAACACAAGATATATAGTGGTTCGGATTTAAATATCCTACATCCACTCTCCCTTTATCCAAGGGGTCTCACTATCAACCAACTCACTTACTTACTTACTCACTGGAATTGGGAAGTACCAGTTCCTTCTTACAACCTCTTTAGATTTGACTTCAATCTAAAGATCAATAGCCTACAACCTTATCTGGTAGATGAATAGGTTGAGGTTTCGACAACTCCTTAAGATTAGATATATATTATGAACAATAAGAGTGTTAAGAATGATTATCAAAAGCTTAGATGGACTTATGCGCGTATAGAGTCTCTAGAGCTTTTTCTTGAACTGCACTCTTGTATTTATAGAGGGGATTAGGGCTAGCCGTTGGAGAGCTAATCCAATCAGATCCTCTATATAAGGAAGCCTCAATCAATCAATTCCCTAATTGATTGATTGGGTTGGTGGGATCCTAGGATTGATTATCTTCAAAACTTTTCAATTCTGATCTTGTTGACTTGATTTTAATCACCAACGGTCAATAGCTTCCTCTGCCTAACTCTGATTCTCTCCAGAGAAGGCAAGACCAGACACCAGGCAACCTCGGTGTCTTCTGGTCCTAATCTGGTGAATAACCAGAATACTCAGTAGAAACAGGAGATCAATCTGGGCATCTTTTGTATCACCAGACTCGTCTGGTCCAGACTCGTCTGGTCTGGGGAAGGTCCTCTGCCTCTGGTCAGATCTCATCTGGTGAAGTCTTCTGGTGGAGTCCTCTGGTGAAGTCCTCTGGTGGGGTCTTCTGGTGACTGTTCTGGTGAAGTCTTCTGGTCTAGCAGTTCCCCCAAGACTAAGTCCTAATCTAGATCATCATCTGGCTAACAGGTCCAGATGGTCCTATTACATCTTCTATTTGTTTTAACTCATCAAAACTATACAACTTTTATCCTAACAATTTCCCCCTTTTTGATGGAGTTAAAACACTACCAGAACTGATCACAAAGTAAGACTTAAGCAAGAAAACAGTAAAAGATAAGACCTTAGAATAGATCTTATCAAGCAAACAATTAAGATAACAAGAGGTTGTCTTTTGAACAGAGAAGATATGATATTTTCATTGATAATAAGGACAAGATGATTACAAATTACATTGAAGTTCAGAGTCCTATTCTATGCATATCTCCTGTTTTCCTTGGGCACAAGGAACCAATCAAGGAACCTATCTTGGACGGCCTTCAACTCTGCAGAAGATGTTGGAGTGAAGTTCACCAACACCTTTGTCTTGTACAGTCTCTTCAGCTCAGCCCAATCAACCTGGTCTCCTGCCATGGGAGTGTTAAGATAAGTGAACTCAGGGGCAGTCACCTCCAGGTTGAACTCAATGGTAGAGTCCATCAATTGCTTGTACAACTCTGCATCATAAGCTTGCATCCATGAGTGAAAGGTTCTGTTGATCAGCTCATCATCCTCTGGTACTGGCCTCTGGATGTAATGTTGGATGAACCAGAGAGTCTTTGCCTCTTTCCATTTTTCAATCAGGGGCACAGGCACAGTAGAGTCAAAGGACCCTTCTGTCCTGAGAGGCAGAATGTTCATCACTTCAATGGGAGCTTTCCTCCTCTGGCTAGAACCACCTGCACCAGAAGAAGCGCCAGCTTCTCTGCTCTTCTTGTTTTGCCTCCTAACATATCTGAGCCTCTGCTCTTCATCTATGTTTTTCCTGATCCTTGCCTGTTTCTCCTCTGGAGTTTCTTCCTTGAATCTCTTCTGAGCTTCTTCAACAACAGTCTCAAGGAAGCTTTTCTTGACTCTTCTGATCTTCCTCTTTGCAGGTCCAGAGATGGAGATTGGATCTTGCTCAGCTTCTGACTCCTCTTCTGCAGCAAGATGCTTAGCCATGGAAAGAGATTTGAACTCCTCTTTCTTCTTCTTCTGCAACTCAGCCTGGGCCAAAGTGTTCTCCAACAGGTCCAGACGAGCTCCATGGCTGAAAAGGGTTTCATTAGTGGTCTTCGCCAGATCAGTTCTGGCCTTCTCTTCCCCCCTTTTAACTTCATCAAGAAGGGGCTCCACTACCTGCCTTATAAGATCATGCAAGGCAGTGTTGGAGGAAGAGTGAAGATCACGCAACTGCTTTGCCTCCTCCAGGTAGGCTTTCGACTCTGCAACAAGCCTTTCTTGCTTCTCTAACATCTCCTGGAGGGAGTCCTTCAGCTTGGCAGTTTGGATCATCTGGCTGGCCATCTCAACTTTTAGCACAGAGACTGGCCTCATCTGCTCCAGCACGTGCTCCTGGAGCTGCTTCTGGCTGTGCATCACATCCAGTTTGACAAATAGGACATTAGCCTTGAATGAAGCCTTAACTTCTGCCAGTGTAGATTTGATCTGCTTCAGGAAGATCCTCCTCTCCTGCCTGATCTGATGCTCTATCATAGCAGGGGCCATGTGTTGAATAGCTTTTGAAAAGCGCCCTATCTGCATGATCTGCTCGTTGAAGAATGCTTTCATCTTCTGGAGCACAGCCGGAGTCATGTCAAAGTCCTCCTCATCAGAATACGGCTCTCTGGAGGGAAGGTGAAATAAGGACCAAAGTTGTAAGAGAAGCCCTCTGGCGTGAGCATAACTCCTCTCTGGATCAGGAGAGTTTTGATGAGGACTTTGGCCGCCTCTGGTGTCTCCAACTCTGCTGGGTTTTGAATGTTTAACTTCTTCTTCAGCTCAATCTCCCACGCAGTGAAGGCAGAGGGAGACATCTCCTCCAGCAGAAGTATAAGATCTTCAACATCTTGGAGTCTGGCCATACTCCAAACCTTGGCATCCGTCAGATCTGCCAGGAGGGGTGAGTGCTCCAACAGAATTGGAAATTGCTCTCTTAGCCAGAGCTGAGCACTCACACTCATACTCTGCCTGATGGGACCCATCTCATCAGAAGAGAAAGTGAAGGGTTTGGGCCCAGAGGCAGAGGAGAAAGGTGCTAAGTTAGCAGGCTCAAGTGAAGCTTCCTCATCTTCACTATCATCGCTAGTTAAACAGGTGGGAGAAGGGGGAGGGGCAGGGAATCCCAGAGCCATAGAAATGGTTGGGTCCTGATCTATATGGGTTTGGGGAGGGTTAGGATTTTGTGAGGTAGAGGTGGAGGGGATGGGTTGCTCTGCACCAGAAGAAGACGGGATCTCTGGTACAGAAAGTGTAGGTGGTATTTGGGATGTGGAAGTGTTTGGAGGGGGGATCTCTGCATCAGAAGAGGTTGAGGGCACCTCTGGTACAGAAGTTGTGGGAGAAGGAAATGTGTTTAAAGGTATTTGGGAAGGTGGGGGAGAAGGTGTTTGAGGAATGGTTGAAGTAGTAAATGTGGGGGTGTCAGGGAGAGTCTGCTCTGGTGAAGATAAAGGAACACCAGGAGCAGATGAAATGGGTTGTGTTTGGGTGTCTGGTGGGGAAGTAGTGGGGGTAACAAGGTTAATAGGATCAGAGGGGGGAAAAGGAGATGGGTTGGAAGGGTTTACCTCTGCTGAGTCAACATCAGCAGGAACAACAGTCTCTGGAGCATCTTCCACCATCTGAGAGGCCTCCTCAATAGCCTTTTCCAAGGCCTCTCCAAGATCAGAGCCAGAGTCTGACCCTTGAAGAATGGCTCTCTTGGCCTTGAATTTCTTCTTAAGAGGTTCAACCTCTTCTTCCTCCTCTTCCTCTGATGGCTCATCCACCAGAAGTGTTTTCTTGGCCTTCCTGCTAGTCCGGACTTCTTAGCAGAGCCTTTCCTGGCCTCCTCTGGCCGCTTCCTCTTGGCTGCTCCAGCCTTCTTAGTAGCCTCAGCTACTTCACTCTTCTTCTTCAAGACATCAAGAAGAGGAATCTGGTCCTCCTCTGAGGAACCAGAGAAAGCAATGGTTGAGGAACCAGTTGCTTCAGCAGCTTTCTTCTGGGTCTTCTGCTTCTGCTGCTGCTTTTTCTGCCCCTTTGAAGGTGAGGGAATTGTTTGAATAGGAGGGGCAGGGATGGCTTGCTCTCCATCAGAGTCGGCATGGCCATGGAGAGGGTCATCCTTGGAGAAGAGGATCTTGGACTTGTGATAACCATGGCACCAAGATGCTTTCCACTTCTTCTCTGGAAGAAGTGAATCCAGAATTAGAGTCAACTTAGTTCCCAATGAGACATTTGCAGTGAAGAAGAACTGCAACTCCCCTGGCTTGGAAGGACAAGGCTCCTTCTTCACCTTCAGTCTGTTATTCCTCAACACATCCCAGAAGAACTCCGCCCAATTGCATTGAACGCCGTCATATAATGCCCTCATCACACACATTCTGCCGTTGAAAATGGCATCTGTGCTGTGATTCTCACACATAAGCACCTTTACGACTATATCGAACAGCACCTTGTACTTCTGCCTTAAATGTTTATCAAGAAATCCCTTCGTGATGCCCTGGCAAGAAGAACGAGCAAAGATCTTGAAGGAACCAATGATATCATCCTCCTTGTACGTCAAAGGATCCACTCCCGCTGCAGAAATGTTCTCGAATAGAGCGCAAAAATCATGCTTAGAAAACACCAAATCATCTTCATCAATCTTGAAAGAAATGTGGTCCTCGTGGATCTTCATACGAACCAACAATTGGGCCGCATATCCGTCAAGAGTGCGAAAGTCCTTGGGAACTGTGGAGATCAACTTCTCCACCCCTGCTCTCTGGAGCATCTCCAGAATCGACAGCACAACAGGGTTCTTGGTGGTATAAAAGTCCACCACCATCTCTGCCTTTAGCTTTTTCATCATTAGAACATGATCGAAGTTGCACGGAGGAGCCATTTCTGTGCAAGAGAGAGAGAGAGAGAAAACTTGTAGAGAAACAGGTTAGGGTTTGAAAAGATATGAAACGTGAAAGGACAGATTGAGTAGAATTTTGATTTAAATAGGGCAAGACGCGTGGCTTGATTAATAAATAAAGTGTGAACGCGTGTAATTTCAAATTTAATTGAGGAAACAAAATCAATTTAAGCATTGATTGACATTTTGCACAGTGATTAAATCCGATGGCCAGGATGAAAGGCGAAATACGGATTTAATCTGGTGCGTGGGCTTGGTCATTGGGACTGGATATAAAAGGGGTTTTGTGGCAGTCAAGAGAAAATGCGAAATAATTGCCTAGGCCATATACCCTAGTTTTAAATACACTACGAAGGTGAAACATTTTTAGTGTACTTATTAATTTGAAAAGTGTATCCCAATGATCTGAGGCCAGAGAAGTAAAGACATACCTGTCACCTGATATTGTAACCAGATGATACCACAACAAGTCTGGTGCTAAACTACTCTGATTCGACTCATCTGGTCCTGGTCAGAGAAGACTTTGGACATTTCTTGAATTTGACTCAGCACCTCATCTGGGACAAGTAGTCACCTGATGCATACCTCATCTGGAGATATAACTTCTCTGATATGTCTAATCTGCAGGTATGTTAGTTTGAGAATAAATATATGAAGTAAAGTAATGAAACAAAGGATACTTCTCTGTTGTTCCCCCTAAAACAAATATGTCTCTGGATCCAACAATCCTAACTCAAAAGCTAACTCTCTGAATCTGGTCTCAGCCAAAGGCTTAGTTAAGATATCTGCTCTCTGCTTATCTGTTGCAATCTTTTCCATCCTTATATCTCCCTTCTCAACATGATCTCTGATAAAATAATGCCTTATATCAACATGTTTACACCTGGTATGTGTTAGTGTTAGTGTCCTAGAGACAATCCATCGAAAGGACATAATACTAAGATAATATTCAGATTTGGTTTAATATTATTATTGGTATAATATTAAATGTATGGCGTTACACTTATCTGAATATGATGTTTGATTGTTTGCATCTATTCTTATTTGTGTTCCCATGAATCACTACTGTCATTGAGTGAGTGAGAACTCAGATGACTTAAGTATGATTCTCAAATAGCCCCGATCAAGGATCATCAAGAATGGGATATTGATGATGCAATTGAGATTGGTGTGCGATCTGCATCATACTCTTAGAGAGTGTAGTAAGATCTCACTTACTACGAGATACCGGGTATCTCATGATGGATGCACAGATACCTTAGAGGGTATTGGTATACCCATCCGAGAAACCGTTTGATGTAATTCCACATAATGTGTCTACGGGTGTCTCGGTTAGTGGGAGCGATGTGATACTCCTCTGACTTGAGGTCAATACGCACGACATGTGTGGAGTGGTGAACTTTGACCATGACCGACGCTTGCACCCTTCCACGGGTAGATATGGCATGGATTAGGTTCATCACGAAATGCATGTGCGTGGTAGTTGAGCCAAGAATAGGATTCATTCCTCAATGTGGATTTAGAGAGAATACTCGTCTTCTCATCATAATTGGATCTAAGTCGTCGGCCGATGCACATCAACTTAGACTTTGTGGCTAAGTGTGATATACTTGATCAATTAGTGATTGGAGATAATATGATTAAGTTATTTGAATAGACACTTCATCATGTTCAAGACTTAATCGGGTATTCGTGAATGAAAGGAAGTTATCACAATAGCCCACAATATTACAGGTAGTTGTAGATCTCCTCGCAACATACCTCGTATATTGAGAATGTCTGATTTATTGTCTAGGGTTCAATTAAGACCGTTAGTTTGACTAATCGCTCGATATACGAGGGCCTATGGGTCACATAACAAGTAATGGCAATTTACCAATTATAGTTGGTTGATTAAATATTGTATTAGATATAATATTTAATTTATGGAGAATATACTAATAATTATATTTGGAATTAATTATTATTATTATTTAATTAAATTGGATTTAATTAAATATGAAATCCCAATAATAATATTTGGAATATTATTATACAAGAATAATAGATATGGTAAAGATATTATTCGTAGGAACATATCTAGGGAGATATAATCTGTAGAGATTATATTACGGGCTAGGCCCGATATCTTGCTTAGGAATTAAGCCAAGTTAATCCCTATAAATATGTGTCCCATGGGGATTTCAAATACACACGATATAAGAAATATAATTTCTCCATAAAATCTCCTGTCGGAATTTTCCTAGCAAATTCGTCTCGAGATTCAACGCTGGCATATCGGTGCGGGTTGGTAGAAAGCCGTTACGTGGATACCATAGTTGAGGATTCCGCGTACAAATTGTTGTAAGGATATATATGTTATTATTAATCCTTTATATTTTATGTTATACAACCATGTTTGAGATTCGTTGTTGGTGAATCGTAATCTTCCGCTGCGCCGAACATAGTGTTCGTGCCTCTAAAACCCAACAGTGGTATCAGAGCTTCAGGCTCGGTTGTATACGTAATTATGTATGTTCGTAAGTAAAATATTGTGTGTGTTTCAATTTTTTTTGCCCTAAAATTTGAATTTGATTTGAAAACATTAATACTGTGTATAGAGTTAAAGTTTTCTGGGAAAATTATTAAATATACACAATAAATTGGTTTTCTGGAAAATAATTTCAAAAGATGCATGTGCATCAAAAAGTTTTATAGAAAACTGTTATGGCCGCACTATTTGACCAAAATTGGTTAAGTTTGATTTTAAAAACGTGGGTTCCTTTCTTTACCCTGTTTATGCCTTTCGGATTTAAAAAAAAAAAAACTGAGGACGCAAAATTGGATTCTGCTCCTAAGAATTATACTCGTAAATTGCAAGCCGATTCAATTAGTTCTACGAAGCAGACGGATGGACATCTTGCTGGGCAAGAAACAATCCTTGCTGGAAACACTTGGTCTCGAGCGTCCCTGGCGACACCTTTGGTGGTCGTCAAAACTGGATGTGGATCGGACAAGACCTGGGCGTCTTTCACAGAATCTGCAGCCGCCGTGAGATTGTCTCAAGGGCGGTGAAGTGTGGCGTTGCCGCGCCTCTGGACTGGTGGCTTCGAGCCGCCATGAGGCAGGGACGCTTCGAATTGCATCGGCCGTTACCAATTCGTGGTACGACGGCGATCTGGTCGACCGATGGTTAAAAGGTGGCGGCGATAACTGCTTGACGGTGGCGGCCGATTACAATCTCGCCTCTGATTTGTGTTTTGGAAACGTAGAGTGTGAAATACTGGCGGCACTTGCGGCAATTAAAGGTTGCTGTGTCACGCCGGAATTTTTGCAGGTGATAGGGACTTAATTTTCAGATTTTATTAAACCACCGAATCATGGCTTGGGATTAACTAAGGGAATTTAAAATTCTCTAAGGGCTTGTGCGCAATTTAGGATTAAATCTAAAAATTGCATTTTGGTCCTCAGGCCATTCTGCAATTTCTGGATACTCTGAAAATTGGCAAGTAGATCCCTATATTGAATTTATAAATTTTGAAAATTAATTAGGCCATGTTTGGGTAGACCAAATTTTTTTAAATATCAAGACTTTGTTTGGATGGAAGAATTTTGAAAATTCTGAAAAATCGAAATTAAGGGTGTTTGGTTGGACCAAATACTAAATTCAGAAATTAAAATAATGGGTTGTTTGGTTGGACCAAATACTAATTTTTGGGCAAAATAATTTTGAAAATGACTTTAGAAATTGACCGAAAGCTTGGAGCTTGTTGGTATTTCTAATTTTAGCAATATTTTACCTACGAATAATTAATTGTTAAGCACGTTTATTTGATTTGCGTGTTATTTATAAATATTGGTTATTTATAAATATTAAATATTTTGCATGTTTATTTGATTTATGTGCTAAATATTTATTGAATGCTTTATTTTGTGCAAATTTAAATTTTGAAATAAAGCATGAGAACTTGATTAGTTGCTCCCCACTTGTATAACTGCTTATGTGAATCGATATTTACATTATTAGTTGTATAGCCCGCATTAAATTGTTTGGGTAGGCGGCACCCAATATTTGTCGGACCGTTATATATGTTTTGGGTAGACGGCGCCCAAATAAGTGTTAGTCCGCATAAAATCATGTTTGGGTAGGCGGCGCCCTATAATTGCTCAAATGTGATATAGATTAACATGTTAGATCTCGATTAAGCAATTAATACCCCGCCTTTAAAAATGATCCTCACTAAAATATGGTTTTTCATTAAATTGAATGATGTCTTCCATTAAAATTAAAAGTAAACCGGAGATTTCGTTCTAATGAGTATTTAAGGCCCAAGTCTTTTGCTCGGATCTACATCTAACGGGACTTTTATAGGAACGTGTTTGTCGCCGCTTAATGGTTGTGAACCAACTTAATTCTGTTTCACCAGTCCAAGCAGGGAAACGAGAATTAGGTGACATCCGATTGAACTAGGTTCAATCACCTAGGAATTGCGTTAGGCAATTGGTTTAGAGACCTACCAGTTCTGCTGTTGCATTGTTCAGCCCAAGCAGTCATTGTAATAGTAGGAATGTGGATCCTAGTCCATTACAATTTATATTAGATATAAATTCGTACTCTTCCGATGAGGTCGTTGAGTATGTGAAAATAATGGAGACAAAATAAATAAAAAGGCCATGTTTATTTTGATTGCTGAATATTGATTGTAGGAATTATACGTTTAATTCCTGTTTTAGTTTATTTCTCTATAATTGTTGAAATTAATAACTTGTCATTGAGAAATGTTTTGGAAACGAACAAATTGGCTGGGCCAAATTTTCTGGACTGGCACTGAAACGTGTGTTTGGTGCTAAGGTAAGAAGAGATTGAGTACGTGTTAGACACGACAATCCCTTTACCCATGAGGCTGGTTCAGTTGAGGCTGTAACATTTGACGTTACGACTCAAAGAAGCTTCAAGATGATGCTTCCCAGCTCTATATTATGATTGCTCGGCTTGACTCCCGAATTGTAAAGGCAACATGAGAAAATGGATCCCTTCGAGATGCTTAAGCGTTTGAAGGATCTCTTTGATTCTAGATCTCGTTTGAGATTTATGAAGTGATGAGAGATCTGTTCAGATGTCGATTAGCGAAAGGAGGGAAGATTTCACCTCATGTGCTATCCTCAAGTCGCTTCCTGATTCATATTCTAGTTTCGTAGTAAATTTAATATGAAGAAGACGGAAGCGACAATGCCGGAGCCTCATAATATGCTTCAGACTTTTGAGTCTTCCACTGCTAAGGAAAGGCCCATGCTCATGGTGAGTGCTTCTACTTCTTCTAATCCGAAAGGCGAGAAGAAGTGAAGGAGTAAGGCTAAATGGGCTCCGAGCCCAAACTTTCTGAAGGCAAAAGGTGGAGTTCAAAAGTAAGAGCGGGTTGATAAGGATGTATGCCCCACTACAATAGAAAGGGCATTGGAAGAAAGATTATAAGGTTCTAGCAAACGAGAAGAAAACACAAGGTGTTTCAGCTGCTAGAACAAGTATGGTTGTTGTTAAGATAAACGTGTTCACTAACAGTTCAAACTGCTAGGCATTTGTTGAGTTATGAACATGATGTTCTTAATATACAAAGTAGAGGAATAACTTGGCAAGAGTATCAAGACTCTTCGATTGGATCGAAGAGGTGAGTACATTAGCCATGAATTCATGGATTACTTGAAGCTTCATGGCATCCAGTCACAATGGACTCCTCCCGGAACACCTCAGATGGACGGTGTGTCCGAAAGGAGAAACCGAACCCTGTTAGACATGGTAAGGTCCATGATGAGTTTTTTTTTTCCTCTCTTCCAACATTCTTATGGGGATACGCATTACAAACCTCAATCTACATTCTGAATAGGATTCCGTCCAAATCAGTTAAGCAGACTCCATACGAGCTATGGAACGGCAAGATGCCATCTTTTCTACATATTAGAACGTGGGGTTGCCCCGCAGCTGTGAAGAAAATGCTAACTGATAAGTTGGAATCCGAAGGTGAAAATAGTTATTTTGTGGGATATCCTAAGGAGACAAGAGGATATCACTTCTATCTGCCGGAGAAACAAATAGTGATTGTTTCTAGGCAAGCTAAGTTCCTAAAAGACGAGTACGTCTTTAAGGAACAAAGCCGTAAGAAGATAGAACTTGAAGAGATTCAAGAACCACGAATTAACATAAAGACTGATAATTTGTCAATAGCAACATGACAAAGAATCAGTGGGAGCATTCAGCGACTCTCATGGTGGAAGTTTATCACTAGGTGATCCTCTTTCAGCCAGTGGGAGCGTAATTGGAGTTGCATTGCCTTCGCAATAACCTCCAAGTGGGCTGAATGAGAATAACATAGTTCAAACTCCCGCCCAAGAGGCATTTGAAAGTGTCGCTCTTGAGGACTCTCCGGTCAACGATGAAGTCGCTGCACCACAAAATTTTCACAATCAGAATGTACAGCCTGTACAACCACAACTCCATAAGTCGACTAGGATTCGTAATCCATCCACTAGGGATTATTGGTTCCTCGTGGAGGAACATGATGACGTGGAGATTCCGGATAAAGACAAACCTAGAACTTACACTGAAGCAACATTAGATGTTGACTCAGAGAAGTGGCATGAAGCCATGAAATCCGAGATGGACTCGATGTACACCAATTAAGTCTAGAACTTAATTGAGTTGCCGAAAGGGGTTAGACCCATAGATTGCAAGTGAGTCTTCAGGCGTAAGACCGATGCAAATGGCAAAGTACAAACCTATAAAGATAGGTTGGTGGCGAAAGGTTATAGTCAACACGAGGTATTGACTATGATGAGACTTTCTCGCCAGTTGCTGAGATTAAGTCCATTCGAATTTTACTTGCGATAGCAGCACACCACGATTATGAGTTTTGGTAGATGAACGTCAAAACAACTCTCCTCAATGGTAACATTGATAAGGGAGTGTTTATGACTCAACCGGAGGGTTTTATATCTAAGCCAGAATCTAATCTTGTGTGCAAGCTTAAACGATCCATTTAATGGATCGAAGCAAGCTTCTAGGAGTTGGAATATCCGATTTGATGAAGTTGTCAAATCCTTGACTTCATCTGAAATTCGGAAGATCCTTGCATTTATCGTAAATGCAGCGGGAAGAGTATTGTCTTTATAGTCGTATATGTCAATGACATATTGAATATAGGAAATAACATCCCTCCAATGCAGTCCGAGAAAGATTGGTTATCAAAGACCTTCATGATGAAGGATATTGGTGAGGCATGCTACATCTTAGGGATCAAGATCCATAGAGATAGATCCAAGAAGATGGTAGGGCTGTCACAATCCACCTACGTAGATAAGATGTTGAAGCATTTTGCGATAGAGAACTCTAAGAGAGGATCTCTACCAGCAAATCATGGGATAAAGTTGTCGAAGAAGGATTGTCCTTCTAGCGAAGCTGATATCGAGCACATGAAGGACGCTCAATATGCATATGCAATTGGGTCTCATCATGTACGTCATGACTTGCACGAGGCCAGATGTGGCCTACGCTGTCAACATCACTGTACATACTAGCAGAATCCAGGTGAGTCTCACCGGATTGCTGTCAAGAATGTTATGAAGTACCTCAGGCGTACTAAAGAACATGTTCTTATCTACGGAAGGCAGTCAGAGCTAGTCGTTACGGGCTATGCTGATGTGAGTTTCCAGTTAGATTGTGAAGATTACAAATCACAGTCAAATTATATTTTCAATCCCAATGACGAGGCGGTAAGTTGGAATAGTTCCAAGCAAGATCTGACCGCAGATTCAACAACCGAAGCTAAGTACATTACTGTATCAGAAGCCTTTGAGGCTTTCTAGATTTTAAGGTTCTTGAGAAAACTAGGGGTAGTTCCGAGTGCCAGTTGTCAAATAGAGTCGTATTGTGACAACATTGGTGCGATTGCATGAGCAAAGGAATCGAGATCTGATAACAGAAATAAGCATGTATGGAGGCGTTATCATTTGATCCGAGAGATCATATTGATAGGAGAAATAAAATTAAAACATTTCCCATAAAGGATAATTTTGCAAATTCTTTTCACTGATCATGTACACACTAGACATTTGATGGTCTAGGGGTTAGACATGTAGGTGATTGGCTCTAGTCCAAGTGGGAGATTGTTAGTGTTAGTGTCCTAGAGACAATCCATCGAAAGGACATAATACTAAGATAATATTCAGATTTGGTTTAATATTAAATGTATGGCGTTACACTTATCTGAATATGATGTTTGATTGTTTGTATATATTCTTATTTGTGTTCCCATGAATCACTACTGTCATTGAGTGAGTGAGAACTCAGATGACTTAAGTATGATTCTCAAATAGCCCCGATCAAGGATCATCAAGAATGAGATATTGATGATGCAATTGAGATTGGTGTGCGATCTGCATCATACTCTTAGAGAGTGTAGTAAGATCTCACTTACTACGAGATACCGGGTATCTCATGATGGATGCACAGATACCTTAGAGGGTATTGGTATACCCATCCGAGAAACCGTTTGATGTAATTCCACATAATGTGTCTAAGGGTGTCTCGGTTAGTGGGAGCGATGTGATACTCCTCTAACTTGAGGTCAATACGCACGACATGTGTGGAGTGGTGAACTTTGACCATGACCGACGCTTGCACCCTTCCACGGGTAGATATGGCATGGATTGGGTTCATCACGAAATGCATGTGCGTGGTAGTTGAGCCAAGAATATGATTCATTCCTCAATGTGGATTTAGAGAGAATACTCGTCTTCTCATCATAATTGGATCTAAGACGTCGGCCGATGCACATCAACTTAGACTTTGTGGCTAAGTGTGATATACTTGATCAATTAGTGATTGGAGATAATATGATTAAGTTATTTGAATAGACACTTCATCATGTTCAAGACTTAATCGGATATTCGTGAATGAAAGGAAGTTATCACAATAGCCCACAATATTACAGGTAGTTGCAGATTTCCTCGCAACGTACCTCGTATATTGAGAATGTCTGATTTATTGTCTAGGGTTCAATTAAGACCGTTAGTTTGACTAATCGCTCGATATACGAGGGCCTATGGGTCACACAACAAGTAATGGCAATTTACCAATTATAGTTGGTTGATTAAATATTATATTAGATATAATATTTAATTTATGGAGAATATACTAATAATTATATTTGGAATTAATTATTATTATTATTTAATTAAATTGGATTTAATTAAATATGAAATCCCAATAATAATATTTGGAATATTATTATACAAGAATAATAGATATGGTAAAGATATTATTCGTAGGAACATATCTAGGGAGATATAATCTGTAGAGATTATATTACGGGCTAGGCCCGATATCTTGCTTAGGAATTAAGCCAAGTTAATCCCTATAAATATGTGTCCCATGGGGATTTCAAATACACACGATATAAGAAATATAATTTCTCCATAAAATCTCCTGTCGGAATTTTCCTAGCAAATTCGTCTCGAGATTCAACGCTGGCATATCGGTGCGGGTTGGTAGAAAGCCGTTACGTGGATACCATAGTTGAGGATTCCGCGTACAAATTTTTGTAAGGATATATATGTTATTATTAATCCTTTATATTTTATGTTATACAACCATGTTTGAGATTCGTTGTTGGTGAATCGTAATCTTCCGCTGCGCCGAACATAGTGTTCGTGCCTCTAAAACCCAACAGTATGAAGAACTGGATTCTGGGTGATTGCAATTGCACTATTACTATCACAGTAAATAGGAATATCCTTAGCTCTAATCTGGTAGTCCCTAAGCTGTTGACTAATCCAGAGTAGTTGAGAACAACAACTCCCTGCAGCCATGTACTCTGCTTCTGTTGTTGATGTAGCAACTGAAGTCTGCTTCTTAGAAAACCAGGATACCAATTTATTCCCTAAAAATTGGCATGTTCCACTTGTAGATTTCCTATCTATTCTGCATCCACCATAGTCTGAATCTGAATACCCACTCAACTCTAAGTTATCATCTGCAGGATACCATAATCCTAGGTTCACTGTTCCCTTAAGATATTTCAATATCTTCCTAGCTGCTTCCAAGTGACTCTTCTTGGGATTAGCTTGAAATCTGGCACAAACTCCTACAGCAAAAGTAATATCTGGTCTTCTTGTAGTCAGGTACAGAAGAGAACCAATAAGTGCTCTGTACTGAGTCTGGTCCACACTCTCTCCAGACTCATCTGGATCCATGTTAAAGTTTGTCATCATAGGAATCTTGGCTGCTTTGCTAGATCCTAATCCAAATTTCTCTAACATGTTTCTGGTGTACTTAGCCTGATTAATAAAAATTCCCTTCTCTGATTGCTTAACCTGCAAACCTAAAAAGTAATTCATTTCACCCATCATGGACATCTCAAACTGACTCTGCATGAGCTCACCAAACTTCTCACACAACTTCTTGTTAGGGGATCCAAATATAATGTCATCAATATATATTTGGACCAGAAGGATGTCCTTTCCTTCTTCTTTCCTAAACAAGGTCCTATCAATCTTACCCTTAGTAAAACCATTGTCCAGAAGAAATTGAGATAGAGTGTCATACCATGCTCTGGGTGCCTGCTTCAGCCCATAAAGAGCTTTCTTAAGCTTAAACACCTTGTCACCTTGTTCAAAACCAGGAGGTTGTTCCACATACACTTCCTCAATGAGAATCCCATTAAGAAAGGCAGATTTCACATCCATCTGGTATACTTTGAACTTCATGTGAGCAGCATATGCTAAGAACAATCTGATGGCTTCTAGTCTGGCAACATGAGCAAATGTCTCATCATAGTCTATTCCCTCAGACTGAGAATAGCCCTGGGCCACTAGCCTTGCCTTGTTCCTAGTAATGACATCATTCTCATCTTTCTTATTCTTGAAAACCCACTTAATGCCTATCACCTTTTGATGTCTTGGTCTGTCTACCAGCTCCCAAACATCCTGTCTGGTGAATTGATTCAACTCCTCCTGCATAGCAACAATCCAATTTGAATCTTTCAGTGCCTCCTTGATGTTCTTGGGCTCAATTAAGGACACATAGCAACTGAATAAGGCAGCTAAGTTAAGAGTTCTCCTAGTCTGGACACCCTTAGTTGGATCTCCTAAGATCAGGTCATTGGGGTGATCAACCAGGGTCCTCCTTCCCGTGGTCTTACCTAGTTGATCATCTTCTGCAGTACCTTGGTGATTATCACCACCTGCAGAAGAGCTTCCCCCTACAGGAGTTCCAACCTCTTCTGGTTCTGCTCCTTGTGAAGGCTTCTGCTTCAGAGAACCAGGAGATGGGTCATCATCTGAATCTGAATCTGAATCAAGAATAGGTGGATTGACCTTGATTACTCTCGGAGTAGTCTGATTCTGGGTCTCATCAGAAGACTTTAAGTCCACCTTGCACTCAAAAATAGATTCATCAAAAACGACATGAGGTGTTTCCTCCACACAAAGTGAATTCTTATTAAAAACTCTAAAAGCCTTACTGGTGCTGGAATATCCTAAAAATATTTCATCAGCCACTTTGGCATCAAAGGTTCTTAATTTAGATTTCTCATTGTCATGGATGAAACACTTACATCCAAAAACATGAAAATATGAAACAGATGGGGTTTTACCCTTCCATACCTCATATGGAGTCTTATTATGTCTCTGGGCAATTAGGCATCTGTTCTGAGTGTAGCAAGCTGTATTAATGGCCTCTGCCCAAAATCTCTGTGGAGTGTTGTACTCTGCCAGAAGTGTTCTTGCAGCTTCTTTAAGGGTTCTATTCCTCCTTTCTGCTACTCCATTTTGTTGGGGTGTTCTGGCAGCAGATGTCTCATGAAAAATCCCATGGTCCTTGCAGTAATCTGCAATGTGTGAATTCAAAAACTCTGTCCCTTTGTCACTTCTGATTCTGACTATGCTTTGGTTCTGCTCATTCTGAATCTGCTTGAAGAACTCTGGCAGCTTAGTGATAGTTTCATTTTTCTTAAACAAGAACACTACCCAAGTGTATCTTGAAAAGTCATCTACTATCACCAAGGTGTACTTCCTTCCACTGAAACTAAGAGGAGAAACAGGTCTAAACAGGTCCATGTGAAGTAGTTGAAGTACTCTGGTTGTGGTTGTGCTCTGGACATCCTTAAAGGA
The DNA here is from genome assembly GCA_947034835.1 of Ballota nigra. Classification (NCBI taxonomy): domain Eukaryota; kingdom Viridiplantae; phylum Streptophyta; class Magnoliopsida; order Lamiales; family Lamiaceae; genus Ballota; species Ballota nigra. The sequence continues at coordinate 53,643,538 of OX344730.1, read as the reverse complement.
AGTCTTGGGTTGTTTACCCTTCTGACATGAACCACAAACCTGATTCTTCTTAAACACTTCATTAGGAAGGCCTCGAATGAGACCTTTTCTGGCAATCTTATTCAGTGTTTTGAAGTTAAGATGACACAATCTCTTGTGCCAAATCCAGCTGTTCTCTGCAGATCCTTTTGCAACCAGGCAAGCATTTCTTGGGCAACTGCTAAAATCTGCAAGATAAATGTTACCCTTCCTCAAGCCTATTAGCAAGATATCATTATAATCAGAAGAAAAGACAGTGCATGAATCACTAGAGAACTTCATTGAGTATCCCCTGTCACAGAATTGGGATACTGAAAGCAGATTATGCTTGAGTCCTTCTACATAGTAGACTTCATCTACAGATACACCATTAAAGGTCAGTTTTCCAACACCTCTGGTGACTCCATAGTTGTTGTCACCAAACATCACTCTTGGTCCATTCAATGGCTTGAAATCTTGGAGATTATCCTTCTGGAAGGTCATGTGCTTGGAACATCCACTATCAATGTACCAGACATGGTTGCTTGAAAGTCCTTTCTCCAATGGACTCTTATCTACCTGCAGAGAAATCAATTAGGTCCCCGACTAGTGCTGGGTCCTGATTGGTTAGTTGCAGGTTTTGTAGGAATCCATAGATAAAGATCATCCCTTGATGGATGAGGAGATCTTATCTTCCTTCCAAATCTATCTACCAGAACATGTCCTCTTACAATGACATATTGAGCTACTGGTCTGATAAGGACACCTTTCCTATAAACAGGTCTGGTGTACCTTTTCTCAAATCTGGCCTTTGGAATGGCCTGCCTCAAAGACATGGTCTTAAAGGTCTGGTTGTAAGGGTACATCCTAGAAGAACCATCTCTGGTGTCATAACTTCCCAGATCAGTTGGTTTTCTATAGATGGGTCTGGAAGACCTCCTCTGGGTCTGAGAATTAGACCTGCTCTGGTGGTTATAGGTCCTTTGAGTATACCTATTCTGGAATTGATTCCTCTGAGAAAAATGTCTCTGGGGTACCTGGTGCTGTTGAACATTGTTCCTTCTCTGGTAATTATTACTCTGATTGGTATTCCCCTTTCTTGAGTGTTTCCTTTGAGGTCCCCTAATCTGGATAGGTTCCCTTTGAGGATTTCTCTGGGGTCCTCCAATTTGAGTAAGTTCTACTTCTTGGGACTCATTGTTCACAGAACCATCAAACTTCAATGGTTTCCCTTGTTGACATTTATTCTCTAGCATCTTCTCTTCCAGGACAGTCAATTCTTCTGGACCATATGTTATGTGATTAACAGAGTGATTCCTTTTCCAATCAGGATTGTGAACCACCTTGTAACCAGTACCAGTTAAGTCTTTATCATCCCAGATTTCTACCAATTTACCAGCTCTTACAGACTTGTCTTTATTATAAAGGTATTTACAAAGCAGTGGTCGTTGGACACATCGCTCTGATACCACTTGTTGGTCCCACTAGTTAGATTAATTGCGGAAGCTTAAGTTAAATGCCTTTCAAATTCTTTTTACAAGAGTACAAAAGTAATAAGAGAATAAGTAAGTCGAAAGCAATAAAGAACACAAGATATATAGTGGTTCGGATTTAAATATCCTACATCCACTCTCCCTTTATCCAAGGGGTCTCACTATCAACCAACTCACTTACTTACTTACTCACTGGAATTGGAAAGTACCAGTTCCTTCTTACAGCCTCTTTAGATTTGACTTCAATCTAAAGATCAATAGCCTACAACCTTATCTGGTAGATGAACAGGTTGAGGTTTCGACAACTCCTTAAGAGTAGATATATATTATGAACAATAAGAGTGTTAGGAATGATTATCAAAAGCTTAGATGGACTTATGCGCGTATAGAGTCTCTAGAGCTTTTTCTTGAACTGCACTCTTGTATTTATAGAGGGGATTAGGGCTAGCCGTTGGAGAGCTAATCCAATCAGATCCTCTATATAAGGAAGCCTCAATCAATCAATTCCCTAATTGATTGATTGGGTTGGTGGGATCCTAGGATTGATTATCTTCAAAACTTTCCAATCCTGATCTTGTTGACTTGATTTGAATCACCAACGGTCAATAGCTTCCTCTGCCTAACTCTGATTCTCTCCAGAGAAGGCAAGACCAGACACCAGGCAACCTCGGTGTCTTCTGGTCCTAATCTGGTGAACAACCAGAATACTCAGTAGAAACAGGAGATCAAACTGAGCATCTTTTGTATCACCAGACTCGTCTGGTCTGGGGAAGGTCCTCTGCCTCTGGTCAGATCTCATCTGGTGAAGTCTTCTGGTGGAGTCCTCTGGTGAAGTCCTCTGGTGGGGTCTTCTGGTGACTGTTCTGGTGAAGTCTTATGGTCTGGCAGTTCCCCCTAGACTAAGTCCTAATCTAGATCATCATCTGGCTAACAGGTCCAGATGGTCCTATTACATCTTCTGGTTTGTTTTAACTCATCAAAACTATACAACTTTTATCCTAAATATCTTGTGACGATTGAAGAAGAGGAAAGAGAAGAGAAGAGCCCAAGTGAGAAGGATGAAGGCGACAATTCCATTGTCGAAAGAGTTGAAGAGGAATGTCCATTGATGGACTTGAGCAACGATGAGCAAGAAAATCAAGAAACATCGAAAGAAGATTTGAAGAGTGAAATGAGCATTTCTAAACCTTTAACCTTTTCAATTTGCACTTCATTTGATAGTAATATTTCTATTGATTTCGTTTTACCTCTTGAGACTTTTAATCATAGGAAAGAAGTTGAGAAAAGCTTGGGCATCCTTGGGAAAAGAAGAAAAGAGTGGAAAGAGAAGATGGAAAGTTTAATTGAGAAGAAATCGTGCAAGAAGGATATGGATGATTGGTCTACTTTTCATGAGCGTCTCCATGCTTTTGAAGCTCAAAGATTGAGATACAATGGGAAGAATAACAAATATCCATGGCCATTTCGATGAGTGAAGTTAGAATTCCGTTAATAAGTCCGGCATAGGACATTAAACCTAGCGCTTAATGGGAGGCAACCCATTTTTACTTGCTTTCTTTATTTTTGCCTTGTTCTTTTTATATTGCTTTTGTTTTTGTTTTGTCTAGGTGTTGGGGTCATGTGTTGAGGCTCGGTGAGGATTTCGAGCTCTATGGAAAGACATGTGCTTGAGGGAAACTTGAGGTACAAACACCTCTTCCTAAACTTAGACATGCTATGCATAGTCTAAGTTTGGGGGGTGTTAGTTTTTTCATGCATAATTTTTGAATTGCAACGATGCACCCCCATTTAATTTGAGCTTATTGGTAATCATTTTTGTTGGGAATTTTGGATTTAATTGCTTACATATACTTGTACATGAGTTTTGTCTTGACATACGAAGAATCGAGGGTGTGATGTTTTTCAAGAGACGTGCTTGATAGGAAAGGTGAGCATACTCAAGGAGCTTAACGTGAGGTGATGATGTCTTGAAGAAGAAGATTGTGCTTGGTGCAAATTGGAGGTAGAACGCCCCAAACTTAGAATTGCTTAGCAATGTCTAAGTTTGGGGGGGTTATTTATTTTGGTTTTTCATATTTTTCCAATGCACCGGCGCACACCTCATTCTTGTAGAGTTTTGCTTAGTTGAGTATTTGATATACGTGTTGAGAAATTGAGGGGTGAGATGCTTTCTAAGGGGTTTTGTGAGCTTAATTGTCAAATTTTTTAGTGGCTTGCTTAATATGGTGAATTGCTTGGTGAGTAGTTGGTTGCAAATCTCATTGTGACACTATTTTTTCAAACTTTTAATTGCTTAGCAATGAAAAAGTTTAGGGGAGGGGTATGTTCGTTTTACAATTCCATTTGCACCAACTTACTTCACTCAATTTTTGAAAATTTGTGCTTAATTGTGGACTTATTGAAAATCTTTGAGTATATTTTTTGGAGTTAAGATTGTGTGGCTTGGTGTTGAAGAATCAATTGATGGTGATTGTTTGGTTTTTGAGATTTAGTTGAGCTTGATAGTATTGATTGAGACTCGCTTGCTTACTTGTTCATGTGACGGTTGTGCTTGATTTTGTGCTCGATCTATGATTAGACAAACCCGTGAGCTTTAGAGCCTTTAGACTTGCATATATTTTAGTCTAATTTCTTTCTTGTAAGTATCGTTCATACTTGTGTGCTCTAGAACTTGCCAATTGTCTTGTTTGAGGCTACATTGAGTGTGAAATCTTTGAAAGTGATATGAGGCCATCTTTGATTTGAGAAGTCACTTAGCCAAATTTTCCATACCAAATGAAATTTTCCGTAGTTAGCCCTTTTGAGCCTATTGACCTATTTTTTCTTGGCAACCTACGAATTTAGCCAAATTATCCATTTTTGTGAGCCTAATTTTTCCTATGAGCTAGTGGAGCTTGGACATGGATAGTGAGGTTGAGTTGTGCTTCAATGTGAATTTGATGGATGAGTTTGTGTGATAGTGAAAAGAGTGAAAAAAGAGAAAAAGATGAGTAAAAAAATTTTGTACAAGAAAAGATTGAGTTGATTTGTGAAAAAGAAAAATTAAAAAGAAAACTCTCTTGTGTACAAGAATTTGGTAGAGTTACAAGTTCAAAAAAAGGTGTTTGATGGTTAATGGTGAGAATGTGCTTGAAAAATGAGAACTAGCAAATTGTTGGAGTATGAGTTTTTGAGTTGCAACTTGATCACTTGCAACTTTGTCTTGAGAATTTTAGATGTGTCTATGCGTCTTTATTTCTCGCTCCACTAGTTTATTAGTCACTTTATCCAAAAATTCTTACCTTGACCAAAGAGCCCAACATTACAACCAAATGCAAAGTCCTCATTGATTCTTTGATTGATCACTTAGCAAGTGGTGGAGAATGTAGATGATTGGCAAGCCTATGGTAGTGCACTTGTGTGAATTGATTGTTGAGCGCATACATTCCTTGATACACTTTTGAGTGATGAGTGAAACACTTACGTGAGAGGAAATTGTGGATTGAGCATTTGATTTTGCATTGATTTGAACATGACTTGTGAACTTGCTAGTTGATTTTTGGTACTTAAGAGTTTGACTAGATTGAACGAACTTGACAATTGCTACTTAACTCTTTGACACTCATTTATCGCAATCCTCCCACTTGTTTTATTTCTTTCGTTGCTCGGGGACGAGCAACACTTTAAGTTTGGGGGGGTGATTAGTGTGAAAATTGCTCGAAATTCATGCATTTAATTTGCCTATTTTAACTGGATTTCTTGTAATTATTTACATTAATTTGATTATTTGTGCTTAATTGTCGAGAAAGGTACTTTTGTTCATTTTGCAGGAAATCTGAGAATTTTTAGAACAAAATACGAGCTTTTAATTTATCAGAGGTCGAGTGAAGAGAAAAATCGAGGAAGAGAAGTTATTGGGCTAACAATTAAATTGTTGTAGCCCAATTAATTGGAAAAGGGCCAAAATTTTCGGTCAAGAAAAAAACTAATTGCCGGCCCAAATGAGAAGAGGCCCATAAAGAAGCCTATTGCTGCTAATTAATTGGAAAAGGTAGCAGCATCACGTGAATTGAACTAGAAAAGAAACAAAGAATCATGCGGGGCCCACACTCATCGATAAAAGTGACGATATCAAGTCATCAAATATCCCCAAGACATCAGAGTCTAAGAAAGGATATTGTTTTTTATGTAGCTCTTTCAGAGTCAACCCGCTTTGCCCCCTATCGCGAGGAATGTTTGTTATGTATTCCTTACTTGAAGGTTTAACATATGTCATGTCGCGATGCTTCTGACTTGGTGGTTCTTCAACTCCACTTGTGGTCACGCTTAACTCCATGTCATGAGCTCTTGTAGCCAAATCTTCAAAGGTCTTTGGTTGAATTCCTTGAAGAATGTATCGAAGGCCCCATTGCATGCCTTGGATGCACATCTCGATTGCAGAAGTTTCGGATAGTCGGTCCTTGCAATTCAGGCTCAAGTTTCTCCATCGATTTATATAATTGATAACGGGCTCCTCTTTCCACTGACGTGAGTTTGTCAACTCAATCATGCTAACCGTTCTTCTCGTGCTGTAGAAATGGTTTAGAAACTCTTGTTCCATCTGATCCCAACTGTCGATAGAGTTAGCCTCCAAGTCGATGTACCAGTCGAACGCATTCTCTTTCAAGGATCGGACAAATTGTTTGGCGAGATGGTCTCCGTAAGTTCCGGCATTGTTGTACGTTTCAACGAAGTGGGCCACGTGCTGTTTCGGATTTCCCTTACCATCGAATTGTTGGAACTTTGGAGGTTGGTAACCGGTTGACATTCTCAAGCTATCAATCCTCTTCGTGTAAGGCTTGGTGTAGCTGAAGGTTGATTTGGAGGTGTCATCAATCTTTCCTTTCACCGTCTCCAAGATGAGCTCCTTGAGTTGGTCAAGTTGGATCCCTCCATTCGATGAAATTTGTAGCTCCTTGGCAGTTGCCTCGGTCTCACTAACTTGGCGTTTAGTTGAGGTCTCTTCGTCACCGTGCTCCTCAACTTGCTTCCCTTTGACGTGGCTCGCATCGTCGCCATCCACTTTATTCATCAGGTTGGCTATCTGGATATCCTGAATTTTCACGTGCTCCGTAAGCCCCGCAATGGCCTTGATCAGGCTGTCAAGCTTTTCATCAATAGTTGAGGCATCCGTCATCATGGCTGGCGCTATGCTTGAGTCTGAAGATGAGCCCGATGATGAGTGTGGGGTAGAGCATGCAGAGTTGACTTCCTCATCTTCGCCGATGTAGGGAGACTTGTTCATAACTATCCCGGATGAGGGGCTTCCTTCTGAAGAGGCGTGTGTCGATGTCTTCTTCGACATACTTTTTGTGATGACGTTGGCGTTAGGAGCCGTTGAGGGTTTGGTCCTTGGCAAAATGATCTTGCGTGGAGGAGTCATTCCAACGATCCTACGCTTGCTTGAGGAAAGAAGAGATGACAGGTAGAGTAGGTCCCACTGGGCGTGCCAAATTTGTAACTGCAAATTTCGAATTTATTAAAAATAATAAACACGAAAAAAATTACAATTTTAATTTGTTCGGATTAAACCGAAAAACTTATGCGGGTTGACTAACTCTAGATTTGGTCCTCTGATTCTTCTCTTCGGTGTTGACCTTGACTTGGATGTTCTTCGAGAGAAATCCTCACATTGATCTTCGTTTGGGACTGGGTTTGAATTTATAACGTTAATCCAAGGACGAAAATGCCTTATTTTGGATTAAACGTTATTTTTGGAATTTGGAGGATGAACGCCTTCGAAGGCGGGATGTACGCCTTTGAGTTTGGTGAAGAACGTCCTTTGAATCTGATTAGTGTGAAAATTGCTCGAAATTCATGCATTTAATTTGCCTATTTTAACTGGATTTCTTGTAATTATTTACATTAATTTGATTATTTGTGCTTAATTGTCGAGAAATGTACTTTTGTTCATTTTGCAGGAAATCTGAAAATTTTTAGAACAAAATACGAGCTTTTAATTTATCAGAGGTCGAGTGAAGAGAAAAATCGAGAAAGAGAAGTTATTGGCCTAACAATTAAATTGTTGTAGCCCAATTAATTGGAAAAGGGCCAAAATTTTCGGTCAAGAAAAAAACTAATTGCCGGCCCAAATGAGAAAAGGCCCATAAAGAAGCCTATTGCTGCTAATTAATTGGAAAAGGTATCAGCATCACGTGAATTGAACTAGAAAAGAAACAAAGAATCATGCGGGGCCCACACTCATTTCAACCAAGAGAGAGACTAAAAGAAACAAACCCATTCCATCTTCTCTATTCAGCTCACGAAGAGAAAAAAAGTTCAGCAACCACCGACTGGAATTCGAAGCGCGCCACCGTCTCGAAAATTATGGCCAGAAATTGAAGTTGCTCAAGTCGCCGGAAATTCCAAGCAGCGCCGGAAAGCTTGGAAGTCGTCGCCGTAAATGGAGGGGAGCCGCCGCGCTGCCCACGCCGGAAATATCACGGAAGAAGCTCGACGGGAATTTTGGAGGAAGCCACTGCGCTGGAGTTTGAGGCTCGATTGTAGCCGGAAATTTCAGAGGAAGCCGTGTCGGAAAAGCCACCGGGAATTGCAGAAGGTCGCCGGAAATGCTTCGCAGCCACCACTCACAGTCCGTACTGGAAAAGCTCACGCCCGCCAAGTTCGAAGAATCCACGTCGCCGGAATTTGCAGAAATAGCACGTGAAAGAGTTTCAGCAACTTTTCAGAAACGCGTTCCCGAGCTCGACCAAGCAACTCGATCGAGTCACCAGACTCGTGCGAGTCAATGTCGGTTTTAACAGAGAGTTGCGAGCAAATTTTGTCTAACTCGACCAAAAGGTCCGGTCGAGTTGGTCAACTCGGTCGAGTTGACCGAGTTGACCGGGTCAACTCAGTGAAAATTTTGAAAAATCCGAAAATTCATCATTTTTCAGGGATTTAATTGCAAATTCGTCTCAAGCCCTATTTCCACACTATATATACTTCATTTCTCAGATTTAGAAGGAAAGAAACACACACAAGCCTAGAACCCTAATCCCCTAGATAGTTTTTTTTTTTTTTTTTTTTTGCATTTTTTTTCTTTTAATTTCTAGAATAGATTAGATTAATATTTCATTAGTAGTTTTTACATTTCAAGCAAGGATTGATGCTATTGAAGATTTTTATTTTCATTTCATCACAAGAGGTGATATCTTTCTTTTAATTCAAGTCATGGTTAATTTCATTTTTAGTTGTTATTTTAGCTTATTAGCCATGAGTGTCTCTTCTAGAACCATGAGCTAATTCTCTTTGCTTTGAGTGTTGAATCAATGTATGAAATTAGTGTGTTGATGGATTTATAGCTTTGATTATGCTTATTTCTTGATGTGAATGTTTTTATTGATTGGCTTTGTATGTCTCAATTAATTAGTTTATTTGATTAGCTTATGTATTTAATTTTGTGTATTGCAACGAGAGTTGGATATGCATGATTGGTATTTAGGTGAAAGTTTTGACTAATTAATTTGAGTTAAATAGTAATCGGTTGCCCGAGAGGGGGTCGGTTGCTAGATCCCCCATCATTAGACATTAGGTATCTTAATTTGATAATTCGGGTACTTAGTGAAGGGGGAATTCTAGAGATGCATCGCGTGTTTTTAGATATTCACGATCTTAGGAGCTTATGGGGCATAATTAGAAGTTGATAGTTAGTCCACGTTGTTCACCTAGGCCTCAAAAGGGATTGGTCTACACACTTTTGTGATCGCTCTTAGCAAATATTTAGAAAAAGGCAATGATAGGTTATAGATTTATCACACACACTAGTGGATTATATTGTGAAGACACTCGAAGCATTTCTCTCTCTTGCACTTTCTTAATTGGAAGTTAGTTTAATTGTTTTAATTGTTTTTTAGATTTAATTTTTGCTTAGTTTAATTTTCATATGCCAACTTGCTCGTCACTATAGTACCATGACAACGTGCAACTTTGGGGCTCCACTGCATTCCTAAATCCTTTGGGTTCGATAACTACTTGGTCCAAGTCTACTTTCACTACTACGACGATCCCGTACTCTTGCGGGGGAGTAGGAAAATATTTTTCGAAAAACTCCGACCAAGTCAGAATCTTCGAGGAGAAACGCCGGATCGGAGGGGTGCTGGACCTTTATCTCGGATCGGAAGCCGTTTGTGGTGACTTGCGCGAAGAACGCCTCTGAATCTTCAAGGAGAAACGTCGGATCGGAGGGGTGCTGGACCTTTATCTAGGGTCGGAGACCGTTTCTGATCACTTTCCACGAAGAACGCTTTGACTTTAACGAAGAACGCTTTGAATCTTCAAAAGCTCTCGAGCTTCTGAATTCCTTGTGCTTCTGCTTGTCTGGATGTGTGTAAAATGAATGAATGAAGGACCCTATTTATAGGGTGAGGAGATGAGAACTTTCCTCCTTCACGATGCCACGTGGCGCTTTATGATTGGCCGATGCCGATTTGATGGGCTTTTATAAGCCAATTTCCAGATTTAGTTGATTCTCATTAATTTCTTTCTTTCTTCATGCAAGATACGATTTGATTTTTTCTTGGGCACTAAGTCAACCGTATTAATTACTGCAGACTTGTATTTTTGGCAAGTTTGTACCGTGTATATTAAATACCAATTAATTTAATTATTTAATTTGAGAATTAATTTATTTAAATTCCCAAAATAAAATAATAAATTTAATTTGATATTAATATTTATTTGTACACGTGTTGATATTTAATTGTGTGCAAAATTAATTTGCTTACACTTATCTTAATAATAATTTAAGCTTTCACCATCCAAAATTATCGGAGAACCAGATCCAAATTTTCATAGCAATTTTTCGTAAGACTCCCACCACTCAAACTCCAAAATCCTCTAAACTCATTCCACCTACTAAACATACCCCAATAAAATTTAGGAATTATTACAATTAGGTATAATTATATAGCTTAAATTAAGTTTAAGTGTAAAATCTTTTTAAAATATCAATTAGCTCCAATACCTATTATATTATATACCCACCTGCTCGTAGCTCTCAATCTCTCTGTCTCTCTCACATCGTTCTCGAGTTTCCTTCCGGTATGGAAGACGTCAAATCAAAGATGAGGGTTGTACGATTAAATTTCAAATCTCAAATTCATTTTGTAAAGCCAATTGCCAAAATAAGATATCACACCTTATTTCTATCGGAAATTTCCCCCTTTGCTTGAATTTGTTCGTCGAGCAATTTTCGAGCAATCTTCAATCAAATGGATGATCAAATGGTCTTTGCAGTGAATTTCAATGGGGAGTGCAAACTAATCACCGTATGTGGAAGGAATTCGTTCACGAGCTTGTTGAACCAGGTTAGAGGAAAGTGGCCAGAATTAGATAGAAGCAGTTTTTCATTATCGTGTTATGTTGGTAGTGGTATTAATTGTGTCTTGGAATCCGATAATGATTTGAGCAATCTTTCAAATATATGCAATCACTCATCATCTAAAATTGTCAAGGTTGAGTTGCGTAATATTGCTCCGATTAACCATGCCGACATTTCTATTGTGCCCTATAATGTTCCTGATTTCGATTCTAGCTCAATAAATGATGATTCTATATTGCAAATAGACCCCAAATCTGGAGAGATGGCAAAATTTGGCGGTGTGTTAAACATCCCCTGTTATGATGTTTCTCCTCCCTTGCTAAGACTACATTTTTATCCGACCATTGGGCAGATTTGATGAACGGTGGGGTAGGTGCAGTTTTTAGTGGTGGTTGTGATCATTTTAGGAGTTCAATCCGGAAGTATTCGGCCAAAATGGAGTTTAGGTTTTTGTTCTTGAAGAACAATGATAGGTATATTCATGTTGTGTGTCGTGAGTCAATGAACGGTGGTTGTGAGTGGTATATACGGGCTAAGTTGTTAAAAGTATCTGGTTATTTTATTATTTATAAGGCAGATTTGACCCATAGTTGTATTGGTAAAGTGTTGAAGGACAAGACCAAACGGCTTGGACCGAAAATTTTAGGCGATTTGATGATCGCAGACGTTAAGAGCAATTCAGATATTACGGGGAAGGATGTCGCAATGACTATTAGGATGAAGTACGGTTTCCAAATACCTTACCATAAAGCTTGGCGCACTGTTGAGGTAGCCAAAGATCAAATTTATGGTAGTTTTGACGATTCGTACGACCACTTATGATGGTATTGCAAAGCTGTGGAACGCACTAACCCAGGGAGTATTGTTTTGTTGGAGAGCAATCCCGACACACACCATTTCGAACGTGTGTTTTTCGCATTCAAGGCCTGTCTTGATGGTTTCAGAAGCTGTCGATCGATGATCTTCATTGACGGTACATTTCTTAAGGGTCATGCAAAGGGCACATTGTTAGTAGCCACTGCTAAAGACGGAAACAATGGTAAATCTCATTGTTAGTTTCACATATAATTGAATTTATTTCATTTTTCCAGCATTGTTGTTTCTGTTTATTTTCCTTGACAATCTGCTAACATACTTATTGTTTCCGCTGTTTATTAGGGTTGTTCCCGGTTGCTTTTGCATTGGTTTCGGCTGAAAATACATTAAATTGGGAGTGGTTTATACGGAAGATAGATGAATATGTAAAACACAAGAAAGAAATGTTCTACATTTCAGATCGAAATTGTGGTCTTCTCTCTGGCCTCAACACCGTATTCGAAAACCCACGTCATTTCTATTGCCTATTCCATCTTTTAACCAACCTCAGGGGTCGTTTTTCAAGTGGATGGACCAATAGTCAACGCAATAATTTAGGGGAAATCTTTAAAGCATGTGCATATGCTCCCGAAGAGCGTATTTTCAATGAGAAGATTCAATTGTTTAAGCACGTTGGGGGAAGAAGGCTGAAGAATGGTTATCTCAACTTCCTTATGAGAAGTGGTCAGTTACTCATTCACCACACATCACAAGGTATGGAGAGATGATGTCAAATGCCGTTGAATCTTTCAATAATTGGATTTTAGAAGCTCGGTCACTGCCCGCTGTGAAGATGATTGACTGGATTCGTCATAATATTTCACGTTGGTATGTTGAAAGGAGACAAATATCACAGAAATGGATTACTCCTTTGGTTCCCAAAAAACAAGTTGATTGGAATGTGATGTATGATACGGGCAGGGCATGGACAGTGGCATTATCAGATGGTGGTGAATATGAAGTTAAATCCGATCTTTCATGTACAGTTGATTTGAGAGATAAGAATTGTTCTTGTCTTCAATGGAAGGTCATTGGTTTTCCATGTGTACATGCCATTGCTGTAATCATGAGACAAAACGGTTCAATTTTCACTTATGTTGAGGAATGCTTCCACACCACCAAATATAGGCAAAGCTACGAAGCAAACATCAACCCCATCCCAGATACGATGCAATTTGAATGTGAATCAATCTGTGATCAACAAAAGATTTACCCTCCATTGCTCAATCGTAAGCCAAGTCGTCCTAAGAAACTTAGAATCCCGTCATTTGGTGAGTTCCCAAAGAAGAAGCCCCCTCTATGTGGACATTTTGGCAAGAGGGGTTATCACGAGCCTTCGTGTATTAAAGGCGCCGGAGTCACAAATGATAAAACAAGGTAAATTCTGACTTAATTGTTTCATTGATCAGTAGCTTCATTTATCAGATTTTTAACTTGTTGCACGTATTTTTGTCATATCAGGGAGCAGTGTCGTTGATTGTCGGCACACTAAGTAATCGAATTTGTTCATCAGCAGGTGTGTTTAATTGTTTTTGGCACAGGGCTTAACTTTTTGGTGTGACAATGGTCAGTCCAGTGAAACTTGGGTTAATCACATGTACCAAGTTTTGTTTTGGGGGTGATTTTTTTGTGTTGTCACATTGTGAAAAGGCATTAATGTTGTAGGGATAATTTTTTGCTCCCCCAAATGTTGTTTTTGCTGAATTATGGCTTTCTAAAATATATGGAAATTGTTGCTAATATGGTTATGGATCTGGTGGTGTATTTTTGTTTGGCCCCGCAGGTTGTCCAATTTGGTGGCTGTTCTTTTTATGTTGCTTATCTTGGTGTGTGCACATAAAATGTTGAGCATAGTAATCAATTTTAAATGCACAAAATCATATCTTATACATATCATCTCCTTATATTTTCTGGAAAAGCACAACCTGCAAATGAAACGCATATTTCTCCATAATATTTTCATGCGATTCATCACATATAGGTGTTAAGTGGTACATCATTTCATTATATGATAAGTAATGCAATAGAAAAAGCACATCACAACCATTGTTATCAGATTTCCAACCAAAAAAATGCCCAGAGTTATCTTGTAAGTGTCATTGCCCCCACGAACTCCCATTCTTGTATTTTGGACTTTATTTTCCTGAACATGGCTTGAAATATCTTCTTGTCCACTTTGAGATTGCCCCCAGCCTATTGGGTTGCACCAATGTGAGAACCCATGTTGAGGGCAGCAGTAGAACAAACGGCCCGGATTTTTCACTGATGCAGCAACCACTATGGTTGTGAAGCTCTTGCACATTTTACAAGTTGATCTTGAGTATTTGATATATGCCTCACTCTCACAGTGGCTGCCCTGTGACATATCTGCTAAATGAAGCTTGTATCTTTCTATTTCTACTGTATTATTGTCTCAAATATAATGCTCTTCCTCTTTGTGTGTTTATATAGAGATTTTTTATTTGGGGTGGTTGGGGGGGGGAGAGAGAAGGAGGTGTGTTTGGGCATTGTTACTGTTTTCAACGGTCATAAACGGTAACATGTATATTTAGTTGGATGACACTTGTGTACTGTGAGATACAACAGGGGTAGAGCGGTTGTAATGTTAGTTGTGCATTTTATCTGTTAATATTTGTTCAGGTAGATAAGATGGACTGCACCGCATGGAAAATGCTTCATCATGGGCTCACTCCCACTTTTATGGATGGGCTTTTTATTCAACTAATTATTGTAAAGTCCCACTTGTAAAGATTTTTGTTATGATGCATGCAACAAGAATGGACTGGTTATATTCACGAATCATTTGACCCAAAAAATTTAACTTTATGTGCTCTCACAATTTATCAATTATTATTACTCCTCCCTTTTTTTTATTTGTCTAAAAGGTTTGTTCCAATTTTATTTTCCATTTTTTAACAATTGAAAATTTGTCTTCAAGCTTGGTTAATCTTAATATTTGGGGCTCATACATGTCACCATTTATATATTAGCTTAGCAATAATCCAATTTGACCACTTATCTACGCTAATTGCAAACTTAAACAAATTATGCACAATACTCTTTGGAACATACAAGTTAGGCCAAGTATCATTTGGACACAGAAACCTTATGGCCTCTCACAATTTTTATCTAATTATTATTTTTTCTTACAATCTCATTTGCATAATAAAATAAATTATCCAAACTTGGTTAATCTAAATACTTTGGGCTCATACATATCATTCGTATACAAGCTCAGCAATACCCCATTTTTATATGTGCAAACGAGTTCAAATTGTGCACAGTAATTATTTACCATACAACTTAGGCCATTCGGCCCCAATGCAGTTTTAGGGATCATTTTGGGCCCCAAAACTTTATGGGCTCCCACAATTTATATTTAATTATTAGTTTTCTTACAATCCCATTGGCATAAGAAAAATAGATTATTCAAACTTGGTTAATCGTATATAAGCTTAGCAATAGTCCTATTTTACAAAATACAAATTACATGTGCAAACTTTTTAAATTATGCACCCCCAAAAATTATGAATTTCTTGCAATACCATTTAGTATTAAAAACTTGATTGATTATTCAAAATTTGATTAATGGTAATAGTTGACAACCATTCGTATATAATTTTATCAATAGTTCAATTTGACCAAGTATCTATTTTACAAATTATGCACAGTAGAAATTTTTGGGAAATCTGATGGGGCATTCAATACAACATGGCCACTGCATATGACACTTTTTATTTTAATGAGCCATTATTGTAAACAAACATTTAAGGGCAGAATTACTACATAGTTATTATATGTGCAAACGTTTTCAAATTATGCACAGGAATGAGTTACCATAATAAATAGGCCATTCGGCCCAAATGTACTGTTAGGGATGATTTTGGTCCCCAAAACTTTATGGGTTTCCAAAATTTATATTTAATTATTAGTTTTCTTACAATCCCATTGACATAAAAAATAGATTATTCAAATTGGTCAATCTAAATACTTGGGCTCACACATCTCACCATTCGTATATAAGCTTAGCGATAGTCCTATTTTACAAAATACAAATTACATGTGCAAACTTTTTAAAATGTCGCACCCAACAAAATAGATTATTCAAACTTGGTTAATCTAAATACTTGGGCTCATACATATCACCATTCGTATATAAGCTTAGCAATAGTCCTGTTTTACAAAATACAAATTACACGTGCAAACTTTTTAAATTATGCACCCCCAAAAATTATGAATTTCTTGCAATTTAGTATTAAATAGTTGATTTGAGTTTTCAAATTTTGGTTAATGGTAATAGTTGACAACCATTCGTATATAATTTTAGCAATAGTTCCATTTGACCAAGTATCTATTTTACAAATTATGCATAGTAGAAATTTTTGGGAAATCTGATGGGGCATTCAATACAACATGGGCACTGCATATGACACTTTTTATTTTAATGAGCCATTATTGTAAATAAAAATTTAAGGGCCGAATTACTACATAGTTATTATATGTGCAAACTTTTTCAAATTATGCACAGGAATGGGTTACCAGAAATGTTAGACCATTCGGCCCCAATGCAGTTTTAGGGATCATTTTGGGCCCCAAAACTTTATGGGCTCCCACAACTTATATTTAATTATTAGTTTTCTTACAATCTCATTGGCATTAAAAATAGATTATTCAAACTTGGTTAATCTAAATACTTGGGCTCATACATATCACCATTCGTATATACGCTTAGCGGTAGTCCTATTTTACAAAATAGAAATTACATGTGCAAACTTTTTAAAATTATGCACCCAACAAAATAGATTATCCAAACTTGGTTAATCTAAATACTTGGGCTCATACATATCACCTTTCGTATATAAGCTTACAATAGTCCTATTTTACAAAATATAAATTACATGTGCAAACTTTTTAAATTATGCACCCCCAAAAATTGTGAATTACATGTGTCAAAATACATCCATTATCATTAATAACAAAGTACCCAAAATATGCATCATCCATCAAAACACAAGTGAAGCAAAAAACCACACATCCCCCATAATACATCCCAACACAGCCTGATTAAGTTCAAAAGGCCAATACTAAACATCCTAAATCCCTAATATATTAGTCCTCCACAGATTACCCAAAACATGGAGTCTACATATATTTACATCTATTACAAAAGGAAAAAAAATTGATCACCCCGAAGCTTAAGGTTTAGCATTTTTTGGCTCCACAAACCAATTCAACATGTGTGCGCGATAATAACCTGACGAAATCTGGCTGTACTCTCCCTTTCGTGGTGGCTTTTGAATCATGAATTTCTCTATCAAGTAACAAACAACCACCCCACAATCAATTGAATCATCTGATTGTTGCACACAATCTACCGACACGGGTTCAACCAACGGCCTTCATAAGAATGGGTGAGCAGGCCTATTTTTTTTAAAGATCTCACGCAATTTACGGTCAACATACTTAACCTATTTGAAAATAAATTAATAAAATATCAGATTGACAATTATATATAAAAATACAAGACACTAATCAATTGGTGTATGAACGAGGACAACTCACCACAATAAGTGATTCTTTACAATGTTTATCCACCACACCGGGTCTCGGGCGCATTGGATTTTTTAAACTTCCACTCACTAGTACGCACATTGAACTTTAGAAGAGTCCAATGATCGCCCACACCCCTCGAACGCCCACCAGCAAGTATTAGAAATAACAACAAGTCCATATCCATACACTTTGGTAGACAACCGTCTATCAAAGAATCAAATGCTATCGTCTGTTTGTTGCGCTCATCCTTAATCAATTTCTGTTAAACGAAGCACCCAATAAAACTGCATTACTAACTCAGCACATATATCATCATTGCAGTTATATAGTAATAATAGACTTCTTACCCAGCATGCAGACGTAAAGACTTTTGTATATTTTGACTTTGGAGTATGCTCACGATACACGACGTGCAAAATATCTTACCATGCATCTATCACCTAACACATTCGCAATATTTTTCAAATTTGTATTACTGTTTAATTATGTTTCAAGCCACCAATCTAATTTTTTGCAAAAAAATAAAGCTTACTGAAGCTGCTATCCTCTGATGATGCAGAATATCAAGTATTTGCCCAACTGACACAGTGGACAACAAATTTTCACTGTCCCACACAACATGTCTGCAAAAACATAAAATATAACATAAAAATAAGTAGAAATAAAAATAAAAAATAAAAAATGGAGCAAATAATGTTATAAGTATTGAACTAACCCCTTCCCTTCAGTATGTAGAAGATATTCAATCACATTTTGAACAGTTTCTTCCGTTTTTTTCCACGCAAGCACGATTTCTGTATATTGTAATTGAACTTTTCATTCCCAGGTCGATCTGATTCATCTTGAAAATCATCTTCCTCATCAAGATGCACGACACTTTCATGTTTCTTAATCAACTCTTTTGTGGGCAGCTGGGGTGAAATATTAACACCCTTCCTTTCAGCATTTTGTGTCCTCCCTTTCACGCGTTTTGCAAGTGTGCTGGGTGACGGATACTTTGCCAACCTCTTTCCCTTCACACACGGTGTTTGTTCTATAGCAGACACAATCAACTCTTCTTCATCGTGTTCGGAACCCCCCATCACAGTTATTGCCAGATTTTTTGTCGTTGAATTAATCAATTCACTGCCCCCAATCAAGTATTGTGGTTGGCCTGATGCATCATCATTCGTCCTCTGCTCCCCGACCTTCTCATTACCACGACCAATTAGTTGCCTCTTCAAATATTCAACCTCGGCCTTCAGATGATCGTTCTCCTTTTGTATTATATGTAGTTTCTCTATAGCTTCCATGCACGAAATGTTAATTGGATTAAAATAGACTTGTGTTGCTGTTGGGACCATAATTTCACCCAGTTGTCTTTGTAACTCGTCATTTTCTAGCTGCAGGCTATCAATTTTTTCTTCCCTGATTTTCAGCTCTTCTCCAAATTTCAATTTCGCACCCTCTATCTCATATCTCGATCTTTCCAACTCAGCCATCAGCTTACCAATCTAAGTTCCACCCCCAACTCCATCATTTCTCTCATTTTGATTGTCCTTACCGCAATATACAATCAAATCAGTTCTCGATCTTTTGGCCACAGACACCTCATCGTTGTCATCCATATTCACCACGTAATCGTCAACAAATTGATTGCCAACAACTTATTCGACAAACTCCTGGTTGCAACCAGCATTAACGACAAAGTCCTGGTTGCCTCCAGCATCATCGACAAAGTCTGGGTTGCCTCCAGCATCATCGATAAAGTCCTGTGCAACATTTTCCAAGTCTTGCAAAACAGAATGTATCACAAATTTGGGACTATCTGGAGTTGCATGTTGTGTCATTCCCAGACTAAAACTTGGGGTAGGCGCTACTACAAATGACAAGTCCTGCGAACAATTAAAGCCTACTGGCAAATCATCATGGGTTGTCACTGGTGTAAACGATGCCTCTTCTCCGTTCTTTATGTCACCCAGCTGAATGTCATCCAAACCATCTTCAACAACGCTCAGTTCCATATGAGTTGCAGGTTCCTCAACACCATCCACGCACACACCCACAATTGGACTGACTGTCTTGAGGGGGGAGCTGTTGTGTTCTCCTACATCCTCATTTTTTCTGGATTCAATTAGGGCCTTGAACATTTCTGTCTTCTTCGGAGTTGATTGCAACCCTTTCCCACAAACCTGTTAATTAAGAAACATACATTAATTATATTGAATAACAAAATTTAATTTTACATAATCAGAAAAAATGGTTAAAACACCTACATTTTTAATTTCTGTCATCTTCACACTTGAAATGATATCGTGCACCTCAAACAAATCCCATTTCAGCAACCGGGGAAATCGGTCCCCCATGGATTCCACCATATTCATATGCTCACAAAGCCAAAACTGTATAATAAATAGATGTAAATTGTTAAAAATATTATAAGGAACAAAGAAAAATAAGAACCAAGTTGTATTGAATATTTAATTTTATAGACTTACCGGTAGCATGATTGTACAACCCCCACACTTCATTATTTCACTTGTCCTTATTTGAGATTTTAGCATATCTACAATAAAGGAACTTCAATCGTAACTGGATATCTGCTCAAAATCTTCCAAGTATTCTGTTAGGGAGCAAGATATTGCTGCATTTTGGTTTGATGCGAGGAATGATGCCATAAAATAACAATGAAACAGTCTTGCAGTGTCCTTGACTCTATTTTCATCTTCACTTCTCAAAGCTTCTCTTATGTTATCCAGAATATGTGCCTTGTACAGAACAAATTGTGTGTTACGTTTACTTAGCTGTCTCCTAAAGCACCGTTTCACCCAAACATGTGTCTTGTGCCCTTCTACCTTCCCTTCTGTTTTCATACTAATTGGCCTACACCCTCCAGCAACCCCAAATATAAGCTTCGCGTCCATTCTACTGAGTGGCAAATGAGCGCCGCCGATAACAAAACAGTCGGAAGCTTTATCAAAACTCCGTATAATCCTCCTTATATCGTCCTCATACTTGTGGCATCGTTTCATCAACTTCTCATATCTACTGGTGTACATTGCCTCAAATAAAAACCAGAACGGAGTCATCTTGATTGCGTCAATATGTTTATCAGCAAAACTAAGCGAGTTTAACTCCTTTATCGATGTTCAGAGATTTGACCGATACCACGTTGCCTTTATTATAACTTCGTCTTCTATTATAATTTTAGCAAAAAAATCAGTTATATAAAAAAAAATAGAATACATACATTTTGGCACACACACTAACAAATATAAACCAAATGAATTCATTTTACCTTCAGGTAATGACACATTCTTTTTCAATTTGTTAGGCTGTTTTGTAGTTCGGCGTCTTTTGCGAACGGTTGGGCTATCATTTTCTACAAGAAAATATGAATAAACATCAATAAATAACACACACACTTACTTGTAAGGGACCTATAAATATGAACCACCACATTTGTAATTTTCTAAATTAGAAGATAAAGAATTTATTCACGTCCCGGAGTCTTTAAGATCAACTTAGACGAGATTTTAATCGTGCAAGTGTAATTTGGTATAACAAAGCTAACGTTGAAAATTTACATGGAAAATAACAAGAGTTGGGTTATGTATTAATCGCCCTTGATCTTAAGATATCAAAAATTTGCCTCAACTATCCAAAGAATTTTACAAAACATCTATCCATATATCCACATCCTAGTTCCACCAAATCACATTATTTTCTATCTTGAACTAAGGCTACACTTTTATCACCAAATCGCAAATATGAATAAACATCAATATATAACACATACACAAACACATTTTTTATAAACTCTTGTAAATCTGAAAACCTAAAAAAATAAAATGCTACGTTAAAGTAGTATATGTTACCTGAATAATCCCCATATTTGCTTCTCCTCCCTGACTCAACTGTAAAATAACAGATTATCAAGTTAAACTAACATCATAAGGTCCACTAAAAAGAATGGAGAAAAAATTAGTAACATTTTCTAACCTTTGTTTTTAAATCTTCTCTCACTGGTGCGCCTTCTTGAGCCAGTTGGTCCTTTAAATATCAACAAAGAAATACATCAAAATTGTGCATACATTTGTTATTTTTGCACAGGGCCTATACTATTGATATTCAATTACATAACAAACATGGTCCACTCCTGATGGAATAAGCTCCGCCCAAATAGTCATTACATAAGCAGCACTTGTGATCAGTCAATAAAACAACATATGCATAAAGGGATAGTTTTTGCACAGTACTAATTTTACCAAAATTTAAATAAAAATACACACTCCCAACAGCTACTGCACCCTTTCCAGTCAACACTCCATGATTCACTACAAATCTATATAACCAAAAAATACAGTCTTGAGGATAAGATAAAATTGCAAACGTTTTTTTAAAGTTCAATCCCTCAATCAACTCTCAAATCTAAATAAATAGTTTATCCTCACCTTTGTTTTTCCCCCATCCTCTCATTAGTGCGCCCCTTGAGCTAGTTGATCCTTCAAACATCAACAAATATTTAAGCACAAAAAAATTCACTAAAACCATACGTGCATGAATCTGTTATTTATTCACCCAAAAAATACTTATGATACTCTATTACATAACAAGCATGCAACACTTCTGAGATGAACAATGTGTCCCTAAATTTGGTAGAATCTTTCCCAGACACCATAATGAGGTACAGATGCAAATATGATTAGATAAATAATCAAATTGCAAAAATCTAAACTTTTTGCACATTGTGACATTTAGCAAAATACACAAACTAAAGACAGTAAGTTCACATTAAGTTGACTTAGTAAATGCAACACAACAAGGAAAAGCCAATGATACAACAAAGACCACAATTTTAATCCATCTTTAACAGAGAACAAGATTTGATGGTATCATCGAAATCCAAGAACTAAACTAATTTATAAACCAGATATATTAAATTTCAAAACTAATCTTTACAATTTTCCGCATATATAATAGCAACACCTTGTCCAAGAAACTTAATTTAATAGAGAAAGCATACCTGTTGTCACATTCCGGTTGTGTCGTTCGTCGTTGTTGTCCCTCTTGCGCTTTTCTTTTGCCATAATCTGGAACATATTAAAAAAAACGAATATGCACACAAATTAGAATGCGAAAAACCCCTAAAGTAAACGAATACAACTTGATAATTTGAAATTCTATACATTTACCCACAGATTTGCATACAACTAAGAGGATATCTCAATTTTCAGCATAGAATAAAATCCCCCCTAATTTGCCAAGAAACCCTAATTTTCGCTCTCTCTAATATCTCAAATTCGAATTATTGGTGAATGGGGGATAATTTTCACTATTTATGGGGAAAAAGGAAGAAAACCTGTTGATAGATACCCCATTTCACATCAATTCATCTTGAGACGCAACAAGGGGTGGGGGATACTGAAAAGTGAACATGGGGGAGGGTAGGTTGGCAGGAGTAGGGGTGCAGGTTGGTATAGACTAGATATTGGACTAATTGGTATTTTTAATACCATATAGGACTAAACACTAATAAACTATATACTATTGCACTTATAAGTAAGGGACCCTAAAATTTAAAAATTAACATGTATTACTAAACATACTCATTTTATTCGTATAATATCTTTACCTTATCAAAATAAAAAATAACACTTTCCTATTTCTATTCCCTTAATTAACTCTCTTCTTTAAAAAAAAAAAATACTCCTTATTCTTTAACTTTTGATCGAAATTAAAAAAAAAAACATATTAAAAAACTAAATATATTTTGAAAAATATTATAAAAAATCAAACAAATTTGCAAAAATATGTAAATTACAAAAATTAATTAATAAGATAAATTCTTACAAAAATATTTTAAAAATAAATAACATATAAATAATGTTTTAAAAAATCAATTAAATTGAAAAAAAATAATAAAAAATATAAAAAAATTAGATAAATTTTTTAAAAATTAAGAAAAAAAAAATCAATCTTCAAAAAAACAAATAAAAAATAAAAAATAAAAACGAAAAAGTTTAAAGTCAAATAAATTCAGAAAAATATTTTGTAAAAGTCACTTCATTCATCATAAATATTTAACTTAAAATTAATTAATTTTTATTTAGTTGGTTTTTAATTTATTTTTTTAAATTGAATTTTATTTTTGATTGAATTATTTAGAAGATATTTTTTTTTTAAAAAATCAAATTTTCAGATTTTAAATAATTTTTTAAATTGAATTTTTAAATTTCCTATAATTTTATTATTTAAATACTTATTCGATTTTTCAAAATATTTTCCAGAGTTAAATTTTATTTTTTTAGAGTTTTCAAATATTAAAAATAATTAATTTAAACTTAATATACCGATTTTAAAATTAAATAACTTATAAAATTAAAATCAAAGTCAACAAAATATACTCCCTCAGTCCTAGGAATTTATTCACAGTTATTATTTTCCCGTGTTTTAGCGAACAAGTTTTTTATTAGTATTTAAAATGATAAAGTAATTTTTAAAGTTACTTTATCATAGGGTAGAGATAGATCTATCAAACACTGCCTTAAAAGTTATTTTATCATTTCAAATACTAATAAACAACTCGCCCGCTAAAACGCGAGACTAAAGGTAGTGTGAACAAATTCTTGGGACAGAGGGAGTAGAAGATAATTTATCCATATTTATATAAGGACAACTTAGTCATTTTATATAGGTGTATTATTGTCCTTAAAATAATGAGGTATATTTAGAGGTTTTTGGGGTTTGGACAGTAAGATTCTTTTTTAAATAATACAAACCATACTGTCTCATTCAATTTAACACATTAAACAACAAAAATGGCATAAAAGACATTTTAAACAAAACGAAAATTATTATATTCAACTTTGAAAAACCTAAATTTTTAAAATACTAAAATACTCATAATGGTCTTTTTTTTTTAAAGATTTTAGAAAATAATAGTAGTTAGGTTAAAAAAATGTATTATTTTTATATAATTTTAATTTAACTGTTAATTTCGAACGAAATCTTTTGTTATACAGCAGTATAACATCTTTAGTTACATTATTAGGTTACTATCATGTGTCATATGTCAAATAAAATTTCCTATTATACAATGATATAACATCCCTTGTCAATTCTTCTACCTACCAAACAAATCTTATGTTAACTTTGAATTGTTTCTACAAAATTATTTTAATTGAGTTAATTTATATCCACTATATTGATATATTTACATCACTGAGTAATATGAGGTTTTATCCTATTTTTCACCTCTCAGAAAGGTGTGCTGGTTGTATTTTTTCTGTTTTGGGCAGATCCGAAACATCAACACATCAGCATAGAACTATTTTTTTCTTTATATCTAGTGGAAATTGCAATAAGACGAGGCAAAACATTTTTAGCGGTATATCTTGAGGTGTTACAAACACCCACATGAGTTTTGTTGAGCAAAAACTAATGTCATGGTGGTTATTGCAAATTCTGAAAGGAGAAAAAAAAAAAACTTGACTAAAACAAAACACTAGGTCAAGAACTTCTTCATCAATGTATTCAGTGGCTTGATTTCAAATCTAGTGTCTCAGAAATGTCCTGCAAGATCAAGGATAAACTTATGAAGCACCATTTTTATACACGAAATTTGGAAATTAAAGATGGCTACAATTCACATTAGCTGAATTTCTTAGACAAAGCACCCAGAAGCAATAAAACAAGATTAAATCAGTAACTTTATTAAAATAATTACTTCCTCCGTCCCAACATTATTTGCATAGTTGGAACGACACACATATTAAGAAAAAGTTACTTTTTGAGTAAAGTAGTGACATATGGGTAAATATATGTATATTATTGCGAGTGTGCACGCAAATCAATATTTCCTTTTTTAGAGTGTGCAAATAATCTTGGAACGGACGAAAAAAGAAAGTGTGCAAATAATGGTAGGACGGAAGGAGTAAAAATTATGAATCACGACAGTACAATATTCTGCAAAATAAACATCATTTCGAGGTATAGAATCCAAAGCTCTTGTCTACTGAATCAAAATTTAGTAGTAAAAATAAAAAAATGAAAAGGCAAAAAGAGCCTCCTCAACCTTATCTGACAATGAGATGAACATATAAAGTGAAAGATTCAATGACTTTTTCCTTGTCTATTACAACTAAAATCCTACACTCTCCATCACAATTTTGTTAGTCCGTTTGATTGTACGCGGAGTTTAATGGGAGAGTTGAATTTTATAGTATTTAAATTAATAAAGTAATATTGAGAATGGTGAATAAAGTAGTATTTAAATTAATAAAGTAATATTGGGAATGATGAATAAAATAGTATTTAAATGAATAAAGGTAAATCACTTTATTTCCATTTTAGGGATCGAAAAACAAAATTGGGAAGCGCCTTTTTGGCAAATGGGCAAACAAAATTGGAACGGAGGGAGTAATATATTTTAGAAACAAGTGATTTCATGTCAGTTAGGAGATTAAAACAACTAAAATACTGCAGTTGACTAGACATGAATTGAATGATGTGCATTAACAAATAACTCTTACCACTTGGATAAGAAAAAGAGGCACATTCTCTTTCGAAAGGTGAAAAATTAAAGAGATATAGGTAATAGCAAGATAATTTTTAAACAAGGCAAAATAATTTCAAATAACTACTAATGTCAGTCACAAGACCCACAAATTAATGATACAAATTATAGAAGCTTTGTAAACAGTAAAGAAAACATACCGCTCGCTCTTGGGTGCGTTTCTAGTCTTCTTGTATCTTGGGTTTCTCCTGGAAGTCTTGTCCAGATGATGGGGCAGCTTTCGAAACCCCAACAAACAATGAGAATACAGCCTTTACGTACATAATTAAATGATAACAAAAGGTGGCTTACCATTAAAGTTAGAAGATTGTCCATCAACATCCTCGAAACTCCAAGGAAGTTCCGCAGTGCCTCTTACTGGCAAGTTCATAAACCATTTTATGACGTCTCTGCTATACGGTCGGTTCTTTCTTCCTTTAGCAGCTGCAACTCTTAAATTTTGAAGATGTTCAGCAGCCTTGTCTGCTTCTTCAGCCCTTTGTTCAACAGATTTTGCTGCTTCTCTTTCCTTTGCTTCAGCAAGATTTTTGGCCAGAGCTGCCTCATAAAGCTTCTGATCCTTCTCATGATATTCTCTCAACATTTGAGCTTCTTCTTCAGTGCGTGCCCTGTCAACTTCAGTTATTGTCTTTTTAGGATACCACCATTCAAACTCCTCTTCAGAATCATCATCTTCACATTCTACAGCCTGCCCGCCTTCACTCTGCATCTTAAGTCGCTTCTGCTCCCTTTCTTCAATAGATTCCGTCTCTTTCATATCTTGTTCATCACTTTCCAGTGGCCTGTCCAACAAGGAAAAGAAAGAATCAGTCCAGGATTGAAATAAAAGATTTAAATTACTCTATACCTTGATTCAGGTTATTTCATAATAAACACAAAAAATTTCATGAATCACATAGCATTGCCCCCAAAATTCTGTACAAATTATAAAAAATGAGCAAATACTTGAGCAATCCAGACAAATATGGAAATGAAAATGATGTGGGCAAAGAGTCCTTTCAATTCGGATTAAGACTCAATAACTATCCATCAAATGATCAATTATCCTTTTACCTACGCTACCAATAATTTTACAGCTGTTTCACCAATTATTCATGTCTTAACTAAAATTTATTTATCTCTAAATGTCTTAATTATGTGGGAGAAAAAAAACAGTGTAAGAATACAAATTGCAAAATTATGTAAAACCAAGAGAAAGCAAAAAACTATATATTCACGCCTCTTTAAACAAAATACATCATGACACTTCCTTTCCCTCTAAAATATTTCCAGTATGAACATAGACAAGACGAGTGTGAATATGATTAGAAGCTAAAGAGAATGAGAAACAATTCACTCCCAATAGCTATACCATACCACGTTTTCCCTCAAAATTGAACTCCTGAATTATCTTTGTATTGTCATACAGGAAAATTGATGATGGCAACATTATAATTATATTTTGTTGTTTACAGGCATCTCCATCATTATGGTTGGTACTTTAAAATTGGAAACTCCAATTGACAAAAAATAATTTAACTAGGGACTATAAGTACATTAAGTTGACGGTGTATTGCTCATAATAAGGCTAGTACAAGTGTTGCAAACTTATGAGTATTAAAGACAAAAAAATAAAAATAAAACTTGATGAGTAAACTGAAATAACCAACAGAACATTATCATATGAATAAATTCATCATTAAATTAACAATTTGAATATGGAAGTACCTCTACTATTTCTCTTAAGAAATGACAATTAATATGTATGTGAATGCAGCATCTTCGATCTTAATACCAAGATCAAATAATCAAAATCCACACATATCTCTATGTGACTAATTTGAGAGTATTGTGTGACATGACTAAACTGAACCAGGATTGCAGCAGATAAGATTTTACAAGCCAACTATCTTTCTTTATCCAGTCTTTTTATATAATTACTGAATAACATATTAATATACTTGCAAGTTACAACAACTTTTCATTGAGAACTCAATAAAATGAATATGGATCAATTAGCGAAACGAAACCAGTTATGTATTCCAATAAAACAAAAATAAATCATCAGCATAAATATAGGAAAATTACCTGTTGCTAGCAGGGGAACTGCTACTCCCAATCAAATCATCAGCACTACTTGCCTTTTCCTTCTCCAAATTCCCTAACAAATCATCAATATCAGTGGACCCCGACTGCTTTCTCTTTAAATCACCGAACACAGGCTTATCATCCACAGGGGTAGATGATAGTACATCGCTGCTACTGCTGTTTTTGGGATCAGTAGAGTTTAAGCTCTTCGGATTTTCACCAGACACGTCGTTAAACAGTGGATCGGCAACATCCGCCGGGGCAGACCCCGTCGTGTTGGGTTTCCCCTGGGTATCGCGAGCATTCTGATTATCCATCTGACGAAATCAATCAAAGGTTTAATTCCCCAAAGCAGATTTAATCAGAAAAATGGATCGACAGATCAAAGAAAGGAAATAGCATGGTTGAGGAGGGAGAGGGTTGCGGCAGAGAGGGAGGGTCCGATGTGAGAAAAATTGAGGAAGGGGTCTGGTATATATGGTCAGGACTTGCGACACGTTTGGCAAGGAGTATTAAGGGCATACTTCCCCTCCACTTCATTGCCACCTCACATTTTGCATAAAACTAACCAAATTAGATTAATTTTTACAATGGTAAAAAGTTTACAACTCATTTATTTCATATCAAATTATTATATTTTTTACTTACAATTTTAAAATAATTATCTCATATTTCAATATATGAATATATTAACATTATTTTCACTATTATTTAAATTATTAATTTAAAATATTTAGTGCTAATTACTAAGATTGTCCAATGTAAAAAGATTAGAGAACCATAAATAATGTGGGCTTTATTTTTTTAATCTTAATACTATTTTTTAGAATATAAACATGTTTATAATTTTTAAAATTACTTTATTTCAATTGATTATTTATATTACATTTTATGGAGGCATTTTAATTGAGATAATAATTATAAAATTTAAAATGATAATATTACCATGAAATTATATATATATATATATATATATATATATATATATATATATTATGCATATTGAAAGTTGAAAGCTAATCTGTCCAAAAAAATGAATTTAAAGTTTAAATGGTTGTCGTATAAAAAAAAAAAGGCTGACAACATGCAGGACATGGTATCACATTTATTTGACCAATTCCTCCCTTTTCTTATTGCGTGAACTCACTTCCCCATTCTCACCATGCGTGGAACCCACCCTCTTACCATGTGTGTGGGGTTTATTTTCAAATTTTGAGTTACTCTGCAGTAACCAAATTGAAGTTAGAGAGTGTTAAAACTATCACCCTCAATGGTGATAACTCATTGTTGGAAGTTATAACTTTGGGAGTAACCACCATTGTGGTTGCTCTTAGTGGATGGATGAAAATTCTACTCTATTTCCTCCACCTCATCTCCTTTTAAATACACTAGATTTTAAAACGTGTGTGTTGCACGTAGTTGAAAACTTTGCGATAGTAGTTGATCGAACTTTAGTACATTAACTACCAACGCCTTAACGTTACCCAACCTCTATTGTAAAAATAATTTTCTTAGAAAAAGTTGGAGTCAGAAATAATCAATCTTAAAGTTTAGTATTTATTACTTTAATCTTAATATATTTCATGAGGACGAAAGTGTGGATGAAAGCTCTAGAAATTGACACCCTTGTTTGGTTTGTTATCTACTCATCACTGTTATGTATTAAGATTAAAAAAAACCAAGTTAAGATAATTTTGGAGATAATTTTCAACGAGAGCTCTAAAGTTAAAAGTTCCCATTTTTTTAACAAGATTATAAACAATAATTGTGACCTCCCTTTTGTGAGGGGTGGGGAGGTGGGGGGTGGGATTCAACAGTGCTCTATAGATGTAACATAAGAAGTTACGTCTTTCTTGATAGAGATAACATTAGATCACTATGAGATGAACACAAGATATTTATAGGATTATGAAGTAAAACTTGTGGTAACATAACATGTATTGCAAACCTATTATGTGATGCCGGGAAAAAAATCTTCTATGGGACGAATGTTTTTACTTGGACAACGACAATGATATTTAATTATGTTGACCTTTAAGATGAGGATCATTCATCAGAAACCCTCCCAAAAATTAATGATAATGGCCACCAAAAATGACTAAAGACTTACCATAAGAATGCAACAAACTATATGGATGACATTGTCGCATATGGCCAACTTTTCCTTTTGCTTGGCCTAAAGAATTTTTTAAAAAAAAAATTGTTTATCCTTCAAAAAGATATTTAAACAAAGTCGTATCGGAGCAATATTTTTTTCTCTAAAACGTCAAATGCTTTGTAATTAATTTGGCAACCAAGTGATGGGCTTATTGAGATTAATTAATCTCCACTAATTCAAGTAATAATATATCAATTAAGATGCATTTAGATAATAAAATGGTTTTCTTAAAAATTAGCATGTTTAATGGTCCAAATACCTAAAGTTATATTTGAATCATCATGATGTAATATGACTATAAGATTAGGATACATGATCATCATTAAATTAATAAATTAGCCAAAAAAAAAGCAACTGAATTATCATCTCATATTATCTTAAACATCATATATGAATTAAAATTAGACTGATGATTAGGCGTGAAATTGTTATATTTTATAGCCCGATTTACCCATATTTTGAGTGTATTTAATGAGTATTTAGAGTCATTTGAGTATCATTTTCATAAACTAATGAATTTTCCTCTTTGATGCTTATAGTTGGAAAGAGGGCGAGAAAAGGAGTTCGTAGGACTTTGAATCGATGCAAACCGACTCTCGGATGAGAAGATATTGAAGAAATACGAAAAGTGTTAGTTCGTGCGAGCAAAAGTGTCATTTGGCCCTAAGGAGGAGGTGCTCGAGCAGCCTAGGTCGAGCACCTAGGACCTCAAGTGTGATGGAGTCGAGTGCGTGCGAGTAACTGTGAGAAGGGGTGCTCGACCAGTGAAGCTCGAGTGTGTGATGTTCGCTGTGGCCGAGAGGCGCTCGACCAATAGCAGAGCTCGAGCGGTTTCGGGTAATTTCGACCCAATTCGATCCAATGCCTATAAATACCCATTCCAAGCTCGTTTTTTAGACTTTTGACACACCACTTGATACATCATTCTTAGAGATTATTTTGAGAGAGGAAAGCTTGGGAAGGAAGATTGAAGAGGCTAGCAAGAGTTTTTACAATTGTAATCGAGGTTTTGAGTTTACGAATTCATAGACTAGACTTTTATTTAGTTCTTTCTTTCTTCAACGTTTGATTCTAGAAAACCTAGTTTTCATACTTATTAAGATTCGTTTTGAGACTTAAAGTTATTGTTTTAATCCTTAGTTTATGTTCTTGATTTCATTCATTAATTTGATTATTGTTGGTCCCAAAAAGTTTATCCAGCGGAAGGTGTTTTGAGATATTTTAGTGAAAACCCTTTGAAGGAAGTGCTAAAATAAAATGCAGAAAACTTAAAGTGCAGTAAATAAAGAACACCATAATTTATAGTGGTTCGGACCAACTTGTCCTACGTCCATTCTCTCTTTCTCAAAAGGGGACTCTCTCTCCAACCAACTTACGGACTTCTGGAATTGGGAAGTACCATATCCTTCGTACAACAACTTACAACAACCTTTCTAAGTAGTGAATAGGTTGAGTAAATCTCCAACTAAAAACTCCTAAAGAGTATATATACGTGAAAGGACAAAGGTGAATGAGTGGAGAGTTAGTGTGCTTTAGTGTGCTCTCTTGCCCGACTCTTGTCTAATGAACTCATCCAAAACACTCCTATTTATAGTTGTGAATTAACTAGCCGTTGGAGAGCTAACAATTCAAACAACCATAATTGAAGGGATATAATCAATCAAAGATTAATTATATGATTGATTGATCTCCTCCATTGATTGGATATTCCAAGATTGATACCAATCAATTAATCAATCCTTCTATCAGTTGACTCTCCAAATTGCTTCATCTCTATCATCGAACTCCTAGATCTCCTTGTCTCCAGATTACACGCAGCCTCCATGTGGGTGAACTAATCCGTCTCCCTCATCTGGTCAGGGACTCGTCTGGTCTGGTCTGGTGATACTTCTGCTCTGAACCTCATCTGGGAGAGGTCTTCTAGCAGACTCCTCTGGTCAGGTTTATCTGGCAGACTCCTTTGGTCAGACTCCTCTGGTCAGGTTCATCTGGCAGACTCCTCTGGTCAGACCTCATCTGCTCTGGTGACTCTTCTGCTCTGGTGACACATCTGCTCTGGTCTGAACACCTCATCGGGTCACCTCTCATCTGGTCAGCACAGATTTATTCCCCCTTAACCAAAGACCTATTCTAGACCTAG
This sequence comes from Ballota nigra, assembly GCA_947034835.1. NCBI lineage: Eukaryota > Viridiplantae > Streptophyta > Magnoliopsida > Lamiales > Lamiaceae > Ballota > Ballota nigra. The sequence goes on along the minus strand of OX344730.1, from coordinate 53,611,378 downwards.
ACTAATCTGTAGCTGACTAACAGGTTCAGCTAGTCCTATTACAAGTTCTTTGTTTTAACATCTTCAAAACATCTAACCTATATCCCAACAATTTCCCCCTTTTTGATGATGTTAAAACTAAAAGAACTTAAATAAAATAAGACAAGAAAATTTGAAATTATCTAAATAGAGATTCTAGCAGGCTGGGTCAACTGATCTTCCCCCTCAAAATATGCCCAGCTGATATTTGGGGCAAAATATCAGCTGGTCTTCTTGTGTATCTGTAGGCAATCAAGTTTTTGGTACCCTACTGGGTCCAGGGAGGTTAGCACAATATTTAGGAAGCCACAAGAATAGATCATCCATTTTTGGATCAGGCAATCTTATCTTTCTACCATATAAGTCCACAAAAACACACTCAACAAAATAACCTTTGACATGGTTATTTCTTCTATAGGGTCTTCTTCTCTTATGAGTTTGACCAGTAAAAGAATTAACTTGTCTCAAAGCAACAGATCTGAAATTCTTTTGATAAGGATAAGTCTTACTAGAACCATCAAAGGTTCCAGCTGGTCTGGCAGATGACTTGAAAGTCTTCTGCAGATGAGTAGGAGTTATCTGGTTCTGCCTCTTTTGAGAAGATCCAGACTGTCTTCTACTCTGCTGGCCTGGTTGAGGTCTTTTATTCAGGGTATAATCCTTCTTAAAATTCCTCTTCTGCCTTTTGAGTTTTTGAGTTTCAGTACTCATATGCCCATTAGACTAAGTTGTCTGGTCAGCTGACCTCTTGCCCTTATCAATAAAATTTCTAGGTTGTTCTTCTTTCTGAACATGTGAAGATTCTGGTTTGGAATAATCAATGTCTGTCTTATCATGCTCTCTTTGAGATGAGGCAGCTATGTGTGACACAGCATTGTGTGCTGTAGTCAGCTGCTCCAGTCTCATCTCGAGCTTGTCCTCACTTTCTCTTACAATTTTGTTTTGATGAAATAGTTCATCAAACTTAGCTTTAAGCAGGTTATATTCATTGTCTTTCTCAACTTTTTCAACAATCAACCTTTCTATCAACCAAACTTGTTCAGTACACCTGGTTGTCAAGTCAGAAGACTGTTCGACCAGTGTATGATTTTGTTCAACTGGTAGATCAGCTGAGTTGCCTAGACATTGTGAAAGCTTCTGATTTTCTGCTTTCAGCTTTGTGTTCTCATCTTCCAACTTTTGACAAAGTTGTACACATTTTTAGAGGTCTAATATCAAATTTTGCACATCAGACTCCTCTGATTGTTCATAAAAAGAAGAGGATGAAAAAGAAGAGGAGGTTCGATTACATACCTCGTCTGTCATTAGACATATCTCTTCGTCTGGTCCAAAATTAGATGATGAACCAGAAGTGGATACCTCTTCTTCCCCATTTGCGAAGCTTCTTTTGGAGTAACTCCTAGTGTCTCTTTTACTACTTCTCTTCGTGCCCATTTCTGCAAAAAATTGTTAGCACAACAAATATTTGGGTTTTAAAAAAAAAGGATCTGCCCTGGTGACCACCGAGATAATTTCAAAACAGTGGTCTGTAGGACACACTGCTCTGATACCACTTGTTGGTCCCAAAAATGTTACCAGCGGAATGCGTTTTGAGATATTTTAGTGAACACCATTTGAAGAAAGTGCTAAAAGAAAATGCAGAAAACTTAAAGTGCAGTAAATAAAGAACACCAGAATTTATAGTGGTTCGGACCAACTTGTCCTACGTCCACTCTCCCTTTCTCAAAAGGGGACTCTCTCTTCAACCAACTTACGAACTTTTTGAATTGGGAAGTGTTGGGAAATTGTATAGACTTATGTTTTGGTTAAGATGCCAAAAGGTTCCTCCTAAGTCATTTGTAAGTAAAGTATTCAGCAGAGTTAGAATAAAATTAGACAGTTAAAATGTTAAGGAACTGAAGTACATTTACTAATTTATATAGTGTATATAAGAGTTGAAGAAGTCCACTGAAGAGGATGAAGATCCACTGAAGAAGAAGTAAAGTGAAGAAGAAGTCAGCTGAAGAAGAAGTCTAAGTTATGAATGTTTTTTAAGTGCATTCTTACTAAGGCTATACCATCAGGAGAGGATCAAGGTCCACTGATGAGAACTAACAAAGCACATTCAATGTTAAACATATTAAAAGTTGTTAGTTAATCTGGTTGGAACAAGGCAAATCGAATATCAGTAAATCTTGCAATTAATGAAGGAATAAGAAGGTTTTCTCAGTTGAGTTCCACCTTAAAACCAGACAGGACTCTGAGCAAGTAGATTGTGCGACCCAATAAGAAGATGATACGTAGATGTACTCTACTGACAGCCGACCTGTCACAGACTGACAAATACCAAAAGTCTTACTTTAGCTTTCTCCAAAGAGCTAGTAAACAGGTAAGGTCTTTAAGCCGTTTCTTGACAAGACTTAAAGCTTAAATAGAGTCGTTTGAACCTGATGGTCCCGTTTTCAAATGACTTTTTCAGGACAGATGGGAATTCAGGAGCAAATTTTTTTTTAAAACCATACTCAGGGAGTTCAGTGATAGTGAAGAATACTCAAGTAACTGCGTTGCTTCGAGTCAGATTTAACAAGTCAGTGAAGAGACTTGAGATTCAGGCTCAAAACGACGCATCCACTCGAGAGATACACTTCGAGTCACTGCCTTGCTAAGAGGCTGAGTGACCAAGTCAGTGAGCTTAGCAACACAGTGACTCGAGATACTGAACTCTCGAGCGCGTTGCCTGAACTGGTCAGTGAGATGGATTCTCCCTGACCGAAATACTTATCCAAAGTTTCTTAACAATGCTCTCAGTGAGCAGATTTTCACAACACTTTAGTAAATACTTTAAAGATAGGAACACACAGTTTAACGTGGTTCAGAGACTCAAGCTCTTACATCCACGGCCTGATTTAACAGGAAATCCACTAACTTGGATTCTTGTTTTTAACGTGCCAAGGTGCACCCAGATCTACACTCCAGATCTTTCTTTCTTACTTCCTTCCTCACTAACAACTTACTACCAACAAACCTAACATTAGGGTTTTGGTTTCAGTTGGGTTTTCTCCAACTAGGTGAGGTTTTCCCTTACAATGTGTTAGCCTTAAGCTAAGATTGGGAAAACCTCTCTAAGCTATGAGTTACAAGTTGAACACTTATTTGTGTATATATGAAGACCCTAATGGTCAGTGTACAAGATGTGAATCGTGCCTCCATATAACTCCCATACAATGCACTAAAACACTCACACCTTCATAGCTCGTAGGTGTTGATTTTTCTTACTTCACACACACCTTAAACCGAAGCTACGAGCTTGTATTTATAATGTGGATTCAAATGTAACCGTTGGATGAAATTACATTTGAATCCATACAATTAATAGGTTTTACCTACTTTTCTTGGAGCTCGGCCTTGTCAGTGTCAGATACGCTGTCTTGACGTGATTGGTCCACGTGGACTGAGTCCAACAGATCTTTGACTCAGTGGGCTTGATCAGGGCGCACAGACTTCAGATAACATTATCCTCCACTGACTGATGATCTTCATTAGACACAGTTGTCTTCAGTGATGTTGTCCTTCAGGGACTCTTTGAAGATCTCTCCAAGAAGTTTGTCATAAGGTTGAATGACAAACTTCCCTGACCACAGTAGCCTGACACCTTCAGGGCCTACTTGGTATAGCACTGATCCTCCAGATCATGCTCTTCACTGAGTGGTCCACTTGACTTAGCTTAGATCAGCCAGGTTTACACTCAATGAGACATCCTTCAGGCTTCTCTTCAGGTTCAGGTCTCTGGCATGGCTTCAGTCAGTTCTTCTTGATGTCATCTTGAAATCCTCAGGCTGTGTTGCTGAGTTCTCCCTCAACTGAGTGTTTCCTCAACTGAGTTCTTCTCAACTGACAACCTATTCTACTGAGAAATAACCTAGCCTGACATGAAACTAAAGATACTATCCTGACTGCTTTCAAACCTATTACATGTTGTTTTGGAAAATTATCAAAACTAAAACATATCCCAACAGAACCAATCAGATTCAAGAGACTTACTTGAGAAGATTCAACTCCAACTGAAAGATTTCCAAGAAGGTCTATAAATACAGAAGGACGTGCCCATTTCTACGCACGGGAAACTTACAAGAACAAAACATTCTCTACATTCATAATTTACTACGAAGCAATCGAAATCACCTTTGTTTCCTAAGTGTTTCATATTTGTAGAGAGCATACCAAACCTTCTGTAACTGAGCGTATAACTATATCCAAACCTTAGAAAGAGATAATCCATCCTTAAGCCTTGAGCTAAACTGTAAGCATTATCTCACAAACAGTTGGAACCAAAACCTAGTCAAAACCCTACCCCAGAGTTAGGTTGAGAGTTAGAGTTAAGTGATGTTAGTAAGCTGATTGTTGATATTAGTCTGAAAGCTGGTTGTTTTGGGAACTAGGACCTGGAATTATCCTAGGGATCAAATATCATAAGAGAGGATTATAAATACCCATACCAAAGCTCATTTTTTAGACCGATACCAGAGGTCGAGCGGTTTTGGGTAATTTCGGCCCAATTCAATCCAAAGCGTATAATACCCATTCCAAGCTCATTTTTTTGAGACTTTGGACACACCACTTGATACCATATCATTCTTAGAGATTGTTTTGAGAGAGGAAAACTTGGGAAGGAAGATTGAAGAGTCTAGCAAGAGTTTTTACAATTGTAATCGAGGTTTTGAATTTACGAATTCATAGACTAGAGTTTTATTTAGTTCTTTCTTTCTTAAACGTTTGATTCTAGAAAACCTAGTTTTCATACTTATTAAGATTTGTTTTGAGACTTAAAGTTATTGTTTCAATCCTTAGTTTATGTTCTTGATTTCATTCATTAATTCGATTATGCATATGTTCATCGTTCTTATTATTGATTTCGTTATCCAAACCACCATGTTAGGTTAGAACCCTTGCATGCTTAGGGTAGGATGAACTCGTAGAAGTAGGACGTTGGTATGTAATTACGATAATTTGTGATGTATAGTTTTAGTTCTCTTAATTAATTGAATTTTTAAAATAAACCCTAGAATTATCTTAGAATTGAGTACGAAAATTGTTAGAGAGAAGACGACCGCATCACTCTTAAATAACAAATAGGCTTAATGAGAGGGTTTTTGAAGGGGTTTATCATCTACCGGATTATCTAGGGAGGATGACCGCATCACCTTAGTTAAATTAGGGTCTCAATAATTAAGCACAATCCATATAATTTGATTAGTGGATTAGTGAAGTAGGTTGATAAGACGAAGTATTAGGGTTAATTCTTGAGCTTTTAGTCTTTCAATCCTGTGCTAGATTAGGGAAGTTGATTGCCTAGTTTTAGTACACTTAGGATTATTACTTGCACATCACGATTATTTTAGTTATTGTACCAAATCCGTTAGTATATGTAGGAATTCCTATCCCGAGCATCACACTCACACTTCAAACCGAAGTTAGATAGCTTTGTTTACTTTCATTAATTATTTAGCATAATATAGTTTAGATTAAAATAATCCAAAAATATTGTACTCATATTAACTACGAGACATAGATTTCTAGGGACTTGCTCGCATACAAACCTTTTCTTGGGTTCGATAATACTTGGTCTCTATACTTGCCCATACTACTGCGAACCCATACTCTTGTGCGGTAGCTACTAGTAAAAGCTAGTATTTTGCATTCAAGTCAATATCGTTGTTGCCGGTGAAGACGATATATGCCCATTGAGTAGGACTTGGAGATAGTTTAGTAGTTAGTAGTGAGTGCCTTTATTTTTTCTGTTTTATTATTATTCATTAGGCAGCTGCATTTTGATATCTCTTTAGGTGTTTCAGGTATATGAAATCACGCTCAAACGGAGAAACGAGTGAAGATATAACAAAATTAGTCCCTGAGATAATCGTCAGAAGAAATAGAGCCTTTCAGCGAAGGATGACTACTGCCGGTGGAGAAAACATAAATATGGATTTAGATAAGGAGTTGGATCAAGATGCAGAAAAGTACAATCAGATTGTGGAACGGGTTGATGGAGTTGATGGAGACAACAGTCATAAGCAAGCACCCATAGGGGAAAGCCAAAACCCGATCCCACAGAATCGAGACAACCCCGCACAAAACCAAAACCAAAACCAAAATCCCAATAACCCTTTCAACAACCCTGTCTACCAACATAACAACTCACCTTTGTTGGGAAAATAGGGGTGCCCGGATCTATTCGGGATGAAATTTAAATACGAATTTAAATACAATTATTACTAGCATGAATTAATCCTAATTAATTCAAATAATAATTCCAACAATAACTTTATCATCATGCATATCAAATTAATTCAAATGAAAACCTAAAGCGGAATAACTAAGAGTTCACGTAATTCGTACCTCTTGTAGATATGACCTTTGATAACAACGGGACTATCATGATCGTGCTATCAACCAAAAGACCTTCTCAAGTATGTCCCTTTCACGTTGCTTGTTCACCGGTGGGAAGTGCTCACAAGCAATTAGAATAACAAGGAAAAAGAAGAATATTTTTGCTCTGATTTTTCCAACACATGGAATTGTGAAACTGTAAACTGGAGATGAAATAATCATCTCCTACTTATAGAGGAGAAGTGGTCGAAATTTTCATATGGAATAGGGGAGAGAATTTTTTTTTCTTGGCCTCCAAGAAATCTTGAATATATCCCATATATTCTTTTCTCCATAATAAAATATTCCATAAAAATCTCACCCTCATTATAATATGCAATTTTCGAAATTATCTAGGAAGAAATAACAAGATTTGGGTCTTCTTGAATTTATGAGATAATCTTGTATTCCAAGAATACATATCTTGCATAATATCTTTCCAAGAAAATCAATAAAATCTTTTCTTTCCTAATCTTGTAATTTTCGAAAATTAAGAGAAAAAAATCAGCAAATATATTTTCTTTTATTTTAATCACCTTATTATTATCGGGCTACTTAATGGGCTACTGGAGGGACCTTTAGGTGAATTAAGATTGGACCTCCAATGAGATTCTAAATTTCAATATTGAGCCCCAATATAATTCAACCCATTAATATTAATTAGTACTGCTAATAAATTAATATTGCACTATCCATCTTAATCCATATTACGATAATATGGGATCCCTGTTATTATTTCCCGCGTTCAAAATTATCTAGTCCATTAATTAGTTGAGCTTCTGAATAACTCTAAATTAATTAATATCTTTTACCTTGGAGTAAAGAAAATTCAACATTATTATCCGTACCGAAGAAACTAATTCCTCACTTGCAAAATTTGGTACGATAAAACTTATGAGCCCACCAAGGGGACAAATCACACTAGCCGTACTCGCACATGTTTCTCCGTATTAAATCTTAGCAACCGTCGTATGATTAATATTACTACCCAAGACACAAGGTTTGAAGTCACGATGATTCTCACCCAACATGAATCAAAACAGTAACCATTAACCACACACGGTCCTATTTAAGTGAAAGAGATTAAGAAATCAATAACCACTGAGGTGTAATTCTTCACATTTCATAACATAAGAATTTATCCTCGCTGTAGGTCCTCTTCAACACATACTAAATGTGCTAGTGCAATCTCTTGGTCAAGACAAGTCAATCTGAGAATATACACATCGACCTTTCACGGCGGATTGTTCAATTCCACCTGGGTTGTGAATTTGTACGTTTAGTTACAAGGATAACTGTTAATGTGATCTTCCGTGATCTGGTATCACCACATTAACTACAATATAACACATACTATATATATTGAACGGGTTGCAATAAATATTTAACATTAATTTATATTTAAAGAAAATGCGATAAAAGATTTATTCTCATAAATAAGTGTTTGTTGGTTCCGGTACAAGACTGAGGAATACGTGTATGGGGGGGGGGGGGGAATACACGTATATCGATTTTTCAAACTTAAAACTGACTGAGTCCCCTTTACTCAGAGTGGTAAAGAACTGAGAGCTGATAACACACCTACTGACTGCACTTAGTGCTGGTCAGTTGGCTCACTATCAGTTCAAGTTCAGTGCGGAAATGTTTGAGCCCTGATAGTTTAAAGTCTTGTTTAGTTTGCTTTCTGAAAACTTGTTTTACTCAATTCTGAAAGGTGTTCAGTAAGGTAGTGCTCTCTTCGAGGATCAGCCTGATTGATTCAGGTCTGACAAACTGAATGCAATGAGTGAACATATAATATGACAAGTATGCACAATATCAAAGCAGTAAGAACACAAGGAGTTTAACGTGGTTCAGAGACTCAAGCTCCTACGTCCACGGCCTGATTTAACAGGAAATCCACTCAAGGGATTCTTGTTTTTAACGTGCCAAGGTGCACCAAGATCAGCTACCTCACTGATCTATACAAACTCCACTTACTAACACACTAACTGACTTACTCCCAACAAGCCTATCTTAGGGTTTTGGTTTCAGTTTGGATTCCAACTAAGTTGAGATTATCCTTACAAGGCAAAGCTATGCTAAGGATTGGATAACCTCTCTAAGCTTAAGATAATGCTATTTAGCTCTTGGAATACAGAATAACTCTCAGTTGCTAAGAAACACTTGGGAAATTTGAATGTTTTCGAGTGCTTCTCTTAAAGGCTGAATGCTTTGAGTGCTTGAGAGTTTGAGTAATTTCTGGCTTGGAAATTTCCCGTAACCTTGAATGGGTTCAAGGCCTTCTGTATTTATAGGTGATTTGAATAACTATCCGTTGGAGAGATAGCCTTCTAGTCATCTATGTAGAGTGGCTTCAAACGGACATATCTTCATGCAGCAGCCGTTCTTGCATGGATTTGGTAGTTGCATTAAATGCACATTAAATGCTTGCCCGTTGAATATGCAGTCTGAATTCAGTCTTCATGTCAGGTTCCGTACGTGCGTGTCCTTCTCGGATTGGTCCACGTCATCAGGTTGGTGAGAATGTCAGAACTTGTTCCTGAGCTTCAGGCTTGTCTTATTAAGTTCTTTTTGTCTTGAGCCCACCAGTCTTGTCCTGACGCTGAAATTCCTTTTGCATTGCTTGGCTCTACTCCAAGTCTTCCCATTAACTCAGTGACATCCTGTTTCCTTCAGGACTGAGTTAGTAATGACCTCAGGGTCATACTCTTCATCACTGACACTTACTCAGCCAGCTTAGAGGACTGCCATAAGTTCAGGATGGTGCTCTCCGTCTTCAGGCTCTGAGTCTTGATTGTCTCCAGTAAGTTCTCCTCTCATTGAGTACCTGTGAAGTGTAAAATGACTTAAGTACTAATCCTAACCAAGACTAGCCTGACACAGACATATTAAGGCAAACATCTTTTCAGGGGCTTTGGGATCTTAATCAAAACTGACCATGTCCCAACAATGTTTAATACACGTGTTATACAAAGTAAAAACATACTTTTACGTATAACTCCAACAATCTCCCACTTATACTTAAAGTCTGCTTTTTAGTATACATCATGCATGTCTAGTGTAGTAGCTCTACGTTACATCTCATGCCAAAATACACTAACCTAATAATTCCTCCCACTTATACTTAAAGTAGATTGACAATAGTCTTGACACCCATTCCATCCACATGTCTCTTGAATGTACTCTGAGGCAGACCCTTTGTGGATGGATGTAATAGATTGTCCTCCGACGTTTATCTTTGCCACCTCTTTATCTCTTCTCTTAATGATTTCTCTTATAAGATGGTATTTTCTTTCTATGTGTTTGCTGGCCTTGCGGGCTCTCGGTTCCCTTGAATTTGCAACTGCTCTGGCATTATCAAAATAGACAGTGATTGTGCTGGGTAAATTCGAAATAACGTCCAAGTCCACTAAGAAGTACTTGAGCTAAACCGCTTCTTTCGCTGCTTCACAAGCAGCTACTTATTCGGCTTATATGGTCGAATCTGCAATGCATTTCTGTAAATCGCTTCCCCATGTCATGGCTCTTTCTCCCATGAAAAATATATTACCTGAGGTAGATATTCTGGAGTCTATGTCTGATTGGAAATTTAAGTTCGTGTATCCCATGGAAATTAGACCGTCTAACGGTAAATCAGCATTCTATCACGAGTTCTTTTAAAAAACTTATAGAATGCATTTAACTGCAGTCCAATGAGCTTTCCTGGGGATACTTTTGTAATACCCTAGACGTTCATGACCTTATTTGCTTTACTAAATGCTTTATAATTCTATATGAATCTATGTGATGCATTTACATCCAAAATTCATGCCAAGACACGTTTATGTATTTTATTTACTCGATATTTACAATTAACATATTATTTGCTCAATACATGCTTATTCTTGAAACTTTATAATTTTTATATGTTCTTTATTTTATGTCTTAAATTATTTGATATAGAAATTAATATAGTCCTTAAGTCTAGTATTTTATTTTACACGTTATAAGTTGAAAAATGAACGTTTCTTCAAGAAACGAATTACGTATCGATTGCTCGATGTTTTTTTATGATTAGTATATAGACTTTATAATTTATTTAGAGCCTTAGAAGAGTTTTAATTTTATTTTATAAGATAGTATAAGTAATTTTATGCATAATGCACCTTAAAAGCATTAAATAAATTAGAAAATCATAATTTCTTTTATTTTTATTTATTAAATTCAAAGCCTACAAGTGTCTTAACTACAAGACACAAGAATTCTCTTGAATTATCCTCAAAATTTCGTCCAATATGAGGAAAGGAGGAAGATTGGTGAAACTTCATGAATTAAGGTCAAAGTTAGTAGCATAAAAGTCAAAATTAGCTACTAATTATAAGATGCCATGTGTTTAATGGCTTAACCTCCAAAATCATCCAAATTCTTCCACACTTTTCATCCAAGTCGGTCAAGAGGATTTTGGAGTAGCTTCCAAGCATGGTTCCTCCTATAAATACATGAGCTTTCATGCAAAATTATTCATAAGAAAAAGTTTATAGAAAATTTCACAAATACTACTACTCTTATACTTAGAAGTTGAGAAAGGAGAAGAAGAGATTTCTTGTAGCTACCTATCTCTAAGTAAGCTTCTCTTCTTGATTGAGTAATTATTTAAGTGGTAGTATGAAGTTTATGCATGATATGTGAATTAAATGATAGGAAAATGAGTTTTGATGAGTAATTTTGCATGTTATCCATGTTTTACTTCATGTTTGAATGTTTAATTCAATTTCTTCATGATTTATGATCAAAATCATGTTTATTATTTGATTATATATGCTTTAGAAGTATAAATCATGAAATTATATGGTTTAAAGTGAGTTTAAGATGTTATGTTCTTCATATATGCATGAAAACCGAAAATCTGGACAACTTGTGAAGGAATTTCGTTTTTGATCCAATTTTTCGATGGAAAATTCTGAAATTTTTATATGTGAAAATATACTTGTAAAGAAACTTAGGTTTCAAATTTCATAATTTTTGGACTGGTATTCAATTCGTGGTGATTTTTCGAAGTAGAGCTAGGGTTTTGGACGAAATTACAGGAACAGTAGAAGTTTGCTATGATCTGAGAATAATCGGTTAGGTTTTTATAGAAAACAAAAGTATGTTGATAAATTACATGAATTTGGAGTTCATGGTTAAAATTTCATGAGTATTGGACATGTGGTTGATTTATGGTGAATTTTTAAAGTTAAGTGACCAGAATCTGTTACTGTGTGTACATTATGAAATATTTGATGTTTGGTAAAGAGTTTGAGAAATCTGAAAGTATTGTGATAAACTTTATTGAGTTGGTAATATACTGTTAAAATTTCGTAATTTTTGGACTTATGGATAATTTAATATGAATTTTCAAAGTTAGGCGTGTAATCTGCCAAAATCGAATTTTGTGTGAAAGGTTCGAAATGGTCCGGTTACATTTTTTACAGTCGATATTTATTTATAACTTGCTATTTGATGATTTTATACATTTAATTGATATATGTGTGTTAGTATACAATATTTGAATATGTATGGAGAATTGAATTCAAGTCTTACAATTTACAAAAGTGAAGGGATAAGTAACAATGTTTCTATTTTAAAAATTCTACTTGTAGGTACAAACCTGCAAGGTGGGGAATCACTTCGCTCTTCACCGAGTATTTTATTATGTTGGGACATTGTCAGTTTTGATTAAGATCCCAAAGCCCCTGAAAAGATATTTGCCTTAATATGTCTTTGTCAGGCTAGTCTTGGTTAGGATTAGTACTTAGTCATTTTACACTTTACAGGTACTCAGCGAGAGGAGAACTCACTGGATACAATCAAGACTCAGAGCCTGAAGACGTAGAGCACCATCCTGAACTTATGACAGTCCTCTAAGCTGGCTGAGTAAGTGTCAGTGATGAAGAGTATGACCCTGAGGTCATTACTAACTCAGTCCTGAAGGGAACAGGAGGTCACTGAGTTATTGGGAAGACTTGGAGTAGAGCCAAGCAATGCAAAAGGAATTTCAGCGTCAGGACAAGACTGGTGGGCTCAAGACAAAATGAACTTAATAAGACAAGCCTGAAGCTCAGGAATAAGTTCTGACATTCTCACCAACCTGATGACGTGGACCAATCCGAGGAGGACACGCACGTACGGAACCTGACATGAAGACTGAATTCAGACTGCATATTCAACGGGCAAGCATTTAATGTGCATTTAATGCAAATACCAAATTCATGCAAGGGCGGCTGCTGCATGAAGATATGTCCGTTTGAAACCACTCTACATAGATGACTAGAAGGCTATCTCTCCAACGGATAGTTATTCAAATCACCTATAAATACAGAAGGCCTTGAACCCATTCAAGGTTACGGGAAATTTCCAAGCCAGAAATTACTCAAACTCTCAAGCATTCAAAGCATTCAGCCTTTAAGAGAAGCACTCGAAAACATTCAAATTTCCCAAGTGTTTCTTAGCAACTGAGAGT